>JANRMT010062838.1:5891854-5950469 GCA_026402145.1 Polypterus bichir lapradei | reverse complement strand
CTGATGGACTTTACCGCACCCATTCCCCCCCCCCCCCCCCCCCCCCCCACTTATCCAGTTGTCCGTCAGCAGCGACCTCTCCGGGTGCCCCTCGTCATTTTTTATAACTTCTTGTTTCTGAGATGTCTCAGGATTAAGCCCCGCTAGCCTGTCCATCATGGTGTCCGACGCAATAAATCTGATATCACCTTAAATCGGTGCCCAGTGGGGCATCGAGGGGGATGGTGGGCTGCAGAGAGAGTGCCAGTTTGCCCTTTATTTTTGTAAACTGTATGCGTTTTGTCAGTGTGACTCCAGCAGCAGAGCAAATTGAATGCAATTTGTAGGCCGAGTTAAATCTTGTTGATTGAATTAGACGAAGTCAGAAGATAATTAGAGACTGCTGGGCTAAGCAGAACTGTCTGCTTTCAAAACAGCGAAAATAAAACGCTGCCACATCAATGAGGCCAGTGACAGCGCGGAACTGGAATTGTTGACACGCTGCTTCTTCAGAGCGCTGCAGCTCGGTGCGCTTCCTCCTCCAGCCGACAGACCCCCCCGTAACACCCACCTCCCCCACAAGGCTGCTTGCTTTATTTTCTTTTTGACGTTCCATTTACAGCTGGCCAAGGCTGCCCGGCTCGTCGTCTCCCCTGAAGGATTGGGATTTCAGCCGGTGCTCTCAGGTGAAGGAGCTTGCCGGTTTGACCCGACACCACTGGGCTGACCCGTTTTCAGGTGGAGGTCCGAGCGCAGCCTTGTCTTGAAACAGATTTGTTAGCCAATGTAAGCATTTAGCCCAGGGGGTCCTTGAACTTTTCAATCTGAGGACCCCAATCGCTTCCAAACACAAGAAGATGACTATTAGATTATAATAGCAGCATTGCAATGGCTGTCTAACGGTAAGCCCTGGCTGGTGGTATTCCTGCTTTGTTTGTGTTATTTATTTGTATTCCTGCTTCTTTAGTTTATTATATATATTTTTCTTTGTGTTTCTATGTAATTGAAAGTGGCCCAGATTATGTCCCATGTGTTTTGTGGGCGGTTCCTCGAGGGGCGGGACCACCTGCCAATCACTGCCAGGGACGGCCCTCCAAACTCCTAATGGGAGGGCCTTCCTCCCGTAGTTCCTGATGGTTCATTTCGGAGAGGCGCAGTGTTACTGGTGTTTACTCTGCTTATTGCTTTGTACCTGCGCTCTGTTTTTCGAGTCGCTGTCGATTGTGCTCCTCAGGAGCTTTGTGTGTTGCAAAGCCTTTGTTTAAAATAAACCTTTTATTCATAATGAAGATTTTTCAAGGCCCTTTTTTGTGTCTAGTCGGCGTTTTGACAGCCCCCTTAAAAACAGAGCAACCTCTGAAAGTGCTTTTGGGACTTCCCAAGTCACAACACTTCTATCCAGGGCATGCTGGGAATTGTAGTCCCGCAGGACAGCACTTTGGGATCCTTCCACCTGACCTGGAATTTCTACCTTCGGCCAAAGTCTCGACACTGGAAACATTCCCAGGTTTGGCTTAAAAGGAGTCCACCACCTCACCTCGGGGAATTGAAGTCAGGTGGTGCTGGAAGGAAGAAGAGTAGGAGTAAGGATGAGGAAGAGTGTAGTTTGCTGGCTTGTGCAAACAGATCAGGACGGTCTTTTTTTTATGCAGTGTAAGAGAACAGACAGACCACGATAACGAGTTGGGACACCACCCTGGTGACCCCGTATAACTGGAATGCAGCAGTTCAAAAATTGCATTAACGTGAACTGTTTTCAAAATGGCCGAAATTCTGGTAGGAAGAGGCGGGTCCAGGTGGGCGGACACCGGAAGTGACGTCAGAGATGGTACAGCTGTCAATCGTCCGGTCTGCAGAAGGGAAAAGAGAAAAGGCATTAGAACAGGGCGCTGACCCCTGGAGCGGTGAGGGCCCTTAAGCCATCCCCTATGTGCACACATTTGACACTCTGTTTGGACCCGTGACTGTCGTTGTGTCTATTTGTGCTGAGGGTTTTTGGTGCCGCTATGCCCCCTACAGGTCACTCTGTCCGTATAATAAAACGTTAATGTCCATGTCGTGATCTAGGAGCCCCAAGGCGTCTAAGTCCCAATAAGTTATAATGATGCCCACTAGAGGGGGATGTCACCATCAAACCCTGGCTACTGAGAAGGGCGCACACTGACTCTTTATAAAATAAGAAGGTTTATTGCACAATGAAGCTCCGTTAATACTCCATAGAGCTCACCTAACAAAAAGGAATTGCCAGTTAAAGGACAGCAATCCAAGGTGAACAGACTTCCAGTACAGAAATCAAAAGTGGGGTCCAAACACGGAGTTGAAGACGAAGGCTGAAGAATTAACAAAGAACTCGCAATGAGGGCCCAGCATGCCTTGTGGGGAGCTCTTCTGGGTTGTTTGTGAAGCAGGGTAGTCCTCCCCAGTTCCCATGAACCCCTGCGGGTGTCCAAGCTGGGACCATTGCCACCTAACTTAACGGGTTGCGGAAATGCTCTGCTTATCCATGTCTGGTCCCGAAGGTCATGTAATCATGCATGATGCCCGTCTCTCCTCCATGGCACTCACAGGAGAGTTGGCGAGCCTGCTGGTTGTGGCTGTGATGTCACACTGGCTTGCAAAGCATCATGGGGGCACTGGGGGAAAACGACAGGGAAGAATTTCAACTTTGAAACCCTTTGGCAGTTTTCAGTGTTTGATGTGAAGGGCGATGGCTTCATTCCGTCTGTGTCTGACGCCAGCCTAGCTGGGTATGTTCTTTAGGAAATTCAGACGTTACACGCTGCCCATTGGGTGAAGCGTCTTTGCTGCCGCTGTCGGACTTTGCCGTAATGGCCGTTCTTTCCCTTGATAATCTTTGCTTTGTTTCCTTTTCCATTAGTGTGCCGTTTTCTGGTGCTGTAGCCGCGGAGTGAATGAGCCATAGCCCCGATGCTGTAAATGCCCGTCATTTACATCAGTCACGTGGGCAGTGGGAAGAATTCCTGCTCTGTACAAAGTTTTAATTCACAGGCCGCCGGCCTTAAAGGCTTCTTTCATGCAGAGTGAAAAGAAAAAAGAAAGTCCGGCTTGATTCAGTCGAGTCTCTTGACGCTTTTGGAGACGCTCGGCCCTTTGTGAAGCTGAAGAGATGGAGGAGTGGCTGGGGCCTTGGCATGCGCTGGCACAGTGTGCCCCCCTGTGGCAGCCGGATTCCCAGGATGGAGTGTTTCCTTTCAGTCGGCTGCAGCACCGAATGATTAGGCCGGGCTTGTGGATTCCTGATTTTTGAATGAGCAGACCCCCCGTGGGCGTCACGTGAAAAATAAAACAGCGTTACCTGGGCAAGGCATGGAGGAGGAGGAGGTTGCACACCTGAATTGAGCTTCTTTACGTACGAAATGTGAAGGCAAGCAAAGAGAGTACCCTTCAGTAGAGGCCTGAATACCCCAAGGCAGTGGGGGGGGGGGGCACATCTGGGATTTTTAAAGACTTAATGACCCCAGACAGCGGGCATCTGGTCACTCAACCCCATGTTGTCACACCTGACCCTTAAACGCAGTACTTTTGAAAAGGTTCCATTCTAGGGCTATGCAAACAGAGCTGCTGCGTTATTTGTAAGTCACTTTGGAGAAGCTAATAAATGCATGTAAATTTCGTAAGCATTTGGACTCGAAACACGCCACAGAGTGCCACAGAGAAGTGGGGGCAGTTGAAAAGTCATCCCATTTGACAACATGTCACTCCATCCCAGGGCAGCCTTTACTTTACAAAGCGTATTTTAGGTCGTCATGAACAACAAAGTCCTTAGCGAAGCCTTTCTAGATGGTCAAAAGGATATGGCAGTGGCCTGCAGAAAGGTTAAGACCTGCTGGAGTTGGAATCAGTGTCGTCTCTTCGCCGGTTGCTGAGCCAAGGGGGGCCACCAAGCATCGGGTAAAGCGCAGATCTGCGCCCGGGCACTCCGCTAGCTTGAGAAAGAGGACACCGGGTGTCAGAGGTTAAATTGCCAAGCTATTTCAAGATGGCCATCTTTCATCTGGAGGTGGCGTTCGCACCAAGTGGCTTGTGTGTTGTCATGGAGACTAAAGCATGGGACCCCAGAGATCAGAAGCGGGAATTAATGGCTGCCCTGAGTATAGGATTCCTGTCATGGCCGCGCTGATAGATTGCATTGATGTGCCATTTGTCATACTATAATTGTTCTGGCAAACGTGGAATACCCACTAGTGAAACCTGCCGGTCTTCAGCTTGGCTAATAAAAGCACGGATCCGAGGAGGGCAGACAATACGGTGTACCCTATGCTTAAAGAGACAGCGTCCCTTTTGTCAGGACCAGAGGCTTCAGAACGCTTCGGGCCACAGGAGGCGCTGTTGGTGTTTGTGCTTCTCTGTCCGGCAGAAGGTGGCGAAGACTCCAATCATCCATTGAGTTGCTCTGGCATGGCAGTGTAAATGTAAGGTGGTTTGGGATTCCTGGGTCTTGACGTTGGCACGTTGTCTCCATGTCAGTACGGGTGTCCATCGGGAGGGCTCCTATTGCCTCCCACAGTCCAGAGACAGGCAGGTTAGCTGGGTTGCCATTGATATACACTGACCCCCCCACAAATGTGTGTGCGTGTGTTCACTCGGTGATGGGCAGGCACCCCTACCTGGGTGTTGCTCCTACCGTGCTGGCTTTCAGCTCCAGCTGCCCCAGATAAGCTGGTGTGACCACACGAGGGTGCCAGAGAGCCCCGACGCACAGATCCAGCAATACGCCACACATATAGTAAATAGAATACAATAAAGGAATTTTTCTTCTTCACCCAGGCATCTTCTCAATCCACATAGATTTGTTCTGTTCTATGTATTGCATTGTATTGACCCCCTTCTTTTTGACACCCACTGCACCCCCAACCTACCTGGAAAGGGGGTCTCTCCTTGAACTGCCCTTCCCGAGGTTTCTTCCAATTTTTTCCCCTACAAGGATTTTTTTTTGGTCTTCTTATAGAGTCAAGGCTTGGGGGGCCGTCAGATGACACGGCCTGTTAAAGCCCATTGCGGCACTCCTTGTGTGATTTTGGGCTACACAAAAATAAATTGTATTGTATTGTATTGTATTTGGCATTTTGTCTAAAGTAAGAAACGTTAAGGCAAGCAAAGCGGGTACCCTTCAGTGGAGGTCTGAATACCCCATGGCAGTGGGGGAGACATCTTAACTTAATGACCCCGGACAGCAGGCATCTGCTGCCCCGACACCATATTGTCACATCTGACACTTAAACGCTGTACTTCTTAAAAGGTTCCACTGGGGAGATGGAAATACAAACCATACAAACTGCTGCAATTGGGTGGCATCACCTTTCAGGGGGCAGCAACTCGGCCACTCAGGGATCCTTCCAGAGCCGTACTTCCGGACTCCAACTCCCATGGTCTTCAAAAATAAGAATGTCTTCGTGTGAGCTGCTGTTTTAATATGAGAAGGCGATTTATGATGGGGCACACGTTGAAAGGATGTTACCATGTTGTGCCCCTTGATACTACGATGTAACGCGCCATGGTGTAAGGGTCTACTATATATGCTAAGAAAGTTTCTTGTGATAATCTGCATATTTAAAGGTGCTATATAAACTGAGAAAGTCCCTTAGGATGATGTACACTGTGTCACTGTCGTCATATATATAATGTCTGCCTGTCTGTCCCCTATACAAACTATACCCTTTGACCAATGTGGATGAAATTTGATCTCTAGGACTAAATGGACAAGATGGGCTACTTTGGAGCCCAATTGTTTGACCCTGGGGATCCCAGTGATTTTTTTTTTTTTTAATTTTTGTGTGTGCTACAGTTTGCTCACTGGTGCCACCTGCTGGCTCAGAGTGAGTGAAACACCCAAACAGACTGACACCAAACCGGCCTTCAAATTGACCAGAGCTTAACATTAAAACAGCCGGGCGGCGCCACGTGTTGCTGTTCCTGTCTACTGTAATATAAAAAAGGGGGTATTGCCGGGGGCCGGGGGGGGCTGGGTGAGGCCTAATCAAAAGTGGAAGTCCAGCACCACAGAAAGGAGAATCACAGGGTTGTTTATGCTAACCTTCTGCCTTGAACTGCGAGGGCGAGTCAGACATCAAAGAGCTAGAATCCAGTTGGACCCAAAACACACACATTCTTGACTCCTGAGAGCAGAGACCTTGACAGGGAGGCAGTGTGGATGGCACAACTAGCAAAGACAGCACCATTTTCAAAAAACTCACAAACCATGGCTTCCTTTCCTTAATGCTTTCCGATGTTATCGACCAGGGGGAGCACACAGTCCACAAAACGAGACACAGGGGCACCAACTGGACCCCCTTTTTTTAATATACGCAATGTCCCCAAAATAACCAGGCATTCGATGGCACATCAAAAATATTTCAGAGCAGTTCGGTGCTTTGTCGAGCCGTCAATATTTGGATAGGTGCTTCCTTAGTCAGTAGTCGGCTATGACGTTGTAGCGCAGGGGTCCCCAACCCCCGGGTCGCAGCCGTCTGACAGCCGGGCCGCGAGAGAACTGCCGGCAACGGAGACTCACTCAGACTTTTCAGAACGCTTGGCGGGCGGGGCTTTGCAGCGTAGAGAGAGGTGAGAGACCGAGGTGAGAGAGTATTACAACAAAGTATTGTTATGGTCCCGACAGTTTCCACATATGACGTGAGTCTATAGAAATCTCGTTACTATGAAGTACATTCAGCAGATCCTTTCATTACAACAAAGTGACCTTGAAATGCCTGAATGAATCATCCGCAAAGCAGTTAGATCTGTGGTCGCAGCTCTGTTGTTCACATTTGCACAACGATCCCCAAACAGAAACATTGTAAAAAAATTTCTTTGTTCGAACTTTCCTCAAGCTGTTTTTTTTTGTTTTTTTTTTTGCTGTTTTTGTTTCCTGCGGTTTTCCGTGATACCTTTTGTTTATTGCTTGTCAACATTTGAAAAACATCCATTGGAATTCAACTCATTGTCACCCTCCTATAGAAACGGTAGACACGAAAAAATGATAACAGTGTTAATGATTGTGATGTGCAATCTGTTGGAATGACAAATGCAATGCATATGTCTTTGTTATATGCAAAAAAAGAAGAAAAATCTTGGGTTGCAAACGTATGCGAACTGCTTAATAACTTAATAATAATAGAAATGTAATATAAATTGTGTATCAAACTGCCCCTCCCCCCCAATCCCTGGAAAAATTTGCTTCTTGTAAAGTGGTCCTTGCTGTCAAAAAGGTTGGGGACCACTGTTGTAGCGGATGGACTAGAAGGGGGCGGAGTTGATTTCCCTCCGTGGGCTGTGCGAGAGAAAGGAGATGACATCATCAGTTACCCGGAGTGGTGGTGCTTATCGTGGATGAGGCCGGAATGGCAAACCTCAGACACGTTTGTGTGACACGGGGTACTACTTCAGGTCGATGTTTTATAAGATGCTGGGGGGGTAAACATTAACATTATACAAAGTTATTGTCTGTTATACCTGCATTGTTATCACTCTTTAATTTAATATTGTATTTATCAGTATGCTGCTGCCGGAGTATGAGAATTTCCCGTTGGGATTAATAAAGTATCTATCGTTACTTTATATAGTGCCTTTCATATCTATCTATCTATCTATCTATCTATCTATCTATCTATCTATCTATCTATCTATCTATCATATAGTGCCTTTCATATCTATCTATCTATCTATCTATCTATCTATCTATCTATCTATCCTTATTTTATATTTTTTATTTTTTAAAATGACCTTTATTTTGAACATTAACAATATACACAGTCATAAGACAAACAATCCCAATATTCAAGATAAAACAAAAAGATATATATCAGACAACCACCACTACTCCCCCTTTACACTCCTCCTACTCCGCACATTAATTAAAACATATTGTTGATGCCTACCAATACTTTTCATTCCCAGTTTTTATATAGTGCCTTACATATCTATCTATCTATCTATCTATCTATCTATCTATCTATCTATCTATCTATCTATCTTTACTTTATATAGTGCCTTACATATCTATCTATCTATCTATCTATCTATCTAATAGTGCCTTTTAAATTGTGAAAGTGATTTCTGATAATTCTCACTGTACAGTAAATGCAAAGCGCTTAACAGATATGGTAGGACGGTGCACTGAGTTGGCTTTTCAGCTTGCCGGCTTATTGAGAATGAAACTTTCTTCTCAACGGGACGATCCCGCGAACTTTTGCACCCAGTGGAAGATGCTAAAAAAAAAAAAAGAATCTGCAACCGTCAAACGTAAATTTGAAGCAATGGAAGGCATTCCTGGCTTTGCCAGAGTTTAAAATGAACCAATGTGCCGATGTAAAATACAACCTGCTGTTTTTGCGTGTGGCAGATGATGAAGACGGAAGAAGACAAGTGGATTGGGGTCCGTGCTGTGAACGCGGTTGCAGGGTTGGCAGCCCCCTCTGCACCCATAGTTTGCGCTGGTTTCCCATTGCGGGGGCTGTCAGGTTCTGCTGAAAGCCGGCTTCCCGGCTCCAGATTACTCAACCCCGAGTAAGAATAAACAGTTGTTCTAGTTAATAATTCAAATCACCTTCTCCAGATAGTCCGTTTCCATGGGCAATTTAGTAGTTGACTAATTTTTTGAAAAATTCATTTATTATCATCCCGCGTTATGAATCAGCGGAAGTGTTCGCGTTGGCAGCAGTAACTGTGGGATGATTTAAATCGTGCCTGAAAAGGATTGGAGAGAAGGTAATGTGTTATAATGTTCTAAACCATATGCATTGTTTTCAGGCCTCATCAGTTTTACATTGATTCCCACTGAAGTGTTTAATTGCATCATGATTATGATCTAATTCTGTCCTTTTCACTGAAACTCGCAGTCTCCCTTGAAATGATGTACGGGCTTGACAGCGCCGAATCAGAATGTATTTTCTATGGAACGTAAATTATGGTATTAAATTAGGCCAGAAAGATAACTAGCATGCACCGGGTATAGACTCCATGTTTTAATTTAGTGCCGGAGGCCACCGAGCATATAAATCCAGCAGCACTCGGTGGCGAAGTCTCTTGGCTCTGCTCCGCAGCCCACCTGACAGAGCGCCGTGTAAGAGCACTTAGTGTGACGGCTGCTGTGTTCAAGTCATGACGACAGGGAGCGTGCAAAATGTCAGGAGGTTTCGAAAAGTCAGAAACGATAGCACAAGTCTTTTTGGTCCCGTTGGGGTCCTGGTATCCGTAAGGACAGAGGAGAGAAGTTTTCAGAAGTGCAAAGCCAAGGAACTGCTTATTGACTTTGGTCTCCATGTCTGATCACCAGGCAACTTCTTATTGATATGGCCATGCAAAAGAGCCTAGTCAGGCAGTGGACCCTGCAAGTACTTGGGGGTCCACATTAATGGCAGGTTGGACTAGTCTCTTTAACTAGCAGCCACGCCACCTGCACTTCAGAAGAGGTCATCCACCTGCAGCCAACCACGTTCAGGCCGATTTGGGAGAAACTTGGTTTGCTGCTGGAAGAGGGGTTGGTGAGGCCACCGGGGGGCTCCCAATGGATCCCAATGCCACCAGTGCTGTGATGGGAACACCATACTCTACATATGGTGCCATCCTTCAGGTGAGATGTAAAATCGAGGTTCTAACTCTTTGTGGTCATTAAAGATCTCTGAGCATCCTTCGTAAAGGGTACCCTGATGTCCTGGCATTAGCCCACCACGGCCTAGTCGTTCTGACCCCCTAATCATCCCCTGTCTCTCGTTGGCTAATTATCTCTCATGACCTTCACCAGCTGATAGCTCATATGTGGCGAGCGGAATGGTGCAAAAATGGCTGACGTTACATCATCCAGGTGGGTGCTGCACATTAGTGGTGCTTGAAGTGGCTCCCCATTCACTGTGAAACGCGTTATATAAATATAATGAATTATTATTAGTCTCATAATGCAAGGGAACTAAACTGCTCAAAAAATGAAAGGACCACTTTTTAATCTGAGTATAGAATCAAGTCAGTGGCATTTCTGGGCTATTGATCTGGTCAGTGAAGTAGCAGAGGGGCTTGTTCATCAGATTCAGCTGCTTTGGTGCACTAGAGGGGCAGCAATGAGACGACCCCCCAAAACAGGAATGAATGGTTTAACAGCTGGAGGGAGGCCACTGACATTTTTCCCTCCTCATCTGTTTTGTCACTCATTTGCATTTATCTACGGTCAGTGTCACTACAGGTAGCATGAGGCCATACCTGGACCCTACAGAGATGGCACAGGTAGGCCAACTTCTCCAGTAAGGCACATCAAAACATGTCTGCTATGGACAGAAGGTTTGCTGTGTCTCTCAAGGGAATGGAGGAGATTCCAGGAGACAGAAAGGCAGGAGACCTGGACAGGGCCCCTTGTAGAAGGTCCTTTACCCATCAGCAGGACTCACTGGTATCTGCTCCTTTGGGCAAAGAGGAACAGGATGAGCATTGCTAGAGACTACAAAATGACCTCCAGCAGGCCACTGGTGTGAATGTCTCTGACCAAACAATCAGAAACAGACTTCATGAGGGTGGCCTGAGGGCCTGACGTCCTCTAGTGGGCACCGTGGCGCTTGATTGGCATTTGCCATAGAATACCAGAATTGGCAGGTCCACCACTGGCGAGCGCCCTGTGCTTTTCACAGATGACAGCAGGTTCACCCTGAGCACATGTGACAGACGTGAAAGGGTCTGGAGAAGCCGTGGAGAAAGTTACGCTGTCTGTCACATCGTTCAGCATGACCGGTTTGGTGGTGGGTCAGTGATGGTCTGTGGGGGGGGGCATATCCATGGAGGGACGCACAGACCTCTATAGGCTGGACAACGGCACCGCAGGACTGCCAGTAGGTATCGGGATGAAATCCTTGGACCCATTATCAGACCCTATGCTGGTTCAGTAGCTCCTGGGTTCCTCCTGGTGCACGTCAATGCCTGGCCTCATGTGGCGAGAGGATGCAGGAATTGATACCATTGACTGAACCAACCTCTCCATCGCTCACTCGCCTGATCCTCAATCCAGTAGAACATCTCTGGGTGAGACATTATATTTGGGTCCATCCGACGCCTCAGCTCAGTTATGCCCTGGTTCAGATCTGGGAGGAGATCCCCCCAGGACACCATCCGTCGTCTCATTAGGAGCATCGGGGGGGCATAATAACTACTGAGTACGATTTGGAGTTGCTGCAATGAAATTTCAGCCAAATGGATTCACCTGCCTGCCTGCAGCATCTTTTTTTCCCTTTGATATCCGGGTTGTCTTTGAATTCAGCCCTCTTTCTGTCGGTTGATCATTTTCATTTCCATCCTTTCGTTCCTCACACATCACCATATCAGTCCATAGCAGTAGAGATAAACAGCAGGATTTTTTTTTCCATTGAGATCTGATGGGTTTTCAAAGTGTCCTTTCATTTTTTTGAGCAGTTTATATAAGAAAGGGCACAGCGTTATGGTTGTTCTTAGGAGACTGTACCCCTTTAATGTGGGCACTGACGTCCTTCACATCTTTTACAGCTGTGTGATGACCAGTGTGGGGTGCTGTGTCGGTAACATCACTTCAGGAGTGGCCCACCAAATCGACAAGCTGACCAAGAAGGCAGGCTCAGCTACGGGATGCCCTCTGGACCTGCTGGAGGTAGTGGTGGAGCAGAGAATGAAGAGCAAAGTGATGGCCATTTTTTCTGTAGCCCCCTTTGCGTTATGTTTCTCTCATGGAAAAATGATCCAGAAAGGTAGATTTTTTTTTCAGACAGAAAATATTTCCTGACGTGTAACATAACCATGTAAATACCAAAATGTCAAAACTGGAATGGTGTGTCTGATGTCCACTGCTGCACCAATGCAGATTTACTACTCGTCCTTTGTGTGGTACGTTTTGAAACGGTCACCCATGCTCAAGATCTTCACGATTGGGACCGTAGACGCGGATTTCTTGGTGCACTTTTTGTCATGTTTCTTTCTGAGAGAGAGTTGAATGTCAGTGCCCGATCCACACGGTCGACACACTCCTGGTGTTATTGTAGCTCACCAGATCGCCAGGCTTGGTGATTTTCACATTTCCCCTGACATTTTGAAGAGTCCTTACTGGGCTGACATCTTGCATGTCCTTGCACTCGGTCACAATTATTTCGCCTTTTTGTCACTGCCACGCCACGCTGAGGCTTCAACGGACAATTCGGTGGTACGCTATCAGTTTCAACGTCTGATGACCAATTTGCACTGTCGTCCCTTTTGCTCGATTCAAGGAACGGTTTAGCTGCCTGTACGGCTGTCTGTTGGCCATTGTGTTTTTCACTGGAAGCGCCGCCCCACTCATGAATATTGATGAGTTACCTCAGAGTTCCCAAAAAGTTTAATTCGAACAGCACTAAAAATGACTTTGACTCCTGGTGCAAAGCTAATCCCGTCCAAATGGGGCTTAGGAAGGATCACTAAATGTGTACGTTTTCCGTTATACTTTTTTTACTCCACGTTTAACAAAAAAAAAAAAAAGGAAAATTTTAAATAGTGCGTGGTAGGGTTTTACCGAGCACAAGCGCGATTCTTTTATTTTGCTGTTTTCTCAAGTGATGGCCTACCTGCGAAAAAACACTAATCCGCTGCCTAACTCGCCGATGGCCTGCGATAAGAGTGGAGAGAGAATCTCCGTGCCAACTTTGTCCCGCGGCCATCTCTTCTTCCTTGTCTTTCTTTCTTTCTTTTTTTTTTCCAGAAGTAGGTTACACCTTTCACCTCTAGCTGTTAAGACGCCCCCAAGCTAAGCTTGGTCCTCCACGAGAGAGATGCTCTTTTTTTTTATTGTCATTTGCAGTAGATTAGCTGTGGAAGGGCGCCCTATCTTCAAAGTGCCACTTGTTTAATTCCATTTCTGTTCAGAGCCCACGAAATTGACCCAGATGACGTTCGCTCAGGGGTTGATTTGGTTCTATTGATTTTCTTCATTTATTCTACCTGCGGCTGTGCTCTTTCTCTTGCAGGACTTTTTAAGTAAAACAGCTGCCTAGAAAGATCTGGAGGCGGAAGTGGGCAACTTTGACGGAACCGGCTTTGAGTTTTTATAGCGGCAGCAGAGGCTTAGACCCTCATTAGCAGCAGGTTGTCAGAAGCAACCTGAACTTGTAACTTCCTGGAAAGTCCCAAGTGCTTAAGCCCAGGGTGCACGGCGGACTACAGACAGGAACTTTGTTTTCAGGAACCAGTGAGGCCCGGGGCCACATTTGTGTGTTGCGATCCCAACCGCACAACAGGATCCGGATGTGCAAGAAGAGTCCGGAACGATCAAGAGTTCACGGGGGTACCGGGGCACTTTATGGTTCAAAGCGACTGCAACTTCACGTGGGAGATTATTACTCTGATGCAGTGCATAGTGTGGCACACAAGGGAGACAGCTATGAAGAGTCAGAAGTTCATGGGGGACCTATCCGTCGTATTGTTTTGAACCGATCTCAACTTCACGAGTGAGATTATTGCTTCCAGGAGGTGCAAAGTGCCGCATGACCAGGAGTTCACGGGTGACCTGTCCACCTTATTGCTTCAAAGTGATTGCAACTTCACAGATTGTTGCTAAGAAGAGGTGTAAAATGTGGTGCTACAGGGAGTTCATGAGAGACCACTCCACCTTATTGCTTTTGTAGCGACTGCAATTTCACGCGGAAGATTGTATCTTCAATGCAGTGAAAATGCTGCTTCGAAACCGATCTGAACTTCGCACATACTCAACAACAACAACAACATTTATTTATATAGCACATTTTCATACAAAAAGTAGCTCAAAGTGCTTTACATAATGAAGAAAAGAAAAATAAAGACAAAATAAGAAATTAAAATAAGCCAACATTAGTTAACATAGAAAAGGATTAAGGTCCGATGACCAGGGTGGACAGAAAAAACAGAAAAAAAAAACTCCAGACGGCTGGAGAAAAAAATAATAAAATCTGCAGGGGTTCCAGGCCACGGGACCGCCCAGTCCCCACTGGGCATTCTACCTAACATAAATGAAACAGTCCTCTTTGTAGTTAGGGTTCTCATGGAGTCACTTGATGTTGATGGTCATACAGACTTCTGGCTTTTAATCCATCCATCATTGTTGGAACATCACGGTGCTTTGAGTAGATGGTGGTGGCACTTCACACTTATTCGAAGCAGTAATCTCACTCGTGAAGTGGCCCACTACTGGGAGTTCATGGGTGACCCGTCCACCTTACTGTTTCGAACCGATCTCAACTTCACATGGGAGATTATTGCTTCGAGTAAGTGCGAAGTGCCACATGATCTGATTTTTATTGCTTCAAAGTGACTGCGACTTCAAAGACGAGATTATTTCATCAATGGGGTGTTAAGTGCAGCATGATTGGGAGTTCACTAGTGAGCTGTCCACCTTATTGTTTCGAACCAATCTCAACTTCACGAGTGAGATTATTGCTTCCAGAAGGTGCAAAGTGCTGCATGACCAGGAGTTCACGGGTGACCACTCCACCTTATTGCTTCAAAGTAATTGCAACTTGACGAGACAGATCATTATTTCGAGGAGGCGCAAAGAGCAGTGCGACCAGGAGTTCATGGGGTACCCCTCTACCTTATTCCTTCGGACCGATCCCCACTTCACGGTTAGAGTCTGCACTTTCAAAACTCTGCCCTTTTCAGAAGTGTACGTTCCAAGGAGAGTACTTTCAAGAAGTCTTGGTTTTTGTGTGAAGAACTCCAGGATAGTGTGAAGGAAAGGTGAAGACGGCGACTCCTGACGAAATCAAGGTGGTCTGGCGTAGTCCTGCGTGATCATTTCAGACCCTCAGAAACAATAGGCAGTCGTTGTGGGAGAAGGATTTGATTTGTATTGTATTTATTGCTTTATTTTTGAAAAACACTTTTTATTTTGTCTTCGCTCAGTGATGAATTCAGGGGGCTTGACGTCCTTTTGACAGTGCCCTCCTCTACTCTTCTTTATGTAAATGTGAGACTGCTTGGCGCTCTCTCTCTCTCTTGCTTTACTTTTGAGGATTTAATTTCATTTTCTAATGTCTTTATCAAATATGACCCCTTTTTCATATCATCATTAGAGTTGTGCTTAGTTAACATATTGTGGGGAAGGAGGGAGTATGTTTACAATTTTTAAATTCTAAAGAAGAATCAAAGCCAACGTCGTCTCTTTGAAGTGCACAGCAGAACCACACATCGTGATGGAAGGAGGATCATATTTTGTATTCATTTGATTTGTTTTTGACCTGCTACAAAGACATCACTACAAGGGGGACGTTATGGTGGAATAGCACACAATGGCACGGGATTGTTGGTATTATTTCCAAAGAGTTTGGTATCCTTTTCGTGATCAGTAAGTGACCCAAATTCGGTGACTCATATCTCCATTCTACCTACGGTAGGGTTCTGCAGTATAGCGATATGGAAAAAGTACCTAATAACCCATGCAATATAAACAGAGGAACACAGAAAAAAGGTTTGGGGTAGCCACCCGGTAGAACCCCCTGGCACCACCCAACAGAGCTGAGTCAAAGAACTCCAGTTCCCATGATGCCCTGTGGGAAACCATGGCACCGCTGCAATTCAGGAGGGGCAGCCATCTGGCAGGGCCCTAAAGGAGCTACCTTTCCCCCTCATTCCTCCTCAGGTGCGTCTTCGCCGGGTAAGGCCACCAAAAATCTTTGAATAAATCAGCCGCTTGAGAGTGTAAACAAAAGACCAGATACAGAAAGTTGTTGTCCCGATTAATTCAGATGTGCGTAAAGCAAACGAAAATCTCGCAAACGTTCTCAACAAGATCCGTGTCATACCACTGGGAAAAAAAAATCAGGAGTGGTGTCCCCTGGACTTTCTCGTATACTCGGACATAGGGATGGATATTTGAGGAGTGAACCGCAAGACAAGGATTATATTTTTATATTACTAGGGGGCTTTGCCCCACTGCTCGCTTTGCTTGCCAACCCCCAGGCGGGCGCGACATGCTAGCCTCTTCACAGCTGTGCCGCTCGCATATGGAGAAGCGGATGTACAATTTAAACAGATTATTTTCGTAGGAATTGTTACATATGCATAATAGACCTAACTATTTTACATTATAGCGAGTAATTAACCATATTAAAAAATAGTAAAACGTAATAAATTGAAAGAAAATGATGTTTCCTGTTGCGTTCCAGGTATTCGTTTGCGGTCTATGTTTTTATTCTGTTTGGCTTTGAAATTAACATGCAAATACTTTTTAAACTTACACTTTTACTGTAAAACTTCAGTAAAAACTATTTTTTAAATAAACTTTTCATCATTATCGCATTGAGTTTTGATTCCATGTATGGAGTTACATCGTGACAACGTAACGTATAACTGCCCGGGAGTGAATATCGTTTCTCTTTCTCTCTAATAAATAAACCAACTTTTTCGAATGTTTGTCTCTGTGATTTGTTAATTAGAACATTAGAACATTAGAACCATCTAGACGAGAATAGGCCATTCCACCTAACAAAGCTCGCCAGTCCTTTCCACTTATTTCTTCCAAGAAAACATCAAGTCGAGTTTTGAAAGTCCCTAACGTCTTACTGTCTACCAAACTACTTGGTCGCTTATTCCAAGTGTCTATCGTTCTTTGTGTAAAGAAAAACATCCTAACGTTTGTGCGAAATTTACTCTTAACAAGTTTCCAACTGTGTCCCCGTGTTCTTGATGAACTCATTTTAAAATAATAGTCTCGATCCACTGTACTAATTCCCTTCAGAATTTTAAACACTTCAATCATGTCACCTCTTATTCTTCTTTGTCATAGCAAAAGCTGTTCTAACAGGAAATTGTAAACGTTTTAATACGAACGGCATATCAAGGTCTCCTTTGGTGTCTGATGTCATTAGTGAAGATGTACTACATTACCTTTCTTTTTGCCTGTTAAAATTTTACATGTCAGAATTGTTTGGCCAGTTTTGAATACAACTAATCTTGTCCTGTTGCATAGCCCATCACTCAGAAATAAATTACACAATAACATTACGATACATAATTCTTTCTACAGTAATTCGGCCAGTGGAAAACCAGACGGTGTTAATGATTGCAGATATTCTTCGTTATATTGTAAGCTGATGTTTTCATCTTCCGCACCATCACCACCAACTGTTTCAACAGAGTCTATTGATATGCATTTAACCAATTTGCCGTGTAACTGATCGACATTTTTCGTGTTAATTGGTTTGATTTCATCGTTTCTCTGTGCTAGGATTGCCCGTGTACTCATTTGTTCTGTTGATAACCCTTCGGGATGAAATTCTTCAATAGGATTTGAACATAATAAGTCTTCTTTAATTGGAAACTTAAAGTGAGGAAAACTTAAAAATTTATAAGAGCTGAGAGAACAGGAACTGTGTCTGACAAAAGCACGAATGAGAGGTGAGAGGACCGCGGGCGTGGGCCGTGAGCCGGAAATGGTGGAGAGGAGGGCGGGACTTGAAAACATCTCTTGGCAATAGTCTCGTCTTGTCTCAAGATTTTCTTTTATAGTAGAGAGATGTACATTAAAGAACCATCAACAACAATTCAAATCAAATCAATAGTATATTGAACAATTGTTATAAAAGTAAAGTTGAATAAATTGGACTCTACAACTGCTTGAATAAAAATAGTACCACTTCTGGTTAACGGAAATAGCCCAAAAGTTGATAGAAATCTACATTTTGTACCTAATACTTGTATGCAAACTTTTGTTGACCTAACTGAAGGCCTACTCAAGTTATTGTGTTTATACACACACAGACACACAGATAGATATGCAGACATAATTCCAAAACTGGCATTTTCAGACTCAGGGAGGTCTAAAACGTCGAGATTCATCCAAATATCGACATCAAATCTTTGTACATTTACAGTACTTTCCCTATGAGAAATTAATTGGACTCAGGGAGGTCTAAACTGTTGAGATTCATCAAAATCTCAACATCGAATACTGTATTTAGACGGTTCCAAAACTTTCCCTACGAGAAAGTAAATCAGACTCAGGGAGGTCTAAAATGTCAAGATTAATCAAAATCTCGACGTCGACTTTTTGGATGATTCTAATACTTTCCCTATACTTTGTATACGAGAAAGTAAAAATCAAATCAAAGGCTGCGAGAGATGCGCCGCTCCACGTCTCTCTGTATGTGCTGCCAGTATGCATGTCAGTGCCAGGAGGGGAAGGGGCCGGGGAAACGGAGAAGATAAACACGTATTCAGGAACCAGGAAGACAGACGTGAAAGAAACACCAAAACAAGAACTGGGAGGTCACAGGAGCAGGAGGTTGCAAACCGAGAGATTCAAGAAGGGTTTTGTTTTTAGAGATTCAAATCATCCCCTGGCCAGATGGGAGGGTTTAGCACACCGTTGTGTTCAGAGTCGTCGTAACGCCACCCCCCTAGCAAACTCATGATTGCCTCTTGAAGATACGAGTCAATACCATTACGACAAAACTGGCAAATAATACCTGACTAAGTAATTATACGAAGGACATTAAACAAGTTTCAGAACTTTTTTTTAACTCTATTTATTAAGAATTTCAAAAACAAATGACATCCCTTTTCTACGTAGTCACCTTCGTTGGCGATGCCATTTTCCCAGCGTCGTACCCAATTTTTAATGCCCAATTGCTACTCCTCCCTTCTTCACCGTTTCCAGCGAAGATATAAAAGTGCGAAAACTTTCTGAAGGTCTCTCACAGAACTTCATGATACTGCGACTTCTGGGGGCAACTTCGATTCGACCGGAAGCGCCGGAGTTTTACAGCCACAGTAAGTGACCTCAGTGGTCGTCTGGCTGTTTCTCTTCCTCCACTCTAAGGTAACAGGCAGGACAAAAGTTAGTGGTGGTGTCACACTCAAATCCTTCCCCCTATTAGCATTCCCTATCACTTGAGGCTTCGGTGCAGATTTGCCGCTCCAAAATGTCACCCTCTTAGAGTCTTTTCTGCATTTACGTGTAATGAAACACAATCTGTCGTTCAACAGGGGGCAACGCAGGAGATGGGAGTTAGAGTTTGAAATGTGCCACCTGTGCACCATTTGTGCCAAAAGATGGAAGATCTCGGTGAGACGGACTTGGGGGAACTAATTGGGGTTTTTGACGGGCTCAGTGGCTACGACTCAGCGGCTTGAACATCCTGTGGGGTTTTCTGAAGGTAAAAAAAATGTCACCTACCCACCCAGATCCGTTCCTTAATGTAAATGCAGGTGTTTGGGGAGAGCACTTCACACCATGTAGGATGGAGAATAATCACCGCGACAGGGGAATATTCCTAATAAACACGGAGGAAGTCATCCAGATAAAGCCGGCTTGTTGTTTTTTTTTTTTTTTTCATCCTCGGAGACCGCAGCGAGACAGATGCAGCGAGGGGGGAACCCAGCGGTCTCGTCGCACGCAAGCCAGTGACGCTCAGCTGTGTTAACACGCACAGGAGAGACTTTTTTTTTTTTTGCCGTCGTTTCTGCCCTTGTTAATTATGCATCCCAGCTCAGCGGTGCCCTGTAACCCCTTCGCGGTGGCATACTGGGGGTCCCCTGATGCGTTTGCGTCTCTAATCCATATTGATTCTCTCTCTTTATGGGTGAATAACGGAGGTTTTATGATCCATTTCTCAGTTTTAATTAGCTGTTCATGGGCCAGTAGTGTCGGTGGTTAAGTTTTTACTTTTTTTGCTTTTATTTGACCCTTGCCTGCCGCTGCGCATTTCCCATTGCCCCCCAGAGAGCCGACAGACAACTGTTAACTTGCCAAGTCTGCACAAATGGAGCAATAGAGAGCAATACTCTCGGACCACTGGGATCAGGTCTTCGTTTCTTTGTTCCTTGAATCCTCGCCTAAGTGGCCCCCATAAGGCACTGCCAGCTGACAAGGGTGCCAGTGTGGTATTTTCAGATGTTCTTGTCCTGACGTTTGTACGTTCTTTTACAGTTCTTGACACACTCAGTTAAATGAAGTTTCTCTGTGTGTGTAGGATATCACACTGTTAAGCTTTGTGAAAGGAAGATCAGGAACTGCAATATTTGGGTTTGGGGTCCCAGGGGATGCTCCCTCTAATGTGGATGGATTGTTCCCTCCTTCCACCACCAACACCATCTTGCAGGGACCAGTCCTCCCACACCATCTCTACCACGCTGACATCTATTTCAGCTGGTGTGGCCACGTAACTGACAACCAAGTGAGGGCACAACTGAGGCGGCGACACACAGTTGGAGCCCCCCTGAGACCAGAAGGGGTCGGTCCTCAACCGTCGGCCAGCTTGGTGGTGTTCTCTCTGTCATTACGGCTCCAGAAAGTTCTGCTGATATGGCAATATCCTGTATTACAAGGTGGGCACTAATACCCTCAGACCAGTAGCCTTCCGCACACCTTTGAGAGCCTGGTCCATCTGGACCCCCCACTGTTTGCCTATCGGGCAGAGACTGAAGTCGAAGGTGCAATCGTCTGTCTGCTCCCACACGGCTGGATAAAGCTGGCTGCACCATGTGCCATGACTCTGGAGTCCCAAAGATGCCCTTTTAATACCGTCAAAGCCCTGACTAGACACAGTTGGGGCCTTGAATAATCTTTATAAAATAAAAAGGTTTATTTAAACAAAAAAAAACCCTAAAGTCCCAAAAAGCTCTGTGAAGCCAGACCCGGGCACAGACAGGCAGGACACCAGTTTGCCACACTACACCCGTTTTATTTACAGTTCTGTTGTGCAAAGTACAACACACCAACACACAGTTCCTTCCGCCTCCACTCCTCCTCAAGCTTTGTCGTCTTCCTCCCGACTCAGGCCACTGAGTGGTGGTGACTGGCCCCTTTTTATAGGGCACCAAGTGGGTCTCCAGGTGCCCAACGACCTTCTTCTGGCCCTGGAAAGGTCCATGCGACCCCCCTGCCAGTGGCCACAGGTTCCAACAGGGTTGAGCTCCCATGCTTATATGACCCATGGCCCTGCTGTCAGCCCGGGGGAGAAACTGTCCTGATAATACTCTCTCCCCCGGTCCTTACACACTCAGGTTCTGGCTGCCCGCCGCAGCTCCTATGAGCACGAAAGGAACTGCTAGCAAACCAAGTCCAAAAATGAAATCCAAAGGCGAAGTCGACAGGTTCAAAAACATCCGGCAATTCATAAAGCCAAAGGCACAGTCAACACCAGTAACACTCCACTCCCTAGTGTGTTAGAAATGAACCGGCAGGATCAATGGGCTGTTCCTGTCGGTGACTGGCAGATGGCCCTGCCCCTTGGGGAACCACCCACAAAGAACCTCAAATAAACACCAAAAGTAATATACATAATAAACCAAAGAAGCCTTAATACAAATAAATGGTACAAAATGAGACAAGGCCTTCAACTTTGAACCCCAGCCAGGGGAGAAATGCCAACTGAAACGTGACACCACCAGGGGGCTGTTTTTTTTTTTTTGCTTTCTCCAGTGCCTTCAGTACCATCCAGCCACCCTGGTCATCATAATAAGGTCTGTGTGAATTTTTTTTTTCTGTAAATTCTAACGTCTTGACCGCTATTTTCAGGTCCTTCCATTGGAGCCAATTTGAGGGCCGTCGTTAGTGCCCCATTTCTGGGAGCGTGGCTTCGTGGGGCGTGACCCGCGGGTAATTGGTGCGACGGGCTGTCATCTGGTCTGAACTCTTCTGTTCTGGGCTTGCTCTCCCAGTCCACACAGTGAAGAGGCGTCCCAGCCGTCTGTGACAACGCAAGACTGCTGTCCTCTCGGGGTGACTGCCCAAGATGGCCACTGTTCCAGATACAAGGAGTCCTGGCAGGAAGAGAAATGACGTCGGAGCTGTCAGTCTTCCTATGTGCAGAGAGGAGGAAAAGAGAGATGGTTATCATACAGCGCCGTCGCCTGGTTTTGGCGGAGAATTAACCATCACCCAAGCCTTTAAAATGTCTCCCCTGCGCAGACGCGTGTCACAAACTCATCCCTCATATCAGTTCATCGTGGATGTCGATGCACCCAATATTGGGGTAGGAGCTGTTCTGTCACAAAGGTATTCTGATAAATATTGGGTACATCCCTGTGCCTTCTTTTATAGGCGGTTGTCCCCTGCGGAGCCGAATTACGATGTAGTGCACCGTGAGCTTTGGGCTATTAAAAAAAGAAGACACTGGCCAGGTGGACTCCCCATTTGTCGTTTACATGGACCAAAACTAGCGACTCACTTGAAACGATAACCGTCGCTGGTTTTACTTTTGGTTTTGAACTTCGTCGACTATGTTCTTTCTCCTGTTTTCTGGATTGAGGTTGGTACAGTTAGCAGCAGGCTACATCGCACTCTTTCCTTTTCCTGCATTCGTCCAGCGCAAAACCGTAAAACGCTCGCCATGCGCACATGTTTGACAGCATCCAGTGAGAGTAACAGTGAAGACTCGTTAATCTACGTGAGTTTGAGTGTCGCCACGGGTGGATTTCAAAGGGACTTGTGATTCTACCGGTTTAGTTTCTTTCTTCAAGAACCTCTCTCCTCTGTCACTGTGAATGGACGTTCATTCTCAGCCCCCTCAACGTTTTTTTGTTTTACTTTTCTTCATTGACTACGGGAGACTTAGAGTAAGAAACATGAATGTGGCCCGCCATAGCTTGATGGATAGATTCATCCTTTTCCTTCAGACATGCCGACAAAGCACCGCTAATTGATTGATCACTTCCTGAGGTAATATGTTCAAAACGAGTCTGATTGGTAACCGTAAATCAATTGATGGGGAGGAAGCCAAAAAAAAAAAAAAAACACACATTTACATTTAAAGATGCATTGATCATCTGTGTAGCTCATGAAGGTTGGAGTAGTCAAATTTGCGGAGTGTCTCCCGAGAAGTCGCCATCCTCAGCTCTTTTGACGGTGCAGACTCCACATTCTCGGACGTAAATCTCGTCTTCTTGTTTTTTCCTTTTGTTGTGACCGCACTGATGATTCACTTCAGTTGAGAAATGTCAGCCTGCCCCTGTAAGGTCAACGACTAGGACGATAAAGTCGTGGGTCTCGTTTGATTTTCTGTCCGTCCATCTGTCTATAAATTTTCTGAAGTCTTTTTTTTTTTTTTCTTCAGGGCCAGGACTGACCTGGGAAATTTCCCTGAAGTTGGTGTGTTTTGCAGGGGGTACCCAGACTACCCTAACATTTCTGTTTGGCTGCCATTTAATAAACAAACAAATCAATTCAGAGGACTGAATCCTTAAAGACAGGGCTATGAAAAGGAATGGAAAAGGAGATGATTAGCAGTGAAAATGGCTCACTGATTAGGAATTGATAGATAGATAGGTAGCGTAGTAGGCAAGATTAAAAATTCAGATAAATTGACAAGAAAGATAGATAGATAGATAGATAGCGTAGTAGGCAAGATTAAAAATTCAGATAAATTGACAAGAGATAGATAGATATGAAAGGCACTATAGATAGATAGATAGATACTGTAGATAGATACTTTATTAATCCCAAGGGGAAATTCACATACTCCAGCAACAGCATACTGATAAAGAACAATATTAAATTAACGAATGATAAAAATGCAGGTATAACAGACAATAACTTTGTATAATGTTAACGTTTAATCCCGCAGGTGGTATTGAAGAGTCGCCTAGCGTGGTGTCTCCTCAGTCTTGTCAGTGGAGCAGGACGGTGACAGCAGTCTGTCGCTGAAGCTGCTCCTCTGTCTGGAGATGATCCTGTTCAGTGGATGCAGTGGATTCTCCATGATTGACATGAGCCTGCTCAGCGCCCGTCGCTCTGCCACGGATGTCAAACTGTGCAGCTCCGTGCCTACAATACAGTCTGCCTTCCTCACCAGTTTGTCCAGGTGTGAGGCGTCCCTCTTCTTTATGCAGCCTCCCCAGCACACCACCGCGTAGAAGAGGGCGCTCGCCACAACCGTCTGATAGAACATCTGTAGCATCTTATTGCAGATGTTGAAGACGCCAGCCTTCTAAGGAAGTATAGTCGGCTCTGTCCTCTCTTGCACAGAGCATCAGTATTGGTAGTCCAGTCCAATTTATCATCCAGCTGCACTCCCAGTATGCAGTGGTACCTCTGGTCACGACCGTAATTCATTCCAAAACTGTGGACGTGACCCGATTTGGTAGCAACCTGAAACGTAATTTCCCCATAAGATTGTATGTAAATACAATTAATCTGTTCCAGACCGTCCGAACTGTATATAAATATATTTTTTTAAGTACAAAAATAGTTAATTATACCATAGAATGCACAGTTTAATAGTAAACTAAATGTAAAAACATTGCATAACACTGAGAAACCCTTGAACAACCTAGAACACTAACACTGTAAGAGTTTGCGCTAGACCCTTATGAACTGCTCGCTGTAAACACTTTTTTTATGAGTTTTCAGCACAGGGAAAAAAAATTAAATGCCACTTCTCTTGCGAAACTTTTCAAACCAGCAAATCGCCATGAACCTTCCTGGCTTTCTCACATATGATCTCCTCACTTACGCTATCCCCTGCAAGGTGCTTCTCGTTCAGCCACACTAGCAGCAGTTTTTCCAACTCTTCCAGCACTTGAGTCCTCTGCTTGGCTAACATTGTAACTCCTTTGGCAGCATCAGTTGCTTTGTTAGGCCCTGAATACGCAAACAAAAGAAAATGGGAAATGGAGAATGGGTAATAATTGGCGCTTACGAACGCACGTAGGGAAACTGGCCGCCAGTGTTTTTGTTAGCCACCAGAGCGTGTGGTCGTGAACAGATGCAAAATTTTGGCAAACTTTTTGGTCGTAACCTGATTTGTACGTGTTCGGAAACGTTCGTGACCAGAGGTTCTATAGGTCTGCACTCTCCGCACACAGTCACCTCTGATGATCACAGGGTCCATGAGGGGCCTGGGCCTCCTAAAATCCACCACCAGCTCCTTGGTTTTGCTGGTGTTCAGGTGTAGGTGGTTTGAGTCGCACCATTTAACAAAGTCCTTGATTAGGTTCCTTAATCTTAAGGTCACAGGGTATCATACCTAAACTTAAATAGTAACCCTAGAGTTTTAAGACTTTCCTACCCCTCCCCACAGCCCTAACCCTAAGAATCTTAAAGATGTTCCCCTGTCCCCCTACATAACCCTAATCTTAAAGTCACAGGGTATCAAGCCTAAACTTAAAAAGTAACCCAGGGCTTAGATTACGACTTTCCTATCCCTATTTATACCCCAACCCTAATTAATTTTAAAACTTCTTGTCCAAGTGACAACTTGTTGCGTTATTTATAGCATATTTTCTACCGATTATCAGGGGTGGCTACCCCAAACCTTTTTCTCTCCCTCTTTGACAGCGCACATGCCATCTGCAACCAAGATATATTTATGTTGCCACGTTTGATATTCTTGCAGTCAGTAGGTGCCAGTCTTTGGTCAACGTCATATACGTCCTGTTTGTGGTTTTCATTTTTGACTCAGAAACCCACACAAACGATTACAAGACTTGTGGCCTTGATTGTCACTTTAATGAGGTTGTGGAGGTGACGCTACAAAGGTGTAATGGTTTCAGTATTCGGTGTCCTTCTTTGGTTTAACGTGGTGTAAAAAGGGAGACAAAACACAGAAAAATGTTATGGGAGTTATGTTTGGACGGTGAGATTGTCAGAATGACGGTGCCCATAAAACAAGAACCGAAAATCAAATAAACGATAAAGGCTCTTAAAGAATAAAAACACACATCCAGAAATACCGGGTGGCGCACGAAAAAAAAGATCCATCTCTGACTCCAGCGTTGGCATACGTTTCTTAGCCCGTATGCGAAACGAAAGATATGCAATACAAAAATCCAATTGCAATTGTGTGAAGGAGCCACATGCAGTAAAATACACGTTTTTCCTTTGTCATCGTCCTTCAGTGCCCTGCGGTGGGCTGGTACCTTGCCTGGGGTTTGTTTCCTGCCTTGCGCTAAGTGTTGGCTGGGATTGGCTCCAGCAGACCCCCGTGACCTTGCAGTTAGCATATAGCGGGTTGGATGATGGATGGATGGTTCGTCCTTCAGTTCTTGGACACAAGTCATTCTGTACGGCTTCATTTGCAGTGAGTGCAACACATGTTGACAAGACCTGCGCGAAACATTCGCTTGTCGTGCCAATTTACGTGTCGATTTCCTAGGGCTTCTGAATATCTGCTTCGACCGCGGGTGTACAAACGAACGGGGCCCGAATTATTTTTGCAGTTTGCAACTGACCCATTCTCATGCCACGTCTTCACCAACTCATGAATACGGCTCTTTGCTGGAAGGTTTACGCCAGGAAACTTCTGTGCAAAAATGTCCTGCGTTTCCTTAAAAGAACCGGTAGAAACATATGCCTCCACTATTCCGATACTCTCTCCGGATCTCTTTCACTGGCTCACAGCTTCCTTACTAATGCACAGTTGCGGCTGCTGACCCCGTCGCGATTGCGGAGCACCCGCCTGTATAATAGCTCGAGCCAGCCAGTCGGAGACGGTTCGGTTTTTCGTGCACCACCCTGTAGTTGTGTTCGGACAGCTAGATCGTCAAAGTGACGGTGCCCATAAAACAGAACGATGTTGCGGTAACATGAAAATCGAATTATTACAAAATAGACTAGATTTCAAAGGCTCTTAAAGAATAAAAGACTTTCAACTCTTGATATTCGGAAACCCTCAAACAATGAACGGTGAACCCGGAAAAAAATGGTATCAACTGCTGTAATAAGACAACAAGAGTCAGTGTGAGTGTTTGGGGCTCCCGTTGGCAAATCCCGTCTAATTGAGATAAGTTGTAGTCAGAATGAAGTCAAATGCCAGCTGTTCTGGTCATATGACTGCCAGGTAGGAAGAGGCGGGTCCAAGTGGGCGGACATCATTTGGAGGAGAGCCGTCAGTCTTCCGGTCCACAGAGGGAGTTTTTTCACACAGCGCCACCCCTTGGATTGGTGGAGAATTGCCATCTACTGACCCCTCATGTTAGACGTTGTCTTATTCATCTCCACGCCGCAGGCCCTTGTTGACTTGCCGATGTTTTTGCCCTTTTGCTTTTTTTCCACCGTGTGGTACATTTCCAGAGGTAGAGGTAGAGCTGGCGACTCCGCCACTCAGATCTTTGCACTGAGATCTCTCCGGTTTTGACTCGACTGCTCCGACTGCAAGCCACCAAATTAACTTGGAGGTGGAAGTTGAGACATATGGTGTTTCAGCAGGTGAGAAGCAGGAATGTTAAAAGAAGGAAAGAAAAAAGTCGCATCTCTGCCTGCTAGGGAGGAGTGCAGGGCCTGTGGGAGGATAGATAAAAGTTGCTAGTTTGCCCACATGCTGCAAAAGCTATGGTGGGCGCAGCTGGGAATGTTTTTTTTCGGAGGTCTAGAGTGAAATTGGTGTAAAGTTTGATGAAATCAAGGCGGGGGCCTTAAGGCTGAAATCTGTGACTGTTAATTGATTCAAACGCCAGACATGTGCAAAGTATTAATTGTATTTTATTTTTAGTGTGTTTAGGATTAGTCGGTGAGACTCCAGGACGTAATGGGGGGATGCTTCGAAGACGAGAGGTGCACCCTCAGCATCTTGTAGACCTCAGCTGTGCAGCATGAGAAGGACGGTATATATTGTGTCTCCTGAATAAGCAAGAATGATAACTTGTATCACACATGGGCGTCTGAAAGTCACCTTCCAAGCTCAATCCAGGTGTGCATTACCCCCACCAGACCACTAGGGGGCACGGTCGCTAATTGTGGGATGCAAGGTCAATTCAAGTGTGCAGTAACCCACTAGGGGGCACGGTCGCTAATTATGGGATGCAAGGTCAATCCAGGTGTTCAGTACCCCACCAGACCACCATGGGAAACGGTCACTAATTATGGGATGGAAGCTCAGTGTATGATAATAGTTGTTTAAACAAAAAACATTGGCTAAGGCGAAGTTGATGTTTTAGGGTCAGAGTGGCGTCCTGCGGGTTGCTCATCTCCTAAATGGGAGCACCCTGCTTTTATAGCCCATGGAATGGAAGGGGCGGGGTCAGTTGCTCTCATTAGACATCCCGTTGGAGCTGGGTGGGTGAAAAAGGAGGCAAGATGGTTGGCAGTTGCACCCCCTGGTATCCCAGGTGTGTTAGTGCTGTCACAAACTCCACACAGAGCCATAGCAAGGTTTGGGGCAGCCACCCGTATAATTGGTTTCCTGGCTGCAAATTGCAAATAGATGAATCTCCCGTGAATGGTCTGCAGGAAAGTGAGAAAAGGAATCAGTGCATTATGCCACATCCCGGTCTGACTCGGAATTGCCCTCACTCAAGCCCTTTGGCTGCTTCCCATGCGCACGTGTGTGACAAAGAGGCTCCGCGATCATGACGGCACCCGCCAGTATAATAGCTTGAGCCAGTTGGTCGGGGACGGTATGGTTTTTTCATGCACCACCCTGTAGTTATTGATATTCGGAACCCCAAAAATAACTGAGAGTTGTGTTCCAATGGTGAGATCGTCAAAGTGACGGTGCCCATAAAACAGAATGATGTTGCGGTAACTTAAATAGATTAGATTTAAAGGCTCTTAAGGAATAAAAGACATTTGCTTATCGATATTCGGAACCCTAAAACAGTGAACGGTGAACCCAGAAATAATTGTATTAACTGCTGTAATAAGACAACAAGAGACAGTGAGAGTGTTGGGGCTCCCGTTGGTAAATCCCGTCTATTTGAAATAAGCTCTGGTCAGAATGAAGCCAAATGCCAGCTGTTCTGGTCATATGGCTGCCAGATAGGAAGTGGCGGGTCCAAGTGGGCGGGCATCATTTGGAGAAGAGCCGTCAGTCTTCCGGTCCGCAGAGGGAGTTTTATCACACAGCGCCACCCCTTGGATTGGTGGAGAATTGCCGTCTCCTGACCCCTCATATTAGATATTGTCTCATTCATCTCCTTTTTGACTTGCCGATGTTTTTGCCCTTTTGCTTTTTTTCCACCGTGTGGTACATTTCCTCTGTACCTGTGTAACATGGGCGACCACTGCAAGCAAAAACACGAGCTTGAAGTCAAAGACCTGCAAGCTACAAACCTAACATTTTTCAAGGATGGAGTGTTGAAGCAGGGCTCACTGGATACTTAAAGACAAAATACCAGCAAATTATGTGACTGCTCCGTAATTAATGTTGCTAGGCAATGGTGCATCAGGATGTTGTCGGTGTCAGTGTCAGGGAGGTTTGTCCGAGGGCGAGACGTGACGGGGAGAAGAAGGGCTGCAGCAGGCGGGGTGGGGGGGGGGGGGCCACAAGAGCTACAGGAAAAGGAATTTCCTCCGAGCGTTTACTGCACGTGCCACTTGTCCAGTTCATCTCCCAGTTATAGTGCCCCAGCCTGTCACGACTCGATGGCTGGATTCAAGTAGTCGAATGCAGGGAGTGTTACCTGATTTGTGTCCTCGGTGCCCTTCCCCTGTGGACCAGCAAGCGCTGCCACATTTTGTTCTAGATCCATATTAGTAATAGTAAATGGTACATTTTAGGTTCCCAGCGCCTCGTAGAATCCATACCATGGAGAGGTACGGCAGTTCTGAAGGCCAAAGGCGGGGTCCGACCCACTCCTAGCCCAGCGTACCTAATAAAGTGGCCGCCGAGTGTGTGAATGTGGACATGTCGTTGGACGTTCCTCTCCAAGAGGGGTAGCCGGACTTTTCTGAGAGGCTCTCCTCCTTTCCCTCTCGACAGAGTTGTTCCTTATCTCCCCTACTTCCTCCGGTGCTTTGCTCATTTTGCTGATTGTACAGATCGAGGGTCTTTGTGTCTTGATGATCGAGCATAATTGGATGTGTTTTTTTTTTTCTTTTTTAGTTTTTTTAATGAATTGCCATGAAAATGCATCTTCCTGCAAGATTGCGTGATTAGTCTGCCGTAGCAGAGTCTTCACGTGAAAAAACAAAAACCCGCTGCCTTTGTTTTGGGTTGAAATAATAATAATAATAATAATAAGACAGCCATTTAAGAAAGCAAAGCAGAAAGAAGGTCGAAGAGTGGACTGTGGACGTGAGGGTCGCGGGTTCTTTACAAACGATCGGACTGTGGACACCCCCTCGTCATCTGCCAGTGCCCACCTTTGGCTTTGGTGTGAGCAGCACTAGGGTTTGTGCCGCGAGTTACCAGACGTAATGCTGAGGATTCTTCGGTGGTCCGTCACTTATTATACGTTTGCGTCAGCGGGCGTAACTCATCCATGTTCATTTCTCTCCATCTGATCCTCATCTTGCATCTGCTTGGCTGGTTGGAAAAAGATCTCAAATGGCCAGGAAGAACTTTGTTGTGGGACCCCCCAGAACAGCAACCCCAGAAATGGAGCCCCCCCACCCACTTTTTGTTTTGGATCAAACTAAAGGCCAGTTCACATTAGGGGATTTTTCTAGCAATTTTCAGTCAAAGTCCTCATTCACATCATCTTAGTGAGTCGGTGGCACCCACTTGAGAAGGGTGGTCATGTGATGTGTCATCCCCCCGTGACGCATTCCAACTCATCCATGACTCGCCCCTCAGACAGGTTCAACTTGTCTTTAACCGTAGGGTGGGCTCTGTGTGTGTGAGAGCCAGCAACTAATAAATGTTCATCTGGAAGTTAAAGTCATAGAACGCAGGAGTTTGGGGGGTCTTAGGACCCCACGAATGGAAGAGAAGCTCGTCTGTCTGATATCTCGTGCTTTATAAACCACAACAAAATGAAAATAAAAAATAAAGAGCCTCAATCGCAGCTGAACTCAACCCTCCGTGCAGTGCCGGCAACACCTGGCCGCACGCTATTGGCTGTCCCAGGAAGGGGCGAGCCTATCCGTCCTGTCAGTCACCAAATCTGACATGCCCATCGAATTTCAGCCATGTAAACTGGCACGGCCCACCGACGAGATCAGCAACTGACATACCCCATGACAAAAAGTCCCATGACATGTGACGTCGGCTACAAGAGATGTTTGTCCCTTTCTGTCACCAGTGAATTGGAACCTCATTTCATTTTTATGTGTAAACCACTAAAGTAAGAGCTCCGTTTACCCTCCACTTGCCGTTTTCATGCAAGGGGGGAGAAAGCCAAAGATTCCTCTTTTGTTAGCAGTACACGTACAGTGCTATTCAGACCTTTGGGGTCACCCAGAAATATTCATCCTTTTTGATGGAAATTGATACCTTTTATTATCAAGATGGCATTACATTGATTTAAAAATCCTGCTTGAAATGACACATCTTTAGTTCAGCTTCCTAATAGTCACCCCCTCTTAGCGCACCCTTCATTGGCCTTCATTGGTATTGCAAATTGGTGATTAGAGAAACCTTTGTACTTGCGTTAGCACTGCTGACACCTGTCATCTCGCTCACTTGGGTTACAAGATTCCTAAAGTTCAATTCAGGGTTCAAAACTGGACATGTTCAACGAACATGTCGGCCTGTTGGATTTTGGCAGAATGATGTCTGTGCCATGTGTCAGACTGCCATGAAACCGAAGATTTCTTACAAAGATGTCTTTTAATGTCTTGAGAGAATCTCATACCAAATGGCATATAACAGAGACATAGGCTTTGCATTTGTCATTCCAAAAGATGGCACAGCACTAACTAATACTGCTTTTATGAATCCCATATCAAATCTCATATAACAGAGACTTAGACTTTGCATTTGTCATTCCAACAGATGGCGCACCACACACAATTGTAGTAATAAAATGCATTGCAATTGACAGTCCAGGCACATCACAAACATTAACACAGCTTTTGTGAATCCCATACCAAATTGCGTATAACTGGGACATAGGCATTGCGTTTATGATTCCAACTGATGATGCATTACAAACTAACAGTTCTTTAACAAATCTCGTGTCAATTGGCATATGACAGAGACATAGGCATTCCATTTGGGATTCCAAAAGATGGTGCATTACAAACATTAACACTTCTTTTACAAATCCCATACCAAATGGCATATAACTGGGACATAGGTATTACGTTTGTCATTCCAGCTGATGGCGCATCACAAACTAACGCTTCTTTAATAAATCCTATGTCAATTGGCATATAACAGAGACATAGGCATTTCAACAGATGGCGCACCAAGGACATTTGTATTAATAAAATGCATTGTATTTGACATTCCAACAGATGGTGCATGACAAACATTAACACAGCTTTTACAAATCCCATGCCAAATGGCATATAACAGAGACATAGGCATTGCATTTTTTATTTTAAAAGATGGCACGCTACAAACATTAAGGCTGCTTTTACAAATCCCATACCAAATGGCATATATCAGAGACATATGTAATGTATTTGTCATTCCAACAGGGGGTGCATCAAAAATATTAATGCAGCTTTATGAATCCGAACCCAAATGGCATTGAACAGACAGATATGCATGTGATAAAATACATTTGTCATTCTAACAGATGGTGCATCACAAACATTTACACGTCTTTTATGAATCCCATACCAAATGCCATATAAAAGAAAGATGGGCATTACATTTATCATTCCAACAGATGGTGCATCACAAACACTATCACCACTTTTATGAATCCCATACTAAAAGGCAAATAACAGAGACATATGTATTGCATTTTTCATTCCAACAAATGGCGCATCACAAACATTTGTAGTAATGCATTTCATTTGTCATTCCAACAGAAGGTGCACCACAAACATTAACAATGCCTTGGCTACATTTTTAAAATCAGTTTCTTGATAATAAAAGGTCTCATTTTCTATCAAAAATTTCTGTGTGATCCCAAACTTTTAAATGTTACTTTATGTGGTGATTTGACGGGATGTACGGGCGGCTCAGTGTGATCATGCCAGGATTGAATTCCTGCCATATTCTGCTGGAGGAGGAGCAGTGTTAGAATCTTAAGAGTGTGCAGTGAACTGCCCACCCCAGCGGGCATTAGTTACGTGTCGTCTTCACCATCTTTTACACCCAACTTTGCAGGAGTGCGGCCGCTGAGCAGTTCATGTTGTGTTTTAAAAGGCAGTGCAAACCCTGAAAAGCAGCCTGTGTGCTGTGTGGTGTCATTAATGGCAGAGGCGCCAAGTATCTCTTTTACCTTAGTTTGGATATGAAATAATCTGAAGAGCAAATTGAATTAGCAGTTTAATTGTTTAACAGCCTTGTACTGATTGCCAATTTAATGCACAAAATAAATTAAATTATGTGTTGCCATTGCCACGGCGACCAGCTAATAACCCTTATGAGTACAGCCTTTGAGCCCATAAGAATTGTTCCCGTATTGTTTTTATTTTTCGTACGAGGTGTGAACTCCTGTCAGTTATTGTGAAAGTGAAGCAAATGTTGTGTGTAGAAAACTCGTTTTGGGTACCTGCGAACAGGACAGGGTCCCAAGTGTTTAGTTAAAGTGACTTCCACCGCGAGAGTTTCTCAAATTTCCCAGTGTTTCACTCTCCGGCCATCACGGAATGCAGGCTGGAATACGCTCGTCACAGTGGTAGGTTATGTCTTGGTTACTTTATAAAGAAAACAGTCTGGTTGGTTCTCCTCACTTCTTTTAATGTTTCCACTTCTGCCCCCCACTCCTTCCTCCTCAAAAATGATTGCAGTTTTTCTTTTAAGGCTTTAATCCATATAGATGTTTCTCTTCTTTACTCCATTTTCACTTCTGACCATTGTTTCATTGGCTATAATCTTTCATCTGTGCCATTTTATTATTTGACTAGCTGTGCTACCCGTCTAAGCAAACAGCGTAGACCGCACTGTTAACATTCACAGTGCACCATGTATGTCCCTGCTAGATGCCATTTGGTATGGGATTTGTAAAATCAATATTAATATTTGTGACGCACCATCTGTTGGAAATACAAATGCAGTGCATTTTATAACTGCAGATGTTTGCAATGCGCCATCTGTTGGAATGACAGATGTAGTGCATTTGTCTCTGCCACAGTATATCCCAGTGTTAATGTTTATGATGCACCATCTTTTGGAGTGTGAAATGCGATGCATTTCATTACTGAACATGTTTGCAATGCATATGTGTCTGTTAAATGTCATTTGGTATTGGATTCATAAAGCAGTGTTACTATTTTTGATGCACCTCCTGTTGGAATGACAAATACAATGCATATGTCTCTGATATATGCATCTTGGTATGAGATTTGTAAAAGCAGTGTTAAAGTTTGTAATGTACCATCTGTTAGAATGAAAAGTGCAATGCCTGTGTCGCTGTTACATGACATTTGCTATGGGATTTGTAAAAAATGTGTTAATGTTTTTGATGCACTTTGTACTGAAATGACAAATGTAAAGCATTTAATTGCTATAAATGTTTGTGATGTGCCATCTGTTGGAATGAAAAATGCAATGCACATGTCTCTCTCACAGTAAATACCAGTTGACATGGGATTTGTAAAGGCAGTGTTAGTGTTTATGATGCACCATCTGTTGGAATGACAGATGCAATGTGTTTTATCACTACAAATCTGCGCAACGCACCACCTGTTGCAGTGCCTATATCTCTGTTAAATGCCATTTGGTATGGGATTCGTAAAGGCAGTTTTAATGTTTGTGATGCAACTTCTGTTGAAATGATAAATGCAATGCATTTTATTGCTACAAATGTTTGTGATGCACCTTCAGTTGTTAAAACAAATGCAATGCCTATGTCTCTGTCATATACCATTTGGTATAGGATTCCTAAAAGCGGTATTAATGTTTATGATGCGCCATCTGTTGGAGTGATTTTCTGAGGTGAATCTGTGCCCATGGCCCTAAAAGATGCCACTTAAAAAGACATTTTTTTTTAAAATGGTCAATTCTTACAACATTTTGCCTTCTGCTTTTTCCTTTACTTAAATGGCATGTATATGCCATTCTGCAATATGTTTGCAATCTCAAGACACAGATCGACACTCGATAACATTTTTAGCTTGAAAAATTGACATATTTGGTTATTCATGCTTATTGTAAGCTACAAGAACAGATGGGGAATTTTTGTAATGTATAAAAAACACGTCAGTTTAAAGCACAACTATATGTAGTGCCTTGATATGTGCCACGATTGTGACAAAATATACTCTTTAATCCTGTAGTCCACATTGGGCAGTGACAGGGACGGCCCCCCGGGTACATAATGTAGATGCTGTGTAGGTGTGTTGTGACCGGCAGGCAGGAAGCAGGTGAGACAACATGACAATATGGAGTACCACCCTGGTAACCCCGCTTACTTTTTAACTCAAATGATAATTAAGGACAGGACGAGTCCCGACAATAATGAACAGAGGCTTCAAATGGTGGTCAGTGGAACTGCTTAGATAACCCCTCTCTGTTGATTGTTCAAGCCCCTCTCTCCACCGTGGTCCTCTCAAGGTGATGCCACCTACCCGGGTTTTCTGCCTTTTATGTCCTTGGGACCAGAAGAAGCGAGACTTGGTTGCCCTCTTGCAGTAGAATGAGAGGAGATTGTCAGCTTTGGCGCCGGGGAGTGGAACTGCTTGTCTCGGCTAAGGTGATGGGGGAGCCATCTGGCGTGCATGCCTGATAGAGTGAGATGAAGGAGTTGTGTGGAGTGTAATTTTATGAAAGTTGCTCCAGGGCCATTGTATAATATCTGACCCTGAGCTCTGAGCCCCCCCCCCCAGCCCCCCCCCCCCACAGATCTTGTGAGAAGACAAACAGAACAAAAGTACAACAAAATCGAAGCAAAAAAAAAATCTTGGGGAGGCCCGGTGGCGCAGTGGTAGGCACTGCTGGATCACATTAGGGTCACATTTTCGGCCACAATAGCTTCCCTAACCCTTAGGGGCACCTAGAAGACTACTGCACTTGCCCAGTTCATCGAAATTCCTGAACATTGACGCATTTTCACCAACCTTGAGGTGAATTTCAGTGACAAGGTGACCCTGAGCTGGGACATTGTGGCCTTGAATGCGTGCGTCTGCAAACCTTTATGAGGAGACCTCCCCAAAGCAGGCGTCTGGTAATATGTGCTCTGACCTGTACATCCCAGCATGCACTGCTTCTTTAAACAGTAGCCATTTGACTGGGGATGGGGCATCCTGTAGAATCTTCCAGAAGCGGAATGTTCCCTCACATAGTTCTTTCCTAGCAGTTTAGCAGCCCAATTAAATTTTCATAGCCCTATTTTGGCACTGCAGTGTGATGCTAATTTCCTCACGCTTTGATGCTGCACACTCCTCCCGTGGCTGAGGATGCTGAAGTCTGGCCCAGTTATGTTTTTTTTTGTTTTTTTTTGTCCCCGTGGCACACAGCTTGGAGGAGCTTGTGACACAAAAAAATCAAAATGGGGCTCAGCCTTGCATAAATAAGAAACCTTCAAACGCTTGTCCTGGTCCTACTGTACCCGCGAGCAGAGCCCATTTTGGGATTCAAGCTCCTTGTCACCAAGACCCCTTGTGTTTTGAGTAACGAGAGATGGCAGGAGGTGAACTGCACCACTTATATGGATTTCTGCTTCGTAAGTTTGCATACTGGGGACTTCTTTTTGCTTTCTCCAGATTTTGGTTCGCTGAAGCCTCACCCATCATAGACACTGTGAGAGCAGAAGATCTGCTGGCAAACCCCGAATGATGGTGATAAAAACTGAAGTGCCATTGTTGAGAGACACAACTGCCCAAGATGCCCAGCAGGAAGGTGTGTGGGGAGGGGTGGGGGTCCGAGTGGGCAGACACCGGAAGTAACCTCATTGGTGTTAAAGCTGCCAGTCTGTCAAGGAAGGAAGATAAAAGGTGTTTTAGTGCACAGCGCCATTCTGTGGAGCGGCAGGGAATTACCACCACCAGAGCCCTTCAGCTGTCCCCTGACTGGCAACAACCGGGACTGAATTGTTCTGAGGAGTGGGCGGGGACAATTCAACAGCACGTTGGGTGTCGCCTTTCTAAGCCAATCTGATGCCTCGTGAAGGCGGTGCTCAAAGTCGGTGATTATGAACTGCGGAGGTCAGCAATGCTCTCGTCTACAGCCGAGAAGGACCCCCATTAGACATTGTCAGAAAAATTGACAAAACTGCCACAGAAAGGTTTGGAGAGGGCAGCCACCCATATATATTTATGGAGTAAATAAATGATCACAATAGATTTGTGTAGAGCAGAGTCCAGAACAGAAGTGCCTTGCTGGCAAAAAGATGGCAGTTTTAAGGCAGACTGCAGGAAGTGATGTCACCTCCGTGGCTGGAACTGGAAGTGATCTCATCTCTGTGTGGTGAAACCGCAATTGATGTCACTAACCTCATGACTGGAGGTGACGTCATCCCTGTGGCCGGAACTGGAAGTGATGTCGCTATCCCCATGACCAGAAGTGACGTCGTCTCTAGGGTTGGAACCAGACGTGATGTCACTAGCCCCATGACCGGAAGTGATGTCATCTCTGGGTGGTGGAACCGGAATTGGTGTCACTAACTCCATGTCTGGAAGTGATGTCATCGGGCCAGGCAGAATTTCTCATAACTGGTCTACAGAGGAGTGAGAGAAAGAGTCAGTGCCCTCCGCCACCCCCTGGTCTGGCATAGAATTACCCTCATTCAGACCCTTTAGCTCCTCCCACGCGCACGTGTGTGACACCATATAAATTGTCTGTCGCGTATTCTCTCGGCTCCTTTGAATGAACATAACCTGAAGAAAGGGAAACGCACCGTTCTGTACCATCAGATTCGACAGAATCGGCGGACGAGTGGTAAACATGAGTGATTTGTTATCGCCGGTGGTCTCGGATGCTCAGTGTCACAACGACAGTGTAGGGGTCAATAGGTGAGTTTAAAAGAACTGGAAAATCTCTTTGTGAAAATATGAACTGCCAAATAGACGTTTGAAGTAAATGGTGTGTCAAAAGACCGCCGTTTAGAGAGGGGTTGAAGAAAAAACGCAGGAGATGTGGATTTCAGGGCTCAAAACACCCGAAAATCAACAAATCTGCCTAACCGATGGCAGTCGTTTGCACAGACGAGGCTGAACAGCATCCACCTTCTGACTGCATGTCTGCACTAATCCCTAAAGAAAGTTGACACGACCGTCTGATTGGAAACGCAAAGCATTTTAACACGTGGTGCATCCTCAGACCACAATGCTCATCTCAACTCGATTTGCTGTTGTCATGTCACATAATGATGCAGTAATCAAAAAGACAGAAAGATCTCGTAGCAGACACAGGTGGAACTCTGGCAGTCTACGTGCGTCTCTCCACTGTCACAACGTGCACATTTATTATCAAGCATCCGTAACCGTTTGCTCCTCAGCTCCTGAACGTTTTACCTCCGTCAAGTCTTTTAGTCTCCCTCTGAGACCCTGGCGGCAGCTCTAAAACGCGTGGACTGGAGGAATTGGGGGCGGTAGACACCCTGTGGGCGGAGCCTTGGCTGCACCGGGTTTTGCCACCATTCACTGCGCATTTTTAATGGGGTCAGCTTGACTTTGGTGACGCAACGAAAGAGGAAGTGTGAGACGCACGAGGCGGAGGAGGAAAAATGAAGGCCCACGCCAACGGAGTCGGAAAGTATAAAACCGGACAGGAAGGGAGAAAGGCGGCTCGAAAAGAACGAGGGTCTGAGAAGCAGGCTTTAAGGGAAAATTGCCCACCGGTGAGGAGAGACGTTAATAAAGGTGTAAGATACGAGGAAGATGGAGAGTATAAAACCGGACAGGAGGTGAGAAAGGAGCCACAAAAATAACTAGAGCATCTGAGCAGCAGGGACTTATGGGAAAACACGTTCGAGAAAAGCAGCGTGGGTGAAGAGGCATTAGTGAAGGCGTGAAATGCCTTCAAAGATGAAGAGCATAAAACGGGACACTTGTGGGGCTTCAGGTGGCTCGAAAAATGATGAGCAGCAGGGCCTTATGGGAACTTGCTCGAGAGAAGACCCTGAATTAATGTTCACAGACGCACAGATATCGGGGAAAGGCGCTAAAGGTACACATAGGTCAAGAGATAGCAAATATGCTTCCATTATTCTGTTGCACGTCTCCAACTCGTACCATGGCTATCATTATATAAGAAAAAATGCCATTTGTGGCCAGGGTGTCCCTTTAAGGTTGCACTTGGTTTTCTATGAATTGTCATGAAGCCTTTTAAAAAGTCACTTTGCCAGTCGTGTCTTCTGTGTACTTCACAAACACCAGCTTGACGTCGTTACCTCCCTGATCGTTCTGAAGCCCATGCAGAGTGTTTGATCTTCCAAGGGACAGTTACTCTTGTGTTTGTCGAACCACCTGACAACTTGGAAAGACCCCTTTTCTTGGGTTTTCCACACCGTAAGTCTGTCAATTTTAACCTCTGTACTCCCCTCCAACCTCACCCAAATGTCCGTCTTTTAATTGGTGTGGTCGTTTGAGATGACCGGGACCCCATTTAATAGAAAAGACACACGATGGAGCTTCTCCAAAACCTTGCTGGTTGCTAATGTGGTCAGGTCAAGTTTGGAGCCCCCGCAGCCCCCTACCTTGAGCGTCGGTCCCGAATCAGACGCCAACTCTCTTTCATAAGACCGGGTTAAAAAGTAAAAAATAGTGGATGGTGGGATTCATATACCGTCATCATATAAAAGATGATCCTGCCGACTACGCCAATGTAAAAGATGCAAAAAACAAAAGAAAAAGAGTTGGGGACAACACAGCCACCCCGAGTATTATAAATGCAAAATAATAAAGGCTATCGGTACGAGTCTCGGACCAGAATGGCAAAGATGATGACACTTCCTGTTAAGTACAGGCCAGACAGGAAGAGGCGGATCCAGGGAGGACGGACACCGCAATTGACATCAGCGGCTCCTTGTGGCTCGCCGTTGAATTACCGCCACCAGAGCCTCTAAACTGTCCCCAAGGCGCATGCGTGTGACAACTGACGCCACCGCTTGGCAACTTAGACTACGAGCAGAGTCGACGACACCAAAGAGACACAGGGATGAGCCGCCTTGGAATCTGCCGTAGCATGGGCTTTGAAATAAAATGGTTCAGGCAGCTCGTTATGTGAAGGATGAACGGAGGGGTGGAGTCAGTCACTCTCACTGGGCGTCGTCTTCTGGCTGTGGAAACAGAAGAAGGCGTCCGCCGCAAAGGGTGGGATTGCATTGCATGCCCAAGACGAGTCGTGATCCATGTATGTCAGTAGGTTGTGGTGAAAGTCAATTCAAGCGTCCATTTTATTAAACCTGACTGTTCAGGGTCGGAGAACATTGCCTAAGAGAGGAAGTCATTTTGGATGGGATGGGTGTGTCCCCCAAACAGCTCGTTCACCCACGTTTAGGGTGTACAAGCAAACCAGAGGATTGTTCAACTTTAGGAGACACAGGCAGTGTGTGCAGACAAGGCCGACTCACACACACACACACACACACACACACCTACATGAGGAAGCTGCCAGGCAGCAGTCCTTACCAACACACCGCCCTGCTGCCCAGGTGCCGTTATTTATCCGTTCATTTTCCAAAACAGGAAATGCAGTTCTATTTTCTGCCCTTTTTTTTTTATTCAGGATGCGGTGGATCCCAAGCGTTAGCGGTAATTAAGCGCAGGTGATGCCAGACGGCCACGTGTTCTCACCTGAACTAATGAGCAAGAGTGCAAATCAGCGCTTTGGAGCTCCCGAAATAACTCGAGCGGGAAGGGAGCTTAAAGAGCCCGCGTCAAGAAACGCTGTGTCCCTGCCACTCTTTACCGTTCTGTCTTCTGTTCTGAGCTGCCTGAACCATTTTTTTAAAAGCCCATGCTACTCCAGATTCCAAGGCATTTTCCATTTGCGTAGTTGGCAGGATCATCTTTTATATGATGATGGTATGTGAATCCCACTGTCCACTTTTTTATTTTTTAAGCCATTCTTTTCCGTTCTGGGTCTACGTCAGCAGGAATAAACCAGAACTATCCCTAGATGGGAAGCCAACCCAGCTCCAGTCCTACTTGTGTCTGTTTTAATGCAGATAAGGAAAGGGTGTACTGGAGTAAATGCTCGAGCAGCACTTAATGCAGTGCAGATTTGCAACACCTAGGGTGTTGGGGGAGACCGTGTCCTGAACAATTCATCATCCCCTGTCCTTCCACTACTCTTGGCGTCCCTGCCAGGCAAGGTCCCAGTTCTGCCAGGGTGCCACTCTCATAAGCACAAGGTGGAAACATTACAAATTGTGAAAAAGCGTGAAGGCGTCTGAAGACTCTCGGAAGGCCCCGTATGTGCAGAGGGTACTCATTCACGCTGATCCGATTTTTACTTTTAGTTTTATGGGATGTGGGGTGTGGGGTGGGAATTTAAGTGACTAGAGGGCACAGATTGATTGTGCGTGTATTAAGAGAAGTCACTCTGGCTGCCTTGTATCAGAAAGTGAGTAAGTGGTGCTGCACTTTGGTTTACGAGAATTGTGTAAAAAAAAGTAAAAAACGTGAAGGAATTTAAGGAGATGACCCCGCGTTCGCACCAGATTTTATCCGAGGGCTTCATCCTCCCACACTCTTCAAGACGAGCCTATCGTTTTGATTGCGCACACTAAACTGGACCCAGTAAAAGTGTGGGTGGCCTGAACAGTGGTGCCCTTTGAATGGCCTGGCGTCTCCTCTGGGGTTGGTTCTTACTGCTAGAATCGTCTTTCACCCTCCTTGACCCTGGGCTTGGAGTGGAGCGCGCAATGTGTGCATTTCTTCACCCTCCTTCCGGCACAATAGATGCACCTTCACGAACTGATTCTTGGCCGCAGCTCGCCGTTTCTGCTCGTTGATGCTTCCTCTGATGCCCCTCACAGCTTACTTTTCAAGTGTCGTGACCTGTGCGTGGCCGCATGTGTGTGTGTGTGTTTGTGTTGCTTATGCTTCCTAAAACGCCTCGAGGTCTCGCTGAGTTGCGCAGTGCAAGGCGCCGCTTGACAGTCCCAAGTTTGCTTCTTGTTCGGTAAGTGTTGCCGCTGGCGTGGGTTTGCCTTTGGCCTCTATTGACCCCAGACTGAAAAAGAAGGCGCTGAAAATGAACGAGTGGATCTTTTTCTGTTGGAATCATTTCAAATTATAAGTCATAACGTCTGGCCTGACGCCAGATGTCTCCCGCGCTGTGGAAGGAGAGACGTTCAAAGGTGACGTAGAGAACATTCAGAAAGTCTTCAAACCCCGTCACGTTCTGCGTCACTTTATCATGCTGTACAGTGTGAAATGGCAGGTTTGGGGCAGCCACCCCATATCATTTAAGTTTGGCTGAAAGAAAAAAGGTCAAATTGAACAACAGGCTTTTACAGATAGAGCCGAGATAACTGGAGGAATATGGCGGTCAGGAGAAATGATGTCATCTGGAGGGGAACAGGAAGTGATGTCATTGGGCTCTACCACACCCACATAATACACTTCCCTCCCACCTGGAACTGGAAGTGATGTCATCGAGCCTGGAACCGGAAGTGGCTACATCGGGCCCAGAACTGGAAGTGATGTCATTGGACTCCCCCACAACCCCCCTAGAGCCAACCCCCCCACAACCGGAGATGATGTCATCGAGCCAGGAACTGAAAGTGACATCATTGGGCCCAGGAATGGAAGTGATGTCATTGGACTCCACCACACCCTCCCCCACCCCCTATCTCCCACAACCCCCTCCACCAACCCCACTCCCCCACCTCCAACATAAACCGGAAGTGATGTCATCGAGAATGGAACCGGAAATGGCAACATCGGGCCCAGAACTGAAAGTGACATCATTGGGCCCAGGACTAGAAGTGATGTCATTGGACTCCACCACACCCTCCCCCACCCTATATCTCCCACAACCCCCTCCACCCCCCACAAGTGGCAACATTGAACCCAGAACTGGAAGTGACATCATTGGGCTCCACCACCACCCCCCCATCCCCCACAACTGGAAGTGATGTCATCAAGCCCAGGCGGAACTTCCTGTGCCTGATATGCAAGGAGAAAAGACAAAAGCTCGGTACACTCTGCCACCCCCAGGTCTGGCATGGAATTGCCTTCTTTTGAGCTCTTTAGCTGCCCCCCCTTGCGTATGTGTGTGACAACATTTAGTTTGAATTAGAGACATTTTCAATCGTGTCCCATCAGTCTTGACTCAGTCACCCATGATGACAACGTGAAAACGATTCATTAAAAATCAAAAACTGAAAACGCTTCTTCATAGAAGTATTCAGATCCTTCACTCATGCAATAAAGTGACAGTCGGCCAGAGAGCGGGTTGTGAAAATGAACATCGAGGTGCCAGCATGCCATGTTGAAACCGGAAGAGGCGTCAGTTAGCCTCTCTGCCAAGGTGGACGTCCTTCCGACAGGTAGACCTCTGAAGGATTGACGAATGGGGTTCTTGGTCACCAAGGACCTTCTTGCCCAGATATCCAACTCTAGGAAGAGTCCTGGTGGTTTCCAGCTCCTTCCATTTCACATTTCTGGAGAGCCTGGAACACTCAAAGGTGTAGAAATGGTCTGATCTCCCTTGCCCTGATCTGCCTCTCACTACACCTTGACCATGGAGGTCTACAGAAAGTTCCTTGGACTTCACGGCTTGGTTTTTGTCCTGACGTGCAGTGTGAATGGGTGGGAGCTTCCATACGCGGGTACCTTTCTAGGCCATGTGGCGACTCACTGGACAGGTGGACCCCCATCAAGTTCTAGAAACATCTCAAGAAAACTGTGGGTGCACCTGAGCACACTTTCTGGAGTGCCACCTAACAAGGGGCTCGAAAACTTTTTTGGAGATTCGTAAATCTTTCTGTACACTCTGAGGCGGACGGCCGGGACGGCACCTTAGGGGGGCGGGTTTATTAAGGGCATTATCTCCCCTAGAATGCTAGAGGGTAGTCCACCCCAGTTTGGAGCAGGTTTGGAGTATAGAAGCTCAACCAGGGGGCGCCAGAACATTTGCTGAGCCCAGAAGTGCTGCCGGAAGAAGCTCGTTGCACACCTGGAGTGCTTCGGGGTGCCCTAAAAAAGGTGGGAGCCGCCACTACTCGGGGGGAGGTAGACGAAGCTCGTGAGGAGGAGTGGAGGTGGAAAAAGACGGGGTGAGAGACGAAGAGAAAAGTAACATGCGTTACGTCGCTTGGTGCTTTCTGCTGTGCTGTGCTTTGGGGAGCAAGGAAGGAGGGTGCCAAGTGTGCAAATAAGAGTGCGTTGTGCGCTGCACTTGTGTCTCTACCTGTCTGTGCCGGGGCGGCAGGTGAGCCCCGGTATTCCACAACTCTGTCATTATGGGTTATGGAGGGCGGATCAAGAGACGACAGTGGCAGTAAGGTGACGGCATCTCAGTCCGCCGCAGATCTCACTTAGCAGGTGTCATTTCAGGAAATCATGTCTGCCTCCTGGCAGGTCAACCCAAGAAGGAGAGCAAGTGGAAGACCATGAAGGATGATATAGTTGAGCGAGTGAGGTGCCCCGACAAGACGCGGCCTAATTTCTGGTGTCTAGCGGTGGGCCTGTGGGTGGCGCTAGCGAGTCTTACTGCTTGTGTTTTCTTCAACGGCGTATGTTTCAATTTAGCACAAAGTGAATTGTTGCCGTACGCAGAGGGCACCCTCAGGAGTGGACTTGAGCCGGCCGAGCCTGAAGCACTCCGTACCAAAGGAAGTGTAAAATGAAGTTTGAAAACGCCTCCTGAAAAAGTGAAATTAGCCGTGCCAAGTATCCAGTCGTGTTAATCATAATGATTTTAATTTTTTTGAAAATTGACTCTACACATCAATTTGTCAGTGACACTAATTGCTTTCTAAATTTACATGAACCTGATAAGAGGAGCATCTGCGGTCGGTCAGATTTTATTCAGATGAAAGAACAGTCTCTTCCTCCATTCTATATGGGATCGCCCGTATGCTGACATCCGAGCTCGCCGCTGAGACCCCTCGCCGAAACGCATAGTTAACCCTTTGCGCCTTGAGGTTTCTTCTTTTCTGTACACTGTTCTGTTTCACGGGCCGCAGGGCTGTAATGGAGAATAAAAGATAGTCCGGCTATTTTTGCCTCTTGATCTCACGAGTAAAGTGTCCCCCAACCTTAAAATGTCAACGTGTGATAATTTACAAAAAAAAGAAATTAAAGTCGAGGGAACCACAGATGGATGTTCTCTTCGGTATGGAGGATCGAGACATGTTATTATGCAGCCTTACACAATCGTTTCATCCCCCGGTGCCAGCGTACCCGCTGGTGATGCCAAGTGTTTTACATTGGTACACTGTCTACTTAGGTGTTTGCATGTCCATGGAGGGCACATTTTTGCATAAATGTGCCCATCCTGGTCAAAACGAGTACATCTACACGCGCTCTGCACTTTCATGTAAATTATTTTGAATAAAAATAAAAAAAAGCGCCAATGGGTTTGCTGTGTGTGTGTGCCACGTCGCCCGCCTCAGGACCCATCTAGAACTTTCCATCCCTCTTTCTCCTTTTAACGCAACACTATCTGAGCTGCGACTTAGTCATACACTACAGGGAAATGAAGGCGCTCTGAAACTTTCTAGTGGAGCTGACTGTTTGTGATCGAAATTAAGAATTGGAGCTTTTTTTTTATTATTTTATTAAATGAGACTCAGTCACGTGTGGCGAGCACTACCACAGTGGGACACCAGGGGGTGCTGCCATCGCTGACCCTTCTGTCTGTTTCTTTCCATCCACGGCACCAAGATGACGCCCATGGAGGGCAACTGACCCTGCCCCTTTAGGGCATTTGGGAGATGAGCCACCTGGGCACCCACCATGCCACTTGCCCGCTCTCTAGAGCCACTTAACTGCAGCCTGGAGCTGCATTTTGCTTTTATTTCCTTGTTGCACCATCGTACACTTGTCAATTTGAAAACAACTTATTATTTGGAGTACACGGGGTGGTCCGGTTGGTACCCCAACATTCCATCTTGGCTCCTGTCTTACCGATCGATCGACGACAACTTGTGATATTTCATTTGTGCGTCTTATTTTAGATAAGATGTCCCTTTTACGTGAATAAACTGCGCTGACCAAGACTACAGCTGAGCTATACAGCGGTGTTTCTCCACCAGTGAGTTTGCCCCTGGTGGGTCGCGGTTGGCTACCCCACTGCTCTGATGATTGTGCTCAAGTCACCAAGGGGGAACCCCATGACCACGATCACAGTGGGTCATGAAAAAAAACTTAACATGGTGTAAATGAGGACAAAGATAAAGATTTGGGGTGACACCGCGAACCCTGTAGATTGTAAAGGCAAAAAAAAATTAAGCTTTACAATAAAAAGCGAACATCTCTGAGGGCGTAAGTCTCAAATTAGACTGTCCAAGATGGTGACACTTCTGGTTACATACAGGCCGGGCAGGAAGAGGTGGGTCCAGGTGGCCAGATACCAGAAGTAATGTCGGAGATGGTGAGGTTGTCCATCGTCCGGTCTGCAGAGGGAGGAAGAGAGTGTTTGGTGGAGAAGCACTGAAAGGTGTCTCTGTTTTAATGCAGATATGGAGAGGGACTAGTGGAGTAAACGCTAGGGTGGCAGTGTCATGGCGGTAAGACAAGACAGACTAAGGGGCACAATGTCACGGGCAATCCCTTTTTGTTTAACATGTTCATTTTTGGAGGGGTTAGAATACAGCGCCATTCCTGTGGATCGACACTGCATTACCACCACCAGAGCTGGTAAGCCGTCCCCAAGGCACACATGTGTGACAATGAGTGGGCCGTGACACCCAAAAGGTTGTCCTGTATAGGTTAATATTACATTTTACTTACCATTCCTTTTAATTGTGTGTATTAAAGAAGAGTTTAGCAAAAAAGTTTTGAGAAGGTAAATGCAGGCAGAGGACAAGAAGTGATGACGAGCAGGCGATTGGCTCCGTGATGACGTCCTACTGTCAGAACCAAAATCCGAAACATGCAAAAATGAATTTTCGTTCTCAGAGTAAAACAAGGGTTTAAACTGTCGCTCTGACAATGTCACAAACGAAAGGCGTTGCAGTCCATGCTGGGAAACGCTGCCGAGAAAACATCAACGGGCTCTGAAATAGTCGTGCCCGTAGGGAAAATGGCATTGCGGCCAAACGTAATCAGATAAATGAAGCCAGATACACGTTTTCTAAACCCAAGTATTTGAAAATGATGCATATCAACAGCCAAGATTCCTTATAGATTGCCAGGAATAGACGTAATAAAATTAAAAATTTGAAAAATCACAACAGATACAAGGATTACCCCACCAGAATGTGCCCTTTAACGCGTGGATCGGGACGATAAGCTCCTCTTGCTTCTATTGTTGTTTTGTTGTTGCTCAGTTAGAATGAAGCTCCAATGACGGATGTGTGGACGTCAAGTCCCAGTGTGCTGGAGTGCTGTCACTGTATGTCCTCCTTACACTGAATTGTCGTGGTGTGTTGCCGGCATTGTGCAGGCTGTAGAACACCTTTTGACCTGAGACGAGTTCTTCTTGTTTTGGATAGATTTAACTTTTGCTTACCACCTCATTTTAGGCTATAGACATGGCCTGCTATCTCTTTTAAACCACAGGCTTCTTCTTCTTCCACGATGCAATTCTTCTTCTTTCATTTCATTCCTCTAAAACCTCCCCACGTTAGTGTTGCCCTACTCCACTTCCCACTCGACTTGCTTTGCTCGGGAATACGGAGCTGCTCATCGTTCAACCTGCACCCAGTAGCGTCGCCCGATTCTGGTGAACCGCCACAAGGACAGGGAAGCATCCCGAGTGGCGGCACCCAACAGGACCTCTCATTGGGACTACAGCTCCCATGGTGCCCTGCAAGTGCACAAGTGGAGTTTTCAGGAGGGCCGTCTCCTACCGGCCATCCATTATGATAGCTTCCTGGCCGAGGTAAGGAGCCACCTTCCATCCATTCATCCCAGGCCAAGATGCTAGCCAGACCTCGCCGTCAGTGATCGTCATCTCTCTGCGAAACTCTCAGTCACATCTTACAGCTGTTTCAAATAGCAGCTGCACGAATTCAAACTCTAGGAATGAGGCGGTATTACATCGTACGTGTGGCTATGCCCAAAATGTCAGTTGTTTGGTAGAGAGACAGAGGGAGAGGTTGGGAGTATGCGCTACCACACAACTAACCGATGTATCTTGAATTTCAGCCCCAAACAGGGTTTCCATGAGGCGCGACACTGCCACGTCACGTCCTCTTATCAATGTGTTGTGATCAATGTGTATTCCAGCGCCTCCTTATAACATTTGGAGCAACTTACGTATCATTTACAGCATACTTTCGTTAAGTACGGTATGAGTTGGGTCGTGAGTTGGCGGCACTTGGGTTGTGCGGAGTTGTGACTCACCAGTGTATTCAATTGGAAAGGGTCGTGTACGATCTGCGGGATGTCTCACTGTTTAAGTGACAGTGCCCAGCTCTGACTGTCGGCGGTGATACTAGCAGGCTTGCGTCTTAACTACGGTCTTGGCCGAAATGTCATATCAGTCGTTTGATACATGGAGCTTGAATTTGAGTCCCAGCCAGTGTTTCTATGAGACGCGACACCGCCATGTCACATCCTCTTGTCATCGTGTTGTGATCGAAGTGTTTCCTAGCGCCTCCTTGTAATGTTTGGATCAATTTAAGTATCATTTACAGCATAGTTTCGTAAACCACAGTTTGAGTTGGGTCGCGGGTTGTCCAGAGTGGTATTCAATTGGTAAGGGTCGCGGACGTTTTGCGGAATGTCTCACAGTTTAAGCACTGGGCAGTGCTCCGCATCTTAAGTGTGGTCATTTCCGAAATATCGTGTCAGTCGTTTAGTGGATGGAATTCCTTACAGTCCAGGGGACATCGCCCAGCACGTGCGGCCTTCTTCCCTACCGTCCCGAAATGAAGCTACAGCGGCCACCATCGAAATCTCCTCCTCGGAGAGGCCAAGCCTTGCAGGGATTTTTGCATCTTAAAATCCGGTCGGTAATATAATCAATGCATTACATCCCTTGCGGAATTACAGCATTTGTTTAAAGTGTTGCGGGAAGCTGACGTGTTATTTATTTATTTAGTAAAAAAAAAAAAAAAAAAATCACATAACAGCTTCGATTCATCAGTTACCCTCCGAGAGTTCAAAAGCACTCGCTTAATAACACCTTTAGAAATATTCCTGGGCCTTTCATTAAACATGTGCGGTGCGTCTATTTATATCTAAAATACTGGGGGGGGGTACTTTGTTGCAGGGGATGGCCGTTCTGCTTTCGGTGGGCCTCATCTGGTTTGCCGTGGAATCAACGGGCAGAATGTGAGAAGAGTTTTCAGTGGAGAAAAACTTGAAAGATGTCTCTCTTGTTTTCCTGTAGATATGCAAAAGGGAGTACTGGGGTAAATGCTATGGAGACACTGTCATGGCAGTAAGACGAGGAAGACCAGTGTGCACCATGGCATTGGCAAGCCCCCATTTTGTTTAACATGTTTGATTTTCGAGGGGCTGGGTGGTAAGGAAATATATAGGGTGGTCCAGATCTAATTATGCAACTTTTAATGCAATGCAGGAAAACAATGCAAGACAAAGGAATTGTTCGAAATATCTTGTAATAAACGAAAATGGACTTACATTGAATTAATTCACTGATTTTCCATGTAATGTCCCACTTGTCCTCCTTTCATTTGTGAATTCTCTATGTAATAAACTTGATAAGTTATAGAGTAATGAAAATTGCATAATTAGATCCGGACCATCCTGTACAAAAGAGGTAGCAACTTGGAGTATCGATAGCAGACTTGAGACCCTGAGAGTGCCCTTCACCAAATCGTCAGACCCTCTCACGTTCCTCATCCTCTGATGTTGCTGCCTTGTGCCCAAATTGTCTTAACATTTAATTTTTCCTCCTCATCTGACGACACTCAGCGACAAAGCGAAAACGGGATTTTGGAAATGGTTGAAAATTTTGTTGTGATGCTTGGAGGATCGAAAACCAGGTGTGATCTACAGGGGGGCGCCACGGAGCTCCAAACACAAATACACGGACAAGTCCTGGGATCAAAACAAAGGAATACCTTTATACGACAATTCTGAGGATTCTTTTCCTCTCTTCTTTCACCCACACTGCCACTCCTCTGAGGCGAGTGTTGTCTGTCTCCCCTCCCGGCTCCTGTTATTGCAGACCCTGAAGTACTTCTGGTGTCTAGAAACTGAAGTAGGGCTCTCTAGTCCCTCCAGCACCCACGGGGACCCAACAGGGCTGACCCAAAGAACTACAACTCCCATGATGCCGTGTGGGTATCCGCAGGGGTACCGTAGCCTAGGGACGCTGCCATCTAGCATAAGGGAGGAGACAATGACCTGAATATGTTGCCTTGCCTTAACATAAGGATCCCAAATCAACTTCGGCTGGGGCACCGGTCCCGGCATGTTATCCCTCACCCAGGAATCGAACCGACTTTACGTTAGAACAAGGGTGAAATAAGAATTGTAGTCGGGAGTTCAGAAAAATAGGTCAAAAAGTGTAGCACAACCCTGGAGAAGTTTGGGACCCACCACGCTGGCAGCCATGAGTGCCGTTGTCAGAGTATGGAGGTGTCTGGCAAGAAAAACAAAATGGCGTCACGAGATTACGGTAAAAAGAGGTAACTTACTCAGGAAGACTTGGACTACAAGGTAGATATCAAAAAAAGAAGCTCTGTAAATCCGTGTTTCTCAAACTCGTTTTTCACGCAACCCGGTCTTTCTCTTCTAAATGTCTCTGAGACGCGATCTATGCCAACCGTCAGACCGGGTTGGAGGCCGCCAACAGTCGTCCTCTTTGAATCGCCGCCGCCAGTCATACAGGAGCAATGTGAGACCTTCTGTAAACCGTACATGACCCTTTCCAATTGAATACAACAGCGAGTCACAACTGTGCACAACTCAACAGCCGGCAACCCACGACCTGACTCATACTGTAGTTTAAGAAACGATGCTATAAATGATACGAAAACTGATCCGAAACATTACACGTGGCGCTAGAAAAACCGAATAAAGAAATCAGTCCCAACACGAGGATCAGAGGATGTGACGTCAGCAGTCTTGTGGCGGAGTCATGTCTCGTAGGAATCCTGGCCGGGGCTAAGATTCGAGTGTTGCGTCTCTTCATTCTTTATTTTCGGTTTTCTCTGTGGATATAAGCTGCCCTGGTCACGTCCCGTGTGTTTTCTGAGGTTCACCACCACGACCTGTTCTCCGGTCCGTAAATCCAGAGGGTCTCTGACACAGTGCCTGGCTGTTCATTTTGAACGCGCTGAGAGGGTCTTGCCCTTCTGTGAGTCGGTAGTTCCTTGCAATTCGTTGGAGTTGTGACCTGCGCTTTGTTTTTTTGACTCTTCTTTGAACTTTGTATGCCTTTGTTTCCTTACGCCTTTTGTTGCAGAGCATTTAGTGAAGTAAATCTTTTTGTTTTGCTCTATCATCTATAGTGGAGGAGCAAAAGCTTTCGATTTCGTCCAAAATTTCGATCTCCGGTTTTCGACGGATCTCGACGTTTTAGGGTCCCCGAAAACATCGATATCTGATTGCTGGGTCTGTGTGTGTGCGTGTGTGACAGTTTCTTGAGGATGGTCTAGCGCTAAAAAATTTGAAATTTGAAACTTAAGCCTGTTGTGAGACGACGACGTGTTGATTAGTTTTTGTGTGGAACAGTGCAAGAGAAAGAGGCCCTCTGATACCCATCCATTTATCCATTATCCAACCTGCTATATCCCAACTACAGGGTCACGGGGGTCTGCAGGGTCCCAGCCAACACAGGGCGTAAGGCAGGAAACAAACCCTGGGCAGGGCACCAGCCCACCGCAGGGCACACGCACACAACACACACACACCAAGCACACACGCGGGACAATTTAGGATCGCCAATGGACCTAACCTGCATGTCATTGGACTGTGGGAGGAAACCCACGCAGACACGGGGAGAACATGCAAACTCCACGCAGGGAGGACCTGGAAAACGAACCTGGGTCTCCTAACTGCGAGGCTACCCACTGCGCCACCGTGCCGCCCCCCCCCGATACCATAATTGTGCAATTCATTGTGAGTTCTTCTTGTCAGTTGCTATCATAATGACCTATTTTATGATCAGAAAGATCAGCATCAGAGCGGTAAATAATGACTGAAATGTTAGAGAAGAGTTTGGGTAACTCAGTTTCTAAGGTGCAAAACCCTCTGACACTCACATCCAAATTTTATTTATTGATTTATAACGATTCTGTTCTTGCACTTCTTCTAGCCAGGGTTTTGGCCCTCTTGCGCCCTCTAGTGGGCATTTTTAGGCGTGTTTGTGGAACTCTTTAGTCCCCGAGACTCCTTGTCTTGGAGGTAACAGAGGAGAAGGTGTTACCGAGAGCGCCCTCTCATTCTCGGAGGAGGTATTGCCCGTCTTATCGCATGCACAGTTGCGGTCGCCCCCTACTCAGGTGTGCCTGACACTCGATAATACAGGGTGAGCCCAAGTTATGTTAAAACTAATGGATTCTTTTTATCAAGTCGATGGATAGGTCGTGGTAAACCATTGCCATGGCCTGCACACTCCCCTTATTTGACACCCAGGTTAGCGGGTATGGTGAAGTAGCGCATGCATAACAGGAAAGTTCATGATATCAATAACCTGAAGGACAGAATACGGACTGTGGTGTCATCTATTCCCTCGAAATGTGTGTCCGGGCTTTAAATGGTACTGTTACTCGTTGGTTTGTGTGTGTTGAACATGATGGCAAGCAGGTTGAGACATTCCTCTAAGTCATCTTGCACATATGAAGTACGTTTTGTGAATAAATTGTTTCCGCCATTCAAATGTTTCCGTAATTTTGTATAATCACAAAAGGAGCGCTTCAGTCTCCACCACCGACATGATCGGTGACCCTGAGCGTGACTTGTGACCAGGCTCTACAAATGTATTAGTCTTTATTCTTTAATTTCTTGTTCTTGGAACGGCACCAAGAGATGGCATTACCTGTAGACAACCATAGCAACCAGGTGCTGGACTGGAGGGGGCCTCTTCTGCGGACCCCCCTCTCGTTCTTTCTTTTTTTGCTGTCATTGTCTCTTGAAATGGCCAAAGCGCCTCAGTTTGGATTTTCCGCTGGGGGCGATGAATGAATCGTGGACTCGCGTGTGCAGAGAAAATCTCTGCGACCGGATTGAAACGAGACGCCAAAAAAAGAGCAGGGACTGTGATCGGGCATTAATCAAGCCTGGCATAAACTGCTTAATTGATTTATTCGTGTAAACAATGACAGAAAATCTTAAATTAGCAAGTAATAACCGTATTATTTTTAATTGTGGTAATTAATACTTTGTTTCTTCTCGTTCATCAGTGCAGCAGAAGTGGGGAGACCTTCAATATGGAAGCGCCGTTTTGTTCTTTCCGTCTCTCTTGTAATAAAGGACGAAAACGAGATGACAAAGAGCTGGGGTGCCAAAGCAGTCCCCGTATTTTAAAACTGGCAAAAGGGAGAGTCAAAACAGGCGACCGTTCAAACATGGCAGATGTCGTGCTTTTTTAGTGCGGCCGACAGGAGGAGGCGGGTTCTACAGACCTGACCGTATGTGACATCACGGGGTTGTGCCCGTCAATCATTGTTTCCGCAGAGGTGTTAGTTGACAGCGCCAACCCCCTGGCTAGGAGTGGAATTACCGTTAGCTAAGCCCTGGAGTTGTTTCCCATTCGCACCTGTGTGACACTCTCTATTGTGATTTTTAGATTTATTTTCCCCTGACAAGCCCTGATGGTTCACATGGGGAGCTCAGTCACCCCTCATTGCTCCATTTGGCCAATGAACAGCGTGCTGGAAGCTGCAATGAAGAGCAAGCTGTCATGATTATGATAGCAGGTGGCCTCTAGAGGGTGCTGTATTTGTATCTTATTTTTGGGTAGCAGTGACCTCTGACCCCTGAAAATAATGCCTGCCGTATGTGTGGAGGATAACGTGTCACCTTTGTGGCCAGGCGTAGGACGAACAGACCATGACAACAGAAAAACAGTTGGCAATCCAACCGGGTCATCCCATTTAATGTCCTTTCTTTTCAATGCCTTCTGGTGACAAAACACAGCGGGCCCTCCCAAGGGCAGCACAATAAATTAACAAGAGACTCTGTTCAGCCAAATCTTTAACAGGGGCTCTGGTCTGGTCAGGTCTTGGGCTTCTGATCTCGTGAATACTGGAAGGGGGCGGGGCTAAGTGCCTTCAGTGGGCGGTTTCCCAGAGCTGTGGGGAGAAGACAGTCAGTCAGTGACAACACCCCCTCTCGCCCCTGCGGGTTGTCACATACCTTGAGGGAGCCAGCAAGGAGATCCTCAGATCCTTCTAGAAAGATCACACTGAGGGACAGTGTCATCCTCTCACTTACTGGCTCGTCCCCGTGTTTACCCAGTGGTGACTTCAAGGATACGTCAAGCCTGAGTCATTTCGTCACAGGCATGGTATGCGTTAATTTACCGCATGACGTTGCATCGTAAAGTTATCGATATTTTGTAAATTTAAGAAACTAATTAGCCTGCCCTTGCGTGTCGTAATGGGGCTAATGGGTACCGGGGTCCAACAAAAAAACAAGAGCCTTCAAACGTAGCGAATGCATAGACTTTGAAGTAGCAAAGGTTTCGATGTATGAAAACGTTTGTGAAGCATGCTGGTTGGCAACAGCGGCATATCGAACATAAAACATTTGAGGTAAGGATATGTTTCTTGCTGGCTTCTCTGCTCGCAGCGTCAAGTCGCAAGTGGAGTTACGATAACAGCTCCCACCGTCGCCAGGTTCGGTCCTGCTGCCATAGATTATATACGCAGTCATGTCAGGTGATTACTTTTTCCCAAACCACGCCCACTTTTCACCCACTGCATTCTGTGTTGTTATTTTAGAGTCACGCTGAGTGGCAGCATCATGGTGAACAGCACGCGTAACGATAAATCTGCACCAGACGGATTACACTGTGTTGTATCTGCAAAATGATAAAACACTAAGGTCTGTGTGTCCAGTTCCTCTGAGCCATCCGATTGGTCAGTTTGGCTTTGCTGTGATTGGTCAGTTTGGCATCGGTGACGTGACGAAACAGGAAGTGCGAGACACATGAGGAAGAATAAAGGCGCACGCACGCTGAGAGAGTCGGCCTGAAAGACAGAAAGTTTAAGACCGGACAGGAGGTGAGAAGGGCAAAGTCTGACAAGTAAGGTTTACGGGAACGTGTTCGAGAGACGGTGACGATACGTTAATAATGGCGTAAAAGCACAGGCTGAGAGAGTCGGCCTTCAAAGACGTAGAGTGTAAAACCGGATAGGAGGCGGGAAAGGCAGAGTCTGGCAAGCAAGGTTTACGAGAACATGTTCGAGAGACGGTGAAGATACGTTAATAATGGCGTAAAGGCGCACGCTGAGAGAGTCGGCCTTCAAAGATGGAGAGTTTAAAACTGGATAGGAGGCGAGAAGGGCACCTTGCAAATAAGGACGCAGTCTGACAAGTAAGGTTTACGGGAACACGTTTGAGAGACGGTGAAGAACCGTTAATAATGGAGTAAAGGCACACGCTGAGAGAGTCGGCTCCAAAGATGGAGAGTATAAAACCAGATATGAGGCGGGAAAGACAGAGTCTGACAAGTAAGCTTTACAGGAATGCGTTCGAGAGACGGTGAAGAAACGTTAATAATGGAGTAAAGGCACACGCCGAGAGAGTCGTCCTTCAAAGACGTTGTGGAGGACTGCCGGCTTCCCATGCCGGTCCTCACCCCCAGGCCGCCAGGAGGAGCTCTCCCGACAGCAGGATCGTGCCCCGAGGTCCAGCAGGGCCTTATGGACTTTGTAGTGTTTTTACACAGCCCTGCTGGATACCTTGGGGACCACCAGGAGTCGCTGTGGGAGGGCTTATAGGCTCTGTGATGCCTTATGACCCGGGAGTACGTCACGGTCACGTGACGGGAAGGAACGACGTGCTCCCGGGTTGAAGAAAAGACTGATTGCCCTGACCCGGAAGGAATAAGGAACTGTGGACTGTTGGGACAGAAACACCTCCGGGTCAGGGGCTATAAAAGGGCGGTGCCTCAGTCCAGACGCTGAGCTGAGCTGGGAGGTAGGAGGGCGAAGTGTCTGGGCGAGGAGGAAAGAGTTATTGTGTTTATTGGAAGAGTAGTGTGGAGGGTGCTTTGTGCACATTGTTAAAAGAAAATAAAGAGTCTTTGGACTTTTACCTGGTGTCTGGAGTTGTACCTGAGGGTTCAAGGGTGCACTACTGCCCCCTACTGCCACAACGTAGAGTATAAAACTGGATAGGAGGCGGGAAAAGCAGAGTCTGGCGAGTAAGGTTTACGAGAACACGTTTGAGAGACGGTGAAGGACCGTTAATAATGGAGTAAAGGCGTGTGCAGAGAGAGTCGCCTCCAAAGATGGACAATATAAAATCAGATAGAAGGCGAGAAAGGCGCCTCAAGTCTGAGAAGCGGGCCTTACAAGAACGAGCACCGATAAAGAGATATTCAGATACCCGTGAATACTGAGGAAAGGCGCTTAAGGTTTACGAGAGGAAATATTTTTTATTCATTCTCTTTCCTGTGGCTACCTGCACATCTCCATACTTTGTCACACACACGCACAATAAAAAAAGAAAATAAGGTGGAAAATAAGGAGGAAACAGACTGAAACGGCACCAGCCACTTATCGGATCAAAGGAGTCGGTAATAAAAGAACAGAGGAGAATGTTTTTCAGTGAAAACTCGGCGATTCCGATCGGTCAGTGCGCACACGGGACGGCATGCAGATAGTGTCGCCGGGAGGCAGGAACGACAGCTCCGTGCTACAACTCGGCTAAAATGTCTGCACGCAGCTTACGAAACTTTGACCCGGTAAAAAACGAAAGTTGCGCCGATATTCAGTTCTGCCGTCTTCTAACGTGGTTTATGATTATGAAGAAATAAGTTTGACTTGAAAAATAGCGAACGTCTCCTTTAGCGCGTGCTGCCGATTTATAGCGGCTTGCGCCTTTTCTTTTCGTGTTACGTGAATACAGAGTTTGTAACTCAGCGAATCCTGAAGGAGATAAAGACTGAGACAAATGGTGAGCTGAGTCAGACGTGGAAGTCTGGAGAGGCCTGCACACTTCATGTTTGGCCTAAGCAAAAAATAAAAAACAGAAGGGGGCTTTTTGGAGTGCTACGGTCTTGGCAAAGCCCACCCGACTGGCCACTCGGCTACATTTGGCAGCAAAGGGTCCGCAGTGTGTGTCAGGATTCCCCCTTTACCTTTAGTCAACCAAGGGCCCCTCAGCTAAGGGCTGACAGACACAAAAGACTGGGTGGGTTTACCAGCACATGAGTGTCTGGGTGGGTTTCACAGGTTTAATAAGATATTCCAGCGGGCAGGGCTGCCATTTTGCATTGTTGTGAAGAGACAGAGAGAGAGAGAGAGAGAGATCCCGCAGTTGAAAGGAAAGAATGAAAGCCTTTTTTTTCTGGCGGTCCATTGGGGGGGGGGGGGGGGGTGGCTGTGTGAGACGGTGTTGGAGGAAAGGCTGCAGGGAGCAAGTCGGCTTGAATTAGAGGAGAGCCATAAGCCCGTGTTCTCCCCGGTGCTCCAATGAGGTGAGATCCACCTCGGGGACGCCCTGTCAGAGCCGCTTTACGTCGCTGGCGCTTATTCTTCCAGAAGAGCTGCCTGGGCTGCCAGAGACAGATGCAGCTCTCCTTTGTGTTTCGGCTGCGTGTTGGGAACTGTCAAGGAGTTGAGGGGAAACGAAATAATGCAGTGGTGCCAGCATCGCTTGGCGACCAGCCAGTTTATAAACCACTATGCCGACCCCCCAGCCCCAGGTGCCAGCAGTAATGTACTGGCTAGACGGAGCGCCTGCCATCAGCCGGGTTGGATTCTGGTGATTTGATTTATTGATCGATCCCTCTCCAATTTGGCGTCGCGGCGGCAGAGCTAATCTTAGCCATCTCTGCCCTTTGCAGAGAGTCGGAGCGGATAGCGGGAGCTCCCCGTGTGCCCCCCGGTCTGCATGTCTCTTTGTGTGCTTGCAGATTTACGGGGGGTGTGCTTTTCGTGTGGTCTGCGGTTATCAGTGTGTCGCGTGCCCATCTGGTCGTCTCTCTCTGCCTGCGTGGGTTTGTTTTTGTGTGCCTGACCCCGAATGTCTGAGGATCTTCAGCCTTGTGCGCTGACATGTCTGTGTGAGTGGACATGTGTGTGATCACGTGTGGCTCTGTATTTATGTGTGGATACAAATGTGTGATACGGGAAGAAATAAAGTTCTCTCTTTCTTGGTGTGTATTTCTGGCTACATGTGCATGTTAGCATGTGTCTCTACATGTTAGTGCATACCCGCTTCAGTTTATGAGTGGATACATGTGTGTGATAGCATGTGTGTCAGCATCGTGTGTGTGTGTGTTTGTGGCTACATGTGTACCTCTTTATTGTTGAGTGCACCTGCCACATGTGTATGTGTGTGTTATTTATGTCTGCACTTGCCACGTGTGCATGTCGGGCTATGTGTGTATCTCTATAGGGTGGTCCAGATCTAATTATACAACTTTTAATGCAATGCAGGAAAACAATACAAGACAAAAGAAGTGTTTGAAATATAAACGAAAGTGGACTTACTTTGAATTAATTCACTGATTTTCCATGTAATGTCCCACTTGCCCTCCATTCAGTTGGATACAGGCTCGCAGTAATTCTCATTGACTCAGGCGGCGCCGCAAGTGGCAGCCTTTCCAGCAGCTCCATGTATGACTTTATTTTCTACCTTTTTCTCTATTTTACTGATCACTCCCACCACTTTTGTTTATGTGGACTCGTCCCCTGGACACTTTTTACTACTTTTTACTACTTGTGAATTTCTCTTGGGATTAATAAAGTATCTATCTATCTATCTATCTATCTATCTATCTATCTATCTATCTAT
>JANRMT010062838.1:5840904-5891844 GCA_026402145.1 Polypterus bichir lapradei | reverse complement strand
TATCTATCTATCTATCTATCTATCTATCTATCTATCTATCTATCTATCTATCTAATAAACTTAATAAGTTATAGCATAATGAAAATTGCCTCATTAGATCTGGACCACCCTCTATATGTTTGTGTGTACTGGCATTGTGTGTGTGTGAGTGCAAATGTGTGTCATAGCATGACGTGTGTACCTTGGGTTGCCAGATTAGAAAATTAGAAAAATACGGGACACTCTTAAAATCTCTCTCTATATTCCTGTGTATATACATTTATACATGCCCCCTACACACCCAGACCAATATATTATATTAAAGTAGAGACATAAGTTAAAAACATAAGCAAAGATTTGAATGGGTTATGAGGAAAACAAAAGTAAAATCAGTCAGTCAGTCATTGTCCAACCCGCTATATCCTATCACAGGGTCACTGAAGCCAATTCCAGCCAGCACATGGCGCAAGGCTGGAACAAACCCCGGGTGGGGCACCAGCCCAACACAGGGCACACACACACACACACCAAGCACACACTAGGGACAATTTAGGATCGCCAATGCACCTAACCTGCATGTCTTTGGACTGTGGGAGGAAACCCACGCAGACACGGGGAGAACATGCAAACCTAGCGAACCCAAGTCTCCTAACTGTGAGTCAACAGTGCTAACCACTGCGCCACCGTGCTGCCCCAAATGATTTAATACGAGCTAAAAAAAAAATTATGTAAAACTGATATCATTTGAAAATTATTGAATACAGACAACAGAAAAATATTATTATTATTTAATACAGGCAGTTAGAAAAAAAGTGGGCTGTGGCGAGTATTAACAAGACGCTTTGTCGACCCCGTATGTGGCAATGCTGATCCAGAACTGCAAAGCAGCGTGGCTGGAGAACACAACGGTGAGAGTGTCGCCATCCTCAGCCAACCAGAGCAATTGAACAAGCTGCAAACAGGCAGCAAACACTCGTTTCCTGGGGTTATTTTCATCAAGAGAATCTGAGAGATGCCCTGCGGTGAGCTGGCGCCCTGCCCAGGGTTTGTTTCCTGGCTTGCGCCCTGTGTTGCCTGGGATTGGCTCCAGCAGACCCCCATGACCCTGTAGTTAGGATATAGCGGGTTGAATAATGGATGGATGAATGGATGGAATCTGAGAGAAGAAAGTATAATGACCCCTAAACTGTGGAGTGGTCTGCCTGCCACTATAAGAGATGCCCCTTCACTCTCAGGCTGAAGACTCACAACTTCAGTTTAGCACACCCTGACTAGAGCTGCTGATTAACTGTGCAGACTGCATCTCTGTTGTTAGTCATTAGCACTAAAACATAAGTAACATCCATCCATTATCCAACCCGCTATATCCTATCTACAGGGTCACGGGGGTCTGCTGGAGCCAATCCCAGCCAACACAGGGCACAAGGTAGGAAACAATCCCTGGGCAGGGCACCAGTCCACTGCAGCATAAGTAACATGACAGTTCTAATTTGTTACTAACCCTCACCTATTCTGTTTCTCTTCTTGGGACTCAAATATGGCAGGGGTCCTGTCATCGGATTGGCTGTCTCAGCTGTGAAATGGCCAATAGGGGGAGACAGTTTGATGGCTGAGGTCTCCAGGACTCTAAACAAATCCAAATCCTATTATGGGATATCATCTACTGTTGAATTCTGCTCTGTACTGTACTGTACTGTAAAATTTCTGTTGTATTGAGGATGACTTGCGTTCTGTTCTGTGTATTGTGTTGTATTGACCCCCTTCTTTTTGACACCCACTGCATGCCCAACCTACCTGCCTTTCCTGAGGTTTCTTCCATTTTTTCCCTACAAGGGTTTATTTGGGAGTTTTTCCTCGTCTTCTTTGAGAGTCGATGCTGGGGGGCTGTCAAGAGGCAGTGCCTGTTAAAGCCCACTGCGGCACTCCTTGTGTGATTTTGGGCTCTACAATAATAAATGGTATTGTAACTGTCAGCATGTGTGTGTGTCGGCGTGAGGGCTTGTGTGTGCCACTGACTTGCCCGTGTGTGTTTGTGCTTTTGCGTGTCTGGATGTCTCGTGTTGCTCACCATGTGTCAGACTGTGTGAGGAGGGCTGCTGGTGGTCTTTCATGTGTCTCCTTTTGTTGTTGTGTTTGCTCCCTTCAGTCCTCCATGTTTCAGTCTTGAGTGTGCCCTCGTCTGTGTGTGCACCTGGGAACGATTCAGTGTGCGTGAGAGGTGGTCTGCTTGTCTGTGCCCACGCGTGGCCCTGACATTCGCCTTGTGAGCGGACGCCTCTTTCCATCGTTGTGTTTGCTCTCTGTGGCCCACCCATTGTATCTGTCTGAAAGCGGCCTTGTCTATGTGTGTGCGCGTGTGTGTGTGTGTGTATGTGTGCGTACTCTGGGGGGAGGCGGCGGTCCGCAGTCACCAGGCAGAACAGAGTGGATCTATAAATTGATGGAATTCAAAGCCTCAAGCATCGATTACCATTATAACAAAGAGCAGCGTGCAGAATGTCTGATTATTTTTAGACAAAGATTCTGTGCTCTCAGCAGCAAATCTGCTGATGCTGTCACAGTGTCAGACGTCTGCTGTTGATTGCAATTAGATGCGATACATAAAAAAAAAAAAAAAAATTATAATAATCCCATCTGCATCATCTTTTGGGTTGGTGGGGGGGCGAGGTGGCGAGGAAAGGAAAGGAGTCTTCTCCGGGAAACGGGGAGAAGCCCACCTTGAACCAGAAACTCTACACATGTGAAGGCCCGAGCGCCCGTCTCATGGTGCCCCGCCAGCCCCGCTCCTCTGCTTTGACGCCATCCCGTCCCCCACGTCTGTCCGTTATTTCCTTTCCATCTCCTCCTGTCACTCTTTGTCTCATCGATTGCCTTTTAAGTTTTTCTTCCTCCTACCCAAGTGTTGTTTTTTTTTTATTTCTTATTATTCCTAGTCTGTATCTTCTCAGACCCTTAAACTTGGGTGGGCTTGCTTTTCCCAAAATGAATCGCTGACCCAGCCCACCAACTCCTCTGTGTTTGGGGGTGGGATGTGTGTGTGAGACGGGGCTGCTCAGATCGGACGTCCAGTTGACAAAATTTGCGAATAAAGCACGCGGACCCTTGTGACGCACTTGGACTGGCGCCACTCTTGTACGGCATCTGTCTGTCGTTTTGCCAATTCGATTTCGGCCCAAAAAAAATTGAGGGTCATTTTCGGGAATTTTCAGCGAACTTCATGTCCGCGAGTATGGAGTGGATTTTTTCCGGTGAGAAAAAGTAGACGGGCAACTTATTTACTGTGCTAACCCGGGAGAAGTGCGGAAAAGTGAAGCGGAAATAAACCAAAAATGTCGACAAAAATGGGCGAACAGGTCAACGGAGACGAAAGGCGTCGGGAACAAGAGGACACCGTAAGAAGGGATAGGGGGCCTCCGTAGACCTGGAATACAAAAATCAACTAAAGCGTTCGAGTGATGTCGTTTTCCGACAGGAGTCCGATAGTGAACTGAGTTTCAAACTTAGTCTGAGCAGTAGGGAATGCGTTCTAGAAAAGTGAGGGGGCGTTCGTGAAATCGCCAAGGAAGTTGAGAGTCGCCTTCAAAGATGGAGAGTATAAAAACAGACAGGAGGGGAGAAAGGTGTCACGAAAATAATGACAGAGTCGGAGCAGCAGGCTTTACGGGAACATGTTCGAGGCGTTAGTAAAGTCGTAAGACGCAGGCAAGAGAGTCACCTTGAAAGACGGAAAGTATTAAAACCGGAGATGAGGGGAGAAATGGGCCACAAAAATAATGACAGCATCAGAGCAGCAGGCTTTACGGGACGCCGGAGGGGTGGAGTGCCAGCGAAAAGATTTTCACCCATGCAAATTCCCGTCGAAAGGCGCTGAAGGTACACATTAGGCAAGGCAAATTTTGTTCAATTATTCTATTGCTTGTCTTGGATGGGTACCGTGGCTAGTAGCAAATAAAATAGATTGCAAAGTCTGGATGTGGTCTTTAGAAAAAGTGTGCCGAAATTCAGAACTGTCCAGGGGTGGGTGTCGTTGATTGAGCGATTGGAGCTATTGATAGATTCCGTTCTCTGACGTGCTGATGAAATGGTCAGACGTGTCTCGATCTCTCACATCGCTTCCTCTGCCATCGTTTGTTGGCCCCTCGGATGAGCCATACTTAGGTTCAACTTTCACGTAGGGCTTCAGGTCTGAGTGTATGGGCTTGCGAGGTTCCTGATAAAAACCAAAGATCCAGGCCTTTACTGACCCCTTAGGCACAGCAGGATGTCCATCTGTAGAGAGAGTGCCGACCTCGTCATCGAGAGGTTTAGTTACCTCGGCAGTGACATTCATGTGACTCTGAAGTCAGTAGACGGATTGGGAGAGCATGGGGGGGGATCATGAGGTCACTGGAAAGGGGTGTGTGGCGCTCCCGATATCTGAAAAAGGACGAAGGTCCAAGTCTTTAGCGTCCTGGTGCTCCCTGTTTGTGAGACCTGAGATGAAGACTGGACTCCTTCATGTATCTCTTCAGAGGGTCCACTGGTTTGACTTTGTGTTGCTCATGGAGTCCCGAATGAGGCATATGACCTGCATTGTGAGGGAGCGTCAGTTACATGGCACGTTTACCTGAGGGTGATCCGGCTCACAGGACCCTCATTGTTGGACCATGCCAAGGGGATGCCCATGTAACACCTGGCTGCGGCAGATAGAGGGTCATTTCTCTACTGGAACCGCGTGTCTTGCCACCTGGGATCCCGAGCAGTTTCGTCGTGTGGTGGATGCGCCAACGTGCTGACCTGAACCTGACCTCAGGTGGTCGCCATCACACTGTCCCATGATGGTGGAGCTTCAAAGATGGCAGTTCAGTTCCATCGGATCGTGTCTTTCTGCGGAAAGAGGTAGAAGGGAGGCATTAGATGACAGCGCCAACCCCTTGCTCGAAGGGTCATTAAAATCACGTAAGCCCCTCAGGTTGACCCCCTCATCACAGCTGTGTGACTCTGTGAGTTCACTGATCAAACTCTGTTTGCCAGAAAGGAAGGGGAAAAAAACATTGGTTGTGGCATTTAGGGTGGCAAGCGCAGCCCCTCACTTTGTGTTCTTTGAGGAAAGCCAAAAATCGGCTCCTATCGGCCTTTGACATTTGTCAGAATTTATCGAACCCCAACTAGATTATGTGATCAGCAGGAATGACTTGGAAACAACACAAGGAAGCATGGAATATTCCACCTTTCTGTCTGTGTATGTGTGTGTATGTGTGCCAACTCCACGATGTTGCTCCTTTGCCCAGCTACCCTGAAAGGAGAAGGCCCAGTGATGAGAGAGTGGAACAAATTTGGTAATCTGTTGGGCCACGCTGCTTTTCTTTTGGCGCTTCACGATGGCCTGGTCACTTTGTTTTGTTTTCTTGTTGCTTGTATGGAGGGGTTTTTGGTGAGGGGGGGGGGGGCGGGGGGGGTTTGGGTTGATTGGAATTGATTTATGAACCTTTGCTTCTCCTGCCGCCTCGCACAGCCCGCCTGCTGAAGCAGCTTTATTGATTATTTTAAATACTGATTATCTAAAAAGGCCGGCTGCTTCTTTAGCCATTCAGGGTATTGTCATTTAATTATTTATGGCTGCTGCATGCATCGAACATCGCTTTCCTTTCAAGGCTGCCAGCCACTCATGCCCTCGCCCCTCATCGCTTTCTTTCTTTCTCTCTTTCTTCTACTTCTTGTCTACCTACAGAAAGAGCTCAACTCGGTGGCATCGGAGCTGGTGGCCCAGCAAGAAGAGAGCGAACATTCCCACAAGCGTCTGGTCGAGCTCAGCCGGGAGTTCAAGAAGAATGTACCAGAGGTAAAGACCACCTAAATCCCCACCGAGGCGCGCACCTTACTTGTCACCGCGCATGCTTTTCTAGCCTGTCATGAGCATTGGATTCGAGGGATCAGAAGCCCCCCTTCCCCCCCCAGTCGGCCTGTGTGTTGTATAGCGCCTTTCACTCTCGTCACATTTCATTTCTGTTTCAAACGTGCATGTTTGGTGGAGTGGGGCTGCGTTTGTGGGTGGGCACTGCTTTGCTTCCCCCAAAAAGCACCACCTTGGAATGCAGCGACTTTGCCCAGTCATCAGTTATCAAAGTTTCACATTTTTCGATTGGTTAATCACTTTATAAGCTAATTAATTATGCAGTCATTTAAATGAAAGGCACAGAAGTGTAATTTGCATAACAAGGAAATCAGAACTGGGTGCTGCTGCACTCCATCCCCATGCCACTACTGATCCTAAGATCCTTCAGCCATGTTCTGCACAATGTGGTCATCCAAGGAAACGCCAGCCTCAACAGAGTAAATGTTGGGCCGTCCCCAAAAGCCCGATGGCGTTAAAATCTAACAAAATGGCAGCCGCCAAATCATTTGGAGGTCCTTTCTGGTCATGGCGGAGCTCCATCTCTCTGGTCACTCGGTCTTGCAGTGACGCCTCCTCCCAGCCTGGAAACAGTAAGGGAGGACTGATGGAGGACAAGGAAAGCCAACACAGTTTTGCAGCGACGCTCCCTTCTCTATCAGTGGCGCAACGACATACCTGGGAGGAAGACCCTCTGATGGCATATGTGATAGTGAATACGCCTTTTTATATCCCAGTCTCGTCATCCACAGGGGTTACATTCCTGGGAAATCCTGCCGATTGTGAAGCGTTGATCCAATGGGAAGAATGGGGTTAAGTGTTGGCTGGATGCCGGTTCAGGGGGAAGGCCAGCAGTGTAGGGAGTCGTCTGTTTTCGCCCCTCAAAGCTTCCTAATGATCCCTCCACAGGTTAACCTGCAGAAACCTTTTGACGCCCTTTTAGCAGGAAGGTCTTCTAGAAGTGGCGAGCAATCCAAGCTCCTCACTAAACCGGCCAATCAGAAGGAATTCCTCATTCGTAGGGAACAATTGCATGCCCCTCTTCCCCTTCTCAATTTTCTGATCACAAAATGTTGCACCATGTACCACTATAATCATATAGTAGCAGGGAAGCCCCCCACCCCATCCCTCTGTCACTTTTCCAAACCCCAGACACTGTCACACCCAATGCGGCCACGGGTTCAAATATTGTCCCCTTTATTAATCAAAAACCTTAACGAGCAGGTATGCACAGTCAGAGTTCCACAAACACAGAGGTGTCGTTCCTCCGCTCTCCTTCTACTCCTTTAAAGGGTTTTACTCCCTGACTCCCGATGCCTGGGCTTGGCGGAGCGGCTCCTTTCATCATAAGACCTGAAAGTATTTCCTTTACTAGGATGCAGAAGCACTTCCGGGTCAGGTGGAAGTCCCGTAAAATTAAGATTTCACATCCCTGCTGTGCCTTCCAGCAGCACCCAGGGAACCCGACAGTGTTGCACCCCCAGAACTCCAATTCCCAGCATGCCCTGTTCTATTGTGGGATGCCATCTCTCCCGGTCCGTCTATTGTGTTAGGATATGACTTCTAGTGGGGGGCGCGCCCCTTCAGGACGCCCGTCTGTCCACTATGGTACTCACAACAGACAGATTTGGCAAGAAAAATGCTCTGCAGACCCGTCTGCGTTTTTCAAGAATGAATATAGCGCCTTTCACAGGACTCATTTGTTCAAGCAAGTGAAAACAAATCCTCAAACTTTCCCTCCTTGTCTTTTTTTACTGTGTGGGGTCACAGACATCGATCATTCCGTGCTTCTTACTGTTTCACTAATCCCACTAGTCTGGTAGATGGGGTCGGGGCCACGTCTGGTTGAGGTGGGCACTGCTCTGTCCCTTTGAATACTTCACTTATTCTCCTGTAAGTGCCATGTGGGATTATCCAGCATTGGTTGTCCCTTGACAGAAAGGGAGATGGCCAGAGTGGATGAACATGAATGCACTGGCGTCCCAACCAGAATAAGGGAAGGACTGGAGTTAGTTAGCCTCCCCCAGCATGCTAGAGGGTGCCACTCCTATGTTGCTGCCTGCAAGACCTGCTGGGAATCGTAGTCCCGTGGGACAGCCCTTACTGTATGACATGGGTGCCACCAGAGGGAGCTACAAGGATGAACTGTCCCTACTTGGTAGAAATGTCTGTCTGACCCGTAGGTACCTTCACCCACCGGCAGTACTTCCAGGGTCCGGCTTATAAAGAGCCCTTGGGGAGTTGAAGGAGTGAGGAAGACGAAGGAAGGATTCACCGTCCCCGTATGTACTGTGCTATGTGGAACACTTCTAGAAGGCCCGTAAAGGTTGTGACTGCCGTGTTGGACAGACAGGCATCCCGGCCAGGTTCGAGGTTGGCTTCTGCCAGAAAGGAATACCAAAATGGAAGGGGGGGGGGGCATTGATGGGTGTCTGTCTCCCAAAGTCATGCACCCCCCCAGTACATACAGTGGCAGAATCCCATTGGAATTTTCGCAGGGCAGGCTGGGAATTGTAGTCCTATGGGGAAAACCCTTGCTGTATGCCATGGGTGCCCCAGGGGGAGCTACAGGGATGAACTGTCCCAGCTTTGTAGAAACTTTGCTCAAATACCAGAGGAACAAGACTTACGTGGAGGAGTGCAGAGCAAAAGGAAGGATTCACCGTCCCTGGATGCACTGTGCTGTGTGGAACCGTTCTGCAAGACCTGTAAAGGTTCTGAACGCCATCATATCGGGTGGGCTGGGGTCCTGGCCTGGCCAGGATGGAGTTGGTTTCTGGCCAAAAATAGAGACCACAATGGAAGGGCAGGCAGGGGGTTTCTCCTTCCCAAAAGTCATATTCTCCCACCGTATACACGGTGGCAGCATTCCACTGGTGGGATACCCATTAGATCATCTACAGGGCATGCTGGGAATTCTTGGGGAAGCTATAGGGGATCATTATACCCTCTTTAAAAGACTTTCGCCCGAACCTGGAAGTGCTTCCAGTGTGCAGTGCTGCAAGAGTCGGGCGAGGAATTTGGAGAACGGTGGAGGTATTAAAAATAAAATAAAGATCTGGTGTTTGAACCCGGGACTGTGTGGTTTGGTTGGCTGTTACGGCCCCTGGTGGTCAAAACATAAAACCATTATATTTGAACCGGTAACTGTGTTTGCATCAAATGTGTCCGGGGTTTGGTGCTCAGTGACACCTACTCCCCCGTGGTGGTCCCCACCCCTTGCCTTAGTGCTCCGAGTCCTTGGTGTCATTCTGCTCGGTGTCCTAGAAAAGGCAGTGGTGGTGTTTGCAGAACCTTGTTGGTCACACAACGCAAGTCCTGTTAAACGGGCCAGATCTGATTTCAAAATCATGCCAAGGACTCTCTGCCCACCATATAAATGATGGGTGGGATTGCCTTGACAACATCAACACCAAAGTCCGCAGCTATCCCAAAGAAGCTGGAGCGAGCAGCTTTCTTGAGTCTCCATGCGTGCAGTTTGTGTCCGCTAATTTGCTTAATTATATTCAGCCTGATGTGACTGGCAGGCTGAGCTCAATTAGGAGACTATTGGTGTTTTGATGTTTCTCTCTTTCTCTCTCTCTCTCTTATAAATGTAAATGATTTGCAGACCTGGGCTTTTTTTTTTTTTTTAAAGGAAGAGAAAATGCTTACCTTTGTTTTTAGGCAGACTCTCAATTAACAAGGCCACTGTGAATTGCGCCTGTGTAAATCGGCATCAGGAGCAGCTGTCGGCTTTCAGAGGCGTCTTGTAATGAACATTCCGGCAGTCCTCGAGGAGGGAGAAGGCGACTTTAGCAGGTGTGGACGCGGATTGGCTCTGGCACGTCCTTCAGCTGACTCGGTGGGGTGGAGGCTGGCGTACCAAAATGAGAGCGTTGTTATCGCGCCACCGTCTCCGGACCTCCGCTTACTGGGGTGAATTGTGCTGCCAGAAAAGCAAAATCGACGTGGTGTCACACGCATGCACAGGGGGCCGGCTAAAGGGCTCAATTGACGGCAATCCTATCCCAGACCAGGAACCTTTTCTCTCTTCATCCTGCAGACCACCTGAGGTCACTTGGTCTTTACGGAGTTGAGTCCAAAACAGAGCTGAGCTCATGGCTAACAAAATGGCGTTAAAGTCGGGTGGAAGAAGTGACGTAATCAGGCCTGGAACCAGAAGTGATATCATCGGGCCCAGAATTGTAAGTGATGTCATCGGAATCGGAAGTGGTGTCATTTGGCCTGGAACCAGAAGTGACATCATTGGCCCTGGGACTGGAAGTGACATCATCGGGCCCAGAACTGTAAGTGATGTCATCAGACCTGAAATCACAAGTGACGTCATCGGGCTTGGAACCAGAAATTACGTCATTGGGCCCAGAATTGTAAGTGATGTTATCGGAAGTGACATCATCTGTCCTGGAACCAGAAGTGACGTCATCTGGCCCAGAATTGTAAATGATGTCATCAGACCTGGAATTGCAAGTGACATCATTGTGCTTGGGACTGGAAGTGACGTCATCGGACCCAGAATTGTAAGTGATGTCACCAGAATCAGAAGTGGCATCATTGTGCCTGAGACTGGAAGTGATGTCATCAGGCCCAGAATTGCAAGTGATATCATCGGGCCCGGAAACAGAAGTTACGTCATCAGGCCCAGGTGGAATTTCCCTCAGGTGGTATGCAAGAGAAAAAGAGAAGGGGTTAGTTCAGACTGCCACCCCTTGGTCTGGGGTGGCATTGCCATCATTCGAGCCCTTTAGCTGCCTCCCATGAGCATGCATGTTACAGACGATAAATTAAAAAGTCAAGGCGATTTGAAAATGATGCGGTAAGCGCAATGGAAAGAAGCTGGTACCACACAACATGTCCGCAATGGCTTATGGGTGGTTTGATCCCGCAGAGCGCAGCAAATGAACATGGATGCTTCGCCGCAGGGTTGCACCATTTATCAAACAGCGCACCGTAGTGAAATTTCTTTGGGCAGTTGGAGTGAAACCTGCTGAAATTCACCAAAGGGTGTCGGCTCAGAATGGAAGTGAGAACATGCAAGAAGTTTATGAATGTTGTAAAAGAGGAGAAGACAAAGATAAGGAGTTGGGGTGACACGGCCACCCCGTTTCTTAGGCGAGCCAGGAAGGAAGAGGCGGGTCCAAGGGGGCGGATACCAGAAGTGGTGAGGTTGTTAATCATCAGATCTGAAGAAGGAGGAAGAGAAGAGACGTTAAGATACAGTGCCATACCACCAGAGCCTTTAAACTGTCCCCAAGGTCCACATGTGTGACAATGGGTCGAGAGGTTTAATGCGGGAAGAACAATTGTAACCGACAAAGATCATTCTGGTCGACTGTCAGCTTCGGAACACGAGCCCACATCGACATGGCGGATTACGTTGCCCACTATTGGATTCCAGCTGTGGACCTGTACGTGCCATAGTGAGTGATGACTTGGGACACCGTAAAGTTTACCCAGACGGCTTCCACGCCAACATCCTTTGGTGAATTTCTGCAGGTTTCACTCCCTCTGCCCAAGGAAATCTCAACTACAGCGCGAAGGATGGGCAGATCAGTGTGCTGTTTAAACCTTTCTGCCCATTCGTAAACCTTTCATTGCACCATTTGTGGAGCAACACGCCATAGGGGGAGAGTGAAATCTGCCAAAAAATGTGCTTGGGTAGCCATCATGTTCAAACTTTACGCTACCCCTATGTCATCACACTATGGCAGGTTCAGGTCCATAGCTCATATCCAAATGTGCAGCAACAGCGGACGACGTGATCTGTCGGTCTTCTCTGATGAAGGCATTCCCCATGTCGATGAAGGCTCATGTGCGTAGTGTGGATGGTTGATCTGATCAATGGTCCTCTGTTACACTCGTTCTTCCCGCTCTAAACCGCTCTGCCCACTCATAAACACTCTTGTTTTTACTTCTGTCCCGAGTCGACATCTTTTGGTAAATTTCAGCAGGTTTCACGCCTTCTAACAAAAGAAATCTCACTACGGTGGATTCTTCAACAGATGGTGCAGTCCTGTGTCCGTGTTCATTTACCCTTCGCTTCAACCAGACTAATGGGAGAGCGCTGCACCGTGCGCCTTCAAACTACCCATAAGCCACTGCAAGCTGGACTAACGGCTTGTTTGAACTACCCATAAGCCACTGCGAACTGGACTAAAGGCTTGTTTGAACTACCCATAAGCCACTGCAAACTGGAGTAACGGCTTGTTTGAACTAGCCATAAGCCACTGCGAACTGGACTAACGGCTTGTTTGAACTACCCATAAGCCACTGCAAACTGGACTAACGGCTTGTTTGAACTACCCATAAGCCACTGCAAACTGGACTAACCGCAGAGTGCTGAGCGGGGCTTGTTTGAACTACCCATAAGCCACTGCGAGCGTGTTGTGTCAGTTTCTACCCGTTGCGATAACCGCGTCATTTTTCAAATTGCCTTGATTTTTTGATTCACCTTCATTCATCAGTATACTAAAAAAATTTAAAAAACAGAATATCATGTAGAGTTGGGGTACCCCATTTAATATAAAACGAGTACTAAGGACATTTTGGTTCCATGCAGGTATTGGCCTCTCCATCATGGGGATAGGACATGAAGTGGATGGACAGTAAATGGCACAGACTGGCACTGTCCATTCTGAACATCAACGGGAGTCTTCAATGCAATGGATGTGTTGTGTTTGGGGAACTCCTCGTTCGAGAGGAACAATGTCAAGTCCCCGTTGCCCATCACAAATCGGGAACAACTGCTTACTTATCCCCTGTTGGCACCGGCCAGACGAGTGTTGTCAATCTCGCGTGCCACTCCTGCTCGATAGGCATCTCGGAAATTTTGTTCTGCTGCCCGTGACCGTGAATTGGTGGGATTGCACCGTGGGTTTTGCCAATTGGGTTACACTTCTTATAATAGTAGGTAACGGTTTTCACGGGGAGCGAGGATTTACTGTATTTAGCAAATGGATGGATACAGAGATGGAGTGTTGGGTGGGGGGGCGTCCAACTCCTTTCCGTGTCCTTAATCGGCTTTGTTGTGTTCTTTTTTTGCAGGAAATTCGTGAGATGGTTGCACCTGTCCTCAAGAGCTTCCAGGCACAGGTGAGTGCCTTCTTCTCCAAGTTTATGTCAAGTGTGAAATGTGCCAGATCCGTAACCTGGGCAAGTGGGAATACCGTGCAGTGTTGAGTGCGGCTTCTTCTCTGAAACTTTGCATTCATGTATTCATGGGTTGTGTTGTCTTTACCTTCCTTATAATTTGACGTCACCCACTAATTGCAGCAGAACCCCCCCCCCCAAAAAAAAAAAAGATTAAATAGCAAGAGATGACCTACTTCCACATGCACAGCATAAATAGTGACAAAGGGTTAATGGTGGGGAGGGGGGCCGCGGAACGGCCTGTCACTGGACGGTTTTCTTTTTTGTAACTTTGTTAATGAGGTCCCGTCAGGCCTGACAAGAGGTTCTAATTTAGCTTCTGAAGTGTAAAGGAGATTAAGGACAGTGAGCAGAGTTTATGTCTTAAAATATATCCCATCCTTATTAATCTGCCATCCCTGGGAGCCCAGCGTTTTGGATCCGCTAATGAATTGAGGGTTATAATGAAGGTAACTTTAATAGGATTTGCTGTATAAGGAGCTGAGCTACTTCTCGACTTGAGAGAGAGAGAGAGAGAGAGAAAAAAATCCACCTCTGGTATGCTTCCGTGGAGAAAATGCCCACAATGCCAGTGCCACCTTGAGTGCCACTTTGCAAGCTAGTGGTCAGCAATATACTACAAACAGGACATGAGAGAGCTGGGCATGGGATGACATGAAGATGAATTGCTTGCACTGGGTGCTCCAGAGCAATGTTTTATCAGGGTGACCCTTTACCCTTTACAGCAGTACAGAGATCTGGCTGGTACATATGGTGTCATCGAGGTGTGACAGTCAACGGGTGTGCCATAACCAAGTTTTGAAATGGTTTGTTTTTATTAGATTAGATTATATTTAGTAAACGTTAATAGTATCATGGGGAAGATGAGATGTTTTATGTTGTTATTTTTTGAAACTTTGGGTCCATATTGAATGAGAGAGTGTGAGCCAGAGAGGGAATTGGCAGCTAGAGATACCGTGTATGACAGTGTGAGTGGAAAGGAAAGGGGGTGCCAGGGGGCTGTAGACCTCGTGTATCTAAAGTGCAAGTTAGGCAGAAGAAGGTGGAGGAGAGGTGTTTTTTAAAACGACTGCCCACTAAAATCATAGAGGAAAATCATTTGTTTTTAAATGAAAGTGTAGCGTTGAGGACGTAACGTCAGGAATACAACATTAAGGGTTAACATCCAATAAATGAGGGGTTCACAAGCGTTTATCGACTATTTTAGTGTGGGCGGCGATTCTCTCGTAAACAATGTGACAACACTGGGTGTGGACTGAGAATGTTTTCATTTAAAAATGCCGTTTTTTAAATGAAAGCGTAGTGTTGTGGGCGTAGCATCTTAAATACGGTGTTATGGTGTTAACAGCCAATGAAAGAGGGGTTCACATGTTTTTCGATTGTTTTAGTGTGGGCGGAGATTCTTTCATAAACGATGTGGAAACGGCAGTTTAGCTTGAGATCGTTTTCATTTTAAAACGATTTTCTTAAAATGAAAGAATAGGGTTATGGACGGTGCATCAGAAATCCGGTGTTATGGTTTAACATCCAATAAATGAGGGGTTCACTTGTGGTTTTTTTTTTACTATTTTAATGTGGGTGTAGATTCTCACGTAAGCAATTTGAAAATGGTAGGTGTGGACTGAAATCGTTTTCATTTAAAAAATGATATTTTTTAAATGAAAGCATAGTGTTGTGGACATAGCATCAGAAGTATGGTGCTATTGTTTAAGAGAAAATGAATAAGGGGTTCACAAGTGTTTTTCGGCTATTTTAGTGTGGGCAGAGATTCTTTCGTAAACAATGTGACAACACTAGTGTGGCCAGAGAATGTTTTCATTTAAAAATGCAGTTTTTTAAATGAAAACATAGTGTTGTGGACATAACATCTGAAATATGGTGTTATGGTTTAACAGCCAATGAATGAGGCATTCACATATGTTTTTCAATTGTTTTAGTGTGGGTAGAGATTCTTTCATAAATGATGTGGAAATGGCAGTGTAGCTTGAGACCGTTTTCATTTTAAAACGATTTTTTTAAAATGAAAGAGTAGGGTTGTGGACGGAGCATCAGAAATATGGTGTTACGGTTTAACATCCAATAAATGAGGGTTCACTTGTGTTTTTTTGACTAGTTTAGTGTGGCCTTAGATTCTTTCATAAATAATGTGAAAACAGTAGGTGTGGACTGAAATGGTTTTCATTTAAAAAATGATATTCTTTAAATGAAAGAATAGAGTTGTGGACGTAGCATCTGAAATACGGTGTGTAAGAAGAATGAGTCGGAGACATCATAAAGATTTGGGGCAGCCACCCGTATAATTGAATTGGCTGCAAAAGTTGGTTTTAAAGAGCACGATGTGCTTAGTTCAGAGTCCAGAACAGATCTGCCTGTACTGAGGCAAGATGGTAGTTTTAAAGGCCTGGAAGGGAAATGATGTCATCTGTGCAGGAACTGGGAGTGGTTTCCTCGTGCCCGGAAGTGACGTCATCTTTGGGGCCGGCAACAGGCGGGATATCCCGGAAAAGGTCTGCAAGGGACTGAGAGAGATAGTCAGTACACTCCGCCACCCCCTGGCCTGGCGTAGAATTACTAGTGTTTAGGCCCTTCAGCTGATTCCCATGCGAACGTGTGTGACAGGTGTTATTGTTTAGCAGCCAATGAATGAGGGGTTCACAAGTGTTTTTCGGCGATTTTAGTGTGGCCAGAGACTCTTTCGTAAACAATGTGACAACACTAGTGTGGCCTGAGAATGTTTTCATTTAAAAATGCAGTTTTTTAAATGAAAACATAGTGTTGTGGACGATGCTTAATAGCTAAAGAATGAGGAGGGGTTCACATGTGTTTTCGGCTGTTTTAGTGCGGGCAGAGATTCTTTTACAAATCATGTGGAAGCGCTGGTGTAGATGGAGTTTGTTTTCATTTAAATACTGCATTTTTAGATGAGAGTATAACGCTGTGGATGTAGTGTCAGAAATACCGCGTTATGGCTTAATAGCCAATGAACGAAGGGTTCATGTGCATTTTTTGGATGTTTTCGTAAACTCAAACAACGCATCGCAAACGATGTGAAAATGGCTGCGTGGACTGCACACTCCGTTTTTTTTTTTTTTTTAAAATGAAAGCGCAGTGTTGTGGTCGTAGCATCAGAAATGTGGTGTTATGGCTTAACAACCAATGAAAGAGAAGATCACGTGCATTTTCGGCTGTCTTAGTGTGCGCGGAAATTGTTTCATATTTGATGTGAAAACGCTTGGTGTGGGCTGAGATTGTTTTAATTTAAAAATGCCGTTTTTTTTTTTTTTTTTTTAATTAAAGTACAGTAATCCCTCGCTTATTGCGGGAGATAGGTTCCAAGGCCGGCCGCAATAACTGAATTTCCGCGAAGTAGGGACACCATATTTATTTAATTATTTAACATGTATTTGGACGTTTTTAAACCCTCCCTGTACTGTTTACAACCCACCCTTTACTCTTTTAATAACAGGGACAACTGTTAAGCAATATGAAATCGGTAGATAAGTTTACAGTTACTGTATAGCGACGTACACGTAGCTATATATGACGTGATGATGGTGATGAATATGCTGTGCAGTAAAAATGATGACGATGAAGGTGATGATGACTTTTACTGCGCAGCCGATGACTGTACGTCTCTTCAGACAGCTCAGCACCAGCCTTGGAAGAAGGAGCACGTTTGGGAGCCATTGCAGGGGGTGAACATTGAAGTGAAGTTCAACACAAAGAAACCACAAAAAAAAATCACACACAGTACAGTGTAAAGTAAACCGCTCGGTGAGAAAGCTTGAAGTGAAATGGCCGCGACAGAGAGACAAGGGGAGATGCTGTGGGATCTGGGCATCAGTCAAAGCACCAATCACGGGCCCGATTAGAAAGCAGGAAGCTGTGATTTGTCGTCTCCTTCCCATGTGCCAATCACAGCCCGTGTTACAACGCACTTAGTCACCAAACTTGTTTTGTTGTTCTTAGACTAGGAAATACTACTACTATATTTAAAAACCCGCAAAGTCGTGAATCCGCGAAAAGTGAGCCGCAAAGTAGCGAGGGATTACTGTGTAGTGTTGTGGTCGATGTGTCAGAAATACACCGTTCTGGCTTTACTGCCAATGATTGAGGGGTTCACGTGCGTTCTTGCTCATTTTAGTGCGGGCAGTGACTCTTTTTTAAATCACATGAAAGCTCCATTTTTGAATAAGAGTGTAATGCTGTGGACGAAGCATCAGATATGCAGGGTTCACGTGCGTTTTTGCTCGTTTTAGTGTGTGTGGAAATTCTTTCGTAAAGTGTGCAATGCAGGAACAGTAGACGCAATATCCAACATATTAATAAGTCATTGATAGAATGTTGTTAAAGGTTATTTTATTTCAGTCTGCCATCTCGTAAGCTGCTATCCACTGCACAGTCCTGACCTGGTGTACAGTGTCAAATGAATAGGCAGGAGCCGTAAAAACGTGTGGGGCAGCAAATTGGACATTTGAAAAGTACGATAGCACAGGTTCAAGTCCACAATAGAACTGTCTGCATGGTGGCTTTAAGGGATGGCAGAGGAAGTGACGTCATCGGCACTGGAACTGGAAGTTGTGTTGTTGGGACCCGGGGCCGGAAGTGATGTCCTTGGGGGCGTAAGTGACGTCATCAAGACCAGGCGGGATTACCCGTAACTGGTCTGCGGTGGAAAGAGAGAAAGGATTAGTGCGCCTTGCCACCTCCTGGTCTGGCGTGGAATTGCCCCCATTCTTTAGCCGCCTCCCGTGCGTACGTGTGTGACAACAGTCACAGCATTCTGTGCTTGCCATCTCCCATGATGCGTTGTGCCTTGACCGTTGCTGCCATTCCTATACAACACATTAAGCGTGGCACATCTAGCGCGGCACTCGCACTTCCACTCCGCTACTGCCTTAGCTTTCCATCCATGGACTGAGGGGTCGGATTGAACCCGACGTCGCTGCCACAGATGTGTGAAAACAATTTTGCCCGTTGCGCGTGTGGGACATGGGGATGGATTTGACTTAACGCAAGTTGTATCAGACGGGGATTAAACAGTCGTCCAATTTTTGGTGTCTATTGGCAATGCCAAAAAGGAAAGACGCCAGCAGTCTTCTAATTACCGAAACTTGCTTTACAAAGATAATCCAAAAAGTAATTTAGCGTGTACAATGAAAGTCGTCAAGCAGCACAGATGGCAATTCTGATAAATAGTTTGTAACATGTAATTAGCAGCTCTGGCGGTTACATATCATTAACCCCCAGAGCTTGGAAATTATTTCCTCATTATTAACTGAAAAGGTAAAATTGAGCTGACGAGATAGCAACAGAACAAACTGCTATTAATTACCCACATTTATTAAAGTGATTGCCTGCGACTTTAGTTTTGTTTGGATGCACGCTTGAAAACATCTGAATTAAAGGTTCTGCTACAGTAATTGCGGCATTACTTTACTTCTAATGACTTATATTGAGGGCTTTGTTTCTCATTTTGCGTGACCCGCAGGACATGCCAGGCTTTTCTCCTCTGCTGCCAGTCGGCGCTGAAGCCCTCCTGAGTGTTGTTGACTTGAGAGGCAGCCCACCCCCATGCCCAGCCACAGACCCCTTTTCGTATACGGCATACGCTGAGGTGGTGCTGTACAAGTAGAGGTTTGGATCGGGGAGCAAGCAGCAGAACAAGCGCTAAGACGGCGTGATTGAGAGGTGTCGCCACCATCATATAGCGTTTCTCTCTTCGCTTCCAGTCTCCCTATTCCACAACTGGGCCTTTTGTTGATGCCGGTCTTATTTGTTTTTATTGTCATTACAACCTTTTTTCTGATTGGCTAACAGGAGCGATGCTAAGTACAGTCCCTCTAGACTGCTTTTGTGAGGCGTTGGCTCCCGGTGACAAGGATTATGGGAAGAGAGGAGGTCAGTGGACTAAAGGATGGTGGCCTGCCCTCTTCTTTATAATAACGGTGACCAAGGGAGTATATGAAGCACATTGTACGTTACTTTAAAGAAAGACAGACAGATTGCATGGAGCGCAATGCGGTGTGAAAGCTGCCATCTGAAATGAAGATGTGACTGACTATGTGGTGTACTGTAAAAGGCACTAAGTCAGCCATAAAATGTACTTTGGTGCTAGTAAGCTGTGTAAGGAAAACGCATCTTGTAAAGCACTTTGTGCTATAAACGTCAATGTGCTGTATAATAAAATGACACTTGGTGTGTGTGTGTGTGTGTTTAGTCCATCTGAAGAATCTGATTGGTCAGTTTGGCAAAGGTGTTAAAATGGAGCGTTTGAATAATGTACCAAGCATTAGGGTCACAACAAATCACAAACAGAGCACAATAATTCTTTATAACGCACCAAAACCACCAAGCATATTTAATGAACCGCAAGGGACTCCCCAATTTTTCTCTGCCCTTTTATAGGGCTGAGGGCAGTCCCTGGATGGTGATGGGCATCTTGGGGAACCACCCACAAGACATGCAGAAAATTGCAGGAGATACGTAGACATATAGTAATGGCGTGGGCCTTTTAAGAGAGCCAAGAAGAGTCCTGAATAACCTCATTGGTGGGGGAAACCATTAAACTCCGGCTAGTAATAGGACAAGCACAGGAACTTTAACAATAAAAAAAAGGTTTATTTTTAAAAAGAAAGCTCTGTGGAGTGCAAAAGGTAAAAAGAGTTGCCTGAAACGCTAAGGCAGTCCAAAAGCAAACACATCCCAATACAGATGTTCAAAGAATGGAACAAAAACATCAAAAAAACAAAAGAAAAGAATTACAAAAAGCACAAACAAAGAGACTAAAACTCACCAGACCCCCAAGTGCATTTGAATGAAGTGTAAGATAATGTGGGATACCCTCTAACTTTATAGGGCTGAGGGCAGTCCCTTGTGGTGATGGGCAGGTGGCCCCGCCTCTTGGGGAACCACCCACAAACCACATCTTACCCCCTTCTTTTTGATACCCACTGCACGCCCAGCCTACCTGGAATTACCTTTCGCAAGGTTTCTTCCAGTTTTTCCCTACAATGGTTTTTAGTTTGGGAGTTTTCCTCGTCCTCTTAGAGAGTCAAGGCTGAGGGGCTGGCAAGAGGCAGGGCCTGTTAAAGCCCATTGCGACACTGCTTGTGTGATTTTGGGCTTTACAAAAATAAATTGTATTGTACCTGACAGTCTAAAACAAGATGACCTGATTGGTATCCAGGTTGTCCTGTATTGATAGTGTCACACTCATCTTACTCAACGTGTATGTAGGACACAACTGCAATTCTTAAATCAATACATGGAAGGGCCTTGCGGTGTCTCTGCTATCACATTCATGGAGGGGCCTGGCAGTGTCTCTGCCAAGAGTGGCCTTGCGGTGTCTCTGCCAAGAGGGGCCTGGCGGTGTCTCTGCTATCACATTCATGGAGGGGCCTTGCGGTGTCTCTCCCAACCTACCTGGGAAGGGGTCTCTCCTTGAACTGCCTTTCCTGCGGTTTCTTCCAGTTTTTCCCTACAAGGGTTTTTTTTTTGGGAGTTTTTCCTTGCCTTCTTAGAGAGTCAAGGCTGGGGGGCTGTCAAGAGGCAGGGCCTGTTAAAGCCCATTTTGGCACCTCTTGTGTGATTTTGGGCTACACAAAAATAAATTGTATTGTATTGTATGGCATATAACAATGGCTAATGTACACCCAAAACAAGGAGTAACGTAAATAGTTAACGAAAACAATGTTCACATAAGCAAAAGGCTCAGAAATGAACTACAAAGTCAGGAATTTGAACCCCAGTCAAGGGGGGAACCCCATCTGAAACTTAACACATAGAAACTAAATGATCAGCAATATTAATATAAAACAAAACAGTCATATAAAAGGAATTTAAACTCCAGCCAGGGTGGGTAACACGACAATGCCCAAAATATCAGCAGAACACCAATATGAGTGTTGGTTCACAAAATGCAGTCTGATAGTAGGCCACCAGGTGGCACTCAGTCTTGTTAGTCTCTGAGCCAGCACAGCCCTTGCATGAAATCGCAGGCAGCATGGCCGCCGAGAGAGAGGGTTTGTTTGGTAGTCTGACTTTATGTTCATCCAGCGTCTTTGTGGTGCCTCCTGGACCAGTGGAATAGGCCGACCCCCTGCTTTATCTCAATCACATGTCATCCCTGGGCTAGATTGCCCTGTCATCTCAGCCACCTGTATTCCCCCAGGCTAGCTGCTTTGGAATTTCAACTCAGATGTCCTACCATTCGGAAATCTTGTCTGATGAATGGACAGGATTAATAAGTTTAAATAAAAGCATAAAGACAATCTACAAGATATTTATCATGCTAGATGTCACCAGATTTTATGTCTCCAGTTCAGACAGATAGTACTTTATTGTCCCAAGGGAGTGATTTAGCTTTTACAGGAGGAGGTTGGTAGCATGCGCTGCATCCACCACATAACAAACCACCTGGATTGGGACCCGAGTGCAAGCTAAATAAATAAATAAATCTGACAACACAAGAACAACCCATACTGTCTCAAGCGAGGTGGGTTACATTCAGTGATAAACGACTGTGAGGTACACTTAGACAGGACGAGGTCCGAACTGAGAGTCGCCAAAACCTATTCTGATGTGTGAATGGAAGCGGATACTCCAACTGTTGACGAGACCAACTTCATCGAACCTTCAAGGATGGAACTTAAGAACAACAAGAAATTATTGTGGTCACCAGGGGGCGCTGCCGCTCCCCAGTTTCCCGACACAAGTTTTCCAGAAAGCAAGGGGTTTTATTTTGCGAAATTCTTACACAATAAAGCGTTTCTCACCCCACACTATAATCCTCCCCCTCTTCAGCTCCATCATCTTTCCTCCAATCCTCCCCGGCGAGTGCAGCCTGACTCCTCTCTCGCCTTCGACTCGCCCGGATGTGGCAGAGCGGCTCCTTTTATCTTGGACCCGCGACTACGTCCGGTGCCAGGGCATAGTCTTGGGTCGATCGGAAGTCTTGCAACAGCCCCAACGGAACCCAACCGGGTTGTCCCTTGGGAATACACCTCCCATGATGATCTGCAGGTATACGTGTTGGAATTCTGGTCTGGGTGTGCTGCCATCTAGTGTATCAGGGAAGTCACTGCTCTGAATACAGTGTTTCCCCCTGTTCCTTAATTACATTGGCCACCCAGCTGGGTAATGACGGTCAGGATGCCACCCCATGCCTGTCATTCATTACACCACTCAGGAACATTTAGAGTTAGGTCGAACGTCCAGGTGATGGCTGCCCCGTCTCGTAGCCTTGAACTCCGGCAGATTTTGGTTTTTTTTCTTTGATCTTCAGCGTCTCGCCTTTGCTTTTTATTTTTTCTGTCCTCTCTGGCCATAGCGTTCGACTTGTCATTAGAGACTTGAAAACAAATCCATAAATGTGGACTCTGTCTGTTATTTGTTTCCCTGGATTACGTAAAAGTGTATTGATTTATTCTCGTTTACGGTTTTTGGTGTATCCTTTTTGTATTTCAAATTTGTTTTTCTTTCCTTGCATCTTTTTCTGTGACGTTGTCATTTTACTGCCCACACAAAAGGAACGCCTCCTGAGAAAAAATACAATACAGTTTACGATACAGTTTATTTTGGTATAGCCCAGAATCACACAAGGAGTGCCACCGTGGGTTTTAACAGACCCTGCCTTTTGACTCCCAAAAAAAAAAAAATGGAAGTAACTTTAGGACAGGAAGTTCAAAGAGAGACCCCTTTGCAGGTAGGTTGGGCACACAGTGGGCGTGAAATAATTGGGGGGCAATACAATACAATCCACAGAACAGAATACAAGTCATCCTCAATACAATAAAGAAAGGTAAAAATAAAAAGAGAGCCTGCTCTGCCCTTTCCTGTGTAGTTCCTCTGTGGTACGAGACCAGTCCCGCCTGCCCCCAGTATTTGTAACAGTGCACCACCTCCCTCAATAGTCAAGTCCTCCTCCTCCCGACTCCTCTCCTCTGTCTCGTCCCCCCTTGTCGATAACACACCACACGTGCAGAATCATCCGAGAGTTCTTTGGAAGTCTGAGGAGCACAGAGGTGATGGGACTTTTCCTTGTTGAGTCTCACAAGCTGTGTGTGTGTGTGTCTGTCTGAATGTGTCCCATAATGCACTGCTGCCACAACCAGCATGGTTTCCTGCCTTGCAGCCAGTGCTGCCGGTATGGATCTGCCACCTGCGGGTCCTGTGCTGTATTAAATGTGTTCTGCGATGGATGGATCAATGGATAATCGAACTGAGTCCACTCGAAAACGTTGTGCATAAAGTAAGCCCTGACTGACTTCTTGAAGCACTTTGTAATGTTCTTCAGTGTAAAAGTCAAGGCTGATCATTTGGTGTTTGCCTTCATGTGGATGATAGGTTGATAAAGACCAGCTCTTCATGTAAAGCATTTAGAAATGGATGGCACTGTAATGCACTAGGATGCCAGTTCATTCACCGTGGCATTCTCGTTCTGGGAAGACATCTTCAAAAAGGACAGGAATGTTCTGGAAAAAAATGATCTACCTACAATACTTGCTCTGGTGCCTTAGTGAGCCTCACGGGAGGAGCAGACCTCAAAAATAACGCTCGGTCGAAAACGGTTTAACTTCACGTAACACGTAATGATAACGAAGTAAAGTTTAGTTGGTCGACACTGCGAGTCGTACTTTTGATAAACCCTACAGCTTCACGCGCGCACTCCCAGTCTGGACGGTCAACTAGACACGGGGGAAGCTGCCAGCTTTTGTGTCCTGACTCGCTCATACATCAAACTCCTGCTCATCTGGTGACAATCGATCACATGGTGGCAGCACATGACTGCCATTTGTCACTCTCACAGATCTGAAGCCAAACTGTTGAACTCGACAAAAAGCAGTCACCCAGATCGTCCACACTGGGCATGTGACGCAGTGAGACAGCAAGGTCTTCTGAGGGAAACCACATCTTTTTGAAGATTGTGTTTTGTTTTGTACGGTGTGGGCCAGCTCTGTAAATACTTGTGTTGCGCCCGTCGAACGAAGAAAGAATGTAATGCAGTAAAAAGAGGGCGCATGTGCACCCTGGACAGTTCACTTTGCGAATCAGCGACCCTCTGGTGTCCACCTGACTTGTGGGTTTGGAAGTTAGCAGTTTCATACTTCTGCTTGGCTCATTTATTCGGCACTCCTCCAGTGGGTCACCTAGTATTGTGCACGTCCTTGTCACTTAGTTTCGATCTCTCTAATGACTCTGGGGGTGTAAGCATGTCAAGAATGCATCTAGTGTGCTGAATGCTATGCCATTGGTCCTCCGGTATGATCCTGGTTGGCTTGACTTCTGTGTGCTCACCAGGGACCTGACATTGTTAAATTGACCCTGTGTGTCCCTCTGTGTTGCTGTGAGGCTGGATTGAAGGAACAGTTAATAACGTGAACAGTTAATGGAAAATGCTGGAGACTCATTGAAAAGTGTCTGCTGGGAAATTTGTTTTTTGACTAATACAGTCATATGAAAAAGTTTGTGTACCCCTCTTAATTCTTTGGATTTTTGTTTCTCATTGGCTTATACTTCCTTTTAATATCTGACATGCCTTATGGAAACAGTAGGATTTCAGCTGAGACATGAAGTTTATTGGATTAGCAGAAAATATGCAATATGCATCATAACAAAATTAGACAGGTGCGTAAATGTGGGCATCCTAACAGAGATATGACATCAGTACTTAGTTGAGCCTCCTTTTGCTCCTTTGAGCCTCTAGACGCTGTCCTCCTATAGCCTCTGATGAGTGTCTGGATTCTGGATGGAGGTATTTCTGACCATTCTTCATACAAAATCTCTCCAGTTCAGTTCAATTTGATGGACAGCCTGCTTCAAATCCTCCCATAGATTTTCGCTGATAATCAAGTCAGGTGACTGTGACGGCCATTCCAGAACATTGTACTTCTCGCTCTGCATGAATGCCTTTGCAGATTTCCAACTGTGTTTTGGGTCATTGTCTTGTTGGAATATCCAACCCCTGCGTAACTTCAACTTTGTGACTGATGCTTGACATTAGCATGAAGTCTTTGTTGATATTGGTTTGAATTCATCTGACCCTCGACTTTAACAAGGGCCCCAGTCCCTGAACTAGCCACACAGCCCCACAGCATGATGGAACCTCCACTGAATTTGACAGGAGGTAGCGGATGTTTTTCTTGGAATGCGGTGGTCTTCTTCCGCCATGCAAAGCTCTTTTTGTTCTGACCAGATAACTCCATTTGTGTCTCATCAGTTCAAAGCACTTTGTTCCAAAATGAATCTGGCTTGTCTATGTGAGCATTTGCATACAACAAGCAACTCTGTTTGTGGCGTGAGTGCAGAAAGGGCTTCTTTCTCATCACCCTGCCATACAGATGTTCTTTGTGGAAATTGCACTGAATTGTAGAACGATGAACAGATACACCATCTGCAGCGAGATGTTCTTGCAGGTCTTTGGAGGTGATCTGTGGGTTGTCTATAACCATTCTCACAATCCTGCCTCTGCATATGCCGCTCCTGTATTTTTCTTGGCCTGCCAGACCTGCTGGGTTTAACAGCAACTGTGCCTGTGGCCTTCCATTTCCTGATTCCATTCCTTACAGTTGAAACTGACAGTTTAAACCTCTGAGGTGGCTTTTTGTAGCCTTCCCCTAAACCATGAGACTGAACAATCTTTGTTTTCAGATCTTTGGAGAGTTGCTTTGAGGATCACATGCTGTCTGTCACTCTTCAGAGGAGAGTCAAAGTGAATGAAGCACAACTTACAATTGACCACCTTAAATACCTTTTACCACTCGTGATTGGACACTCCTGTCTATGAAGTTCAAGGCTTAGCGAGCTCATCCAACCAAGTAATCAGCATTGAGCAGTGACAGGCATTCAAATCAGCACAATGACAAGGGGAGCCCCATTTTTGCACAGCCAGTTTTTCACATTTGATTTAATTTCGTACAACTAAATACTGTGTCACTAAAAATCTTTGTTCGGAAAACACCGCAATACTCAGATGGTCCTTGGAAATAAAAGACATACCACTGTTAGCTTTTATGTGGAAAGGAGAGTCAATTATTATGCAGGCTGAGAGGGGTTCCCAAACTTTCTCATATGACTGTATGTGTTGTTTTATCGTGGAAATAGTTTTGGGGTGACCTTATCCTTAAACATAGGTGCCTTTACACCTATGCCCATATTCTTTGTTGTGTAGACCCACACATATGTCCTCCACCCCAACTATTGTTCTTTTAATCTTACACCGACCTGGCCTTGAAGGAGGCACAGCCTACCGCTGCATAGAAACTTACATATCCAACCTCATCGAGGCCTGGCTGCTACTGTGCTTTATTTCTAATATGAGATTGCATCTCCTATTTTCTTTGTAAATCAGATGAGAGCAAAGGGAGCAGGCGATAAACTAGTCTTGAACACTTAAATATTCTTCATGTGACAAAAGCAGAAGCCAATAAAAGTAAGCGAGTGTGGCAAAATCAGTGATACCACCTCTGCATTTCAGGAGCTTCCATAGACAATTAGGAGTTGTCGGCGTTCCGTCTCCTAAGGTTACATTGGTGCATCACAAGGCATGGGTCTTCTTGGTGACTGTATTCTTCTTTCTCCATTTCCTTCATGGTTCATTCTGATGTGTGTTTGGTTGGCACCCCTTCAAGTTTCGAGCCCCAAGTTGTACTAATATTAGATTACAGGGTGGGCTTCCCTGTGGAAGTTTCGAGCATTTGGATTTACTAAATTAGGTTTGACAATCTAAGAGTGGGGGGAGAGGGTTTGGATGGTACCCCTTAGAGTTCTTAGCATCAAGATTTACTAAAATTAGATTGGAGAGTAGAGTTCCTTCTGGGAGCTTCGAGTGTCTAGGTATAATTAGATCTGAAAGTGAAAGGCAGGGGTTTGGATGGTACCTCTTGGCGTTTTGAGCAACAAGATATGCCACATTTGATCAGAAAGCAGGGTTCTCTTTTGGAGTTTCGAGTGTCTAGATTTACTAACATTGGATTTGAACATATGAGGATGGGAGGTGGGGATTTGGATAGTACCCCTTCGAGTTTCGAGCATCAGGACTTACTAACATTAGATAGCCAAGCTGGATTTCCTCGCCTAGATTTACTAAATTAGATATGAAGCTCAGATAGCAGGATAGGGTGTTCGGATGGTATCCCTTGGGGTTCTGACATAAAATCATATACAGGGTTCCCTCTGGGAGTTTCAGGCATTTCGATTTACTAAATTAGATCTGAAGATCTGAAAGCGGGAGGTGATGATTTGGATGGTATCACTAGGAGTTCAGAGCATCAACATTCACTAAAGGTTAGACCGCAGAGCAGAGTTCCCTCTGGAAGCTTTGAGTGTCTAGATTTACTAAATTAGATCTGAAAGTGGAAGGCAGGGGTTTGGATGGTAACCCTTAGAGTTTTGAGCATCATGATTTAATAAATTTAGATCACAATTGGGGTTCCCTCTGGAAGTTTCAGGAGTCTACATTTGCTAACATGATTTGCAGGGTGGGATTCCCTCTGGGAGTTTTGAGTGTCTAGATTTTCTAAATTAGATCTAAAGATTAAAGAGCAGGAGAGGGTGTTTGGATGGTATCTCTTGGGGTTTTGAGCATCAAGATTTAGTAAAATTAGATTTCAATGTGGAGTTCCCATTGGGAGTTTGGAGCATCTATATTTACTAAATTAGATCTGAAAGTGGAAGGCAGGGGTTTGGATGGTAACCCTTGTAGTTTTGAGCATCAAGATTTACCGCATTTGATCCGAAAGCAAGGTTCTCTTTCAGAGTTTCGAGTTTCTGGGTTTACTTTAGATTTGAAGATCTGAGAATGGGAGGTTTGGATAGTACTCTTTTGAGTTTCGAGCACGTAAGATTTACTAACATTAGATCGTAGAGCTGGATTCCCTCTGGGAGTTTTGAGCATCTAGATTTACCAAATTAGATCTGAATATCAGAGTATAGGATGGTGTTTAGATAGTTACACCTTGGGATTTCGAGCATCTAGTAAATTAAGTTTGAAGATCTGAGAGTGGGAGGCGAGGGTTTGGATGGTACCTCTAGGAGTTCTGAGCATGAAGATTTACTAAAAGAGCGGAGTTCCCTCTGGGAGTTTCGAGCATCTAGATTTACTAAATTAGATCTGAAAGTGTAAGGCAGGGGTTTTGGATGGTATCTCTTGGAGTTTTCAGAATTTCAAGATTTGTCACATTTGATCAGAAAGCTGGGTTCTGTCTCTGTGTTTCGAGTGTCTAGATTTACTCATATTAGATTTGAGGATCTGAGAGTGGGAGGTGGGAGTTTGGATGGTACACCTTTGAGTTTTGAGCATCATGATTTATTAAATTTAGATCACAATTGGGATTCCCTCTGGGAGTTTTGAGTATTTAGATTTACTGAATTAGATTGAAGATCAGAGCGCAGGAGAGGGTGTTTGGATGGTATCTCTTGGGGTTCTGAGCATCAAGATTTAGTAAAATTAGATTGCAGAGCGGAGTTCCCACTGGTAGTTTTGAACGTCTAGATTTACTAAATTAGATCTGAAAGTGGAAGGCAGGGGTTTGGATGGTACCTCTAGGAGTTCAGAACATCAACATTCACTAAAGTTAGATTGTGGAGTGAAGTTCCCACTGGTAGTTTTGAGCATCTAGATTTACTAAATTAGATCAGAAAGAGGAAGGCAGGGGTTTGGATGGTACCCCTTGGAGCATCAAGATTTTACCACATTTGATCAGAAAGCAGGGTTCTCTTTTAGAGTTTCGAGTGTCTGGATTTACTAATATTAGACTTGAAGATCTGAGAATGGGAGGTGGGGGTTTGCATAGTACCTCTTCGAGTTTGGAGCATCAACATATTACCTAACTTTAGATCATAGATTTGGGTTCCCTCTGGAAGTTTCAAGTGTCTACATGTACAACGTGCTAACAGTAGATTGCAGAGTGGGGTTCCCTCTGGGAGTTTTGAGTGTCTGGATTTATTAAATTACTTCTGAAGATCAGAGAGCAGGAGAGGGTGTTTGGATGGTAGCCCTAGTGATTTTGAGCATCCAGATTTACTAACAGGGCTCCCCGTGGGAGTTTTGAGCCTCTGGATTTACTATATGACATCTGAAGATCAGAGCTTGTCACGGGCCACGGTGAGCACCTTGTAGCCTTTCTTTGTCCAATGTTAATTTTGACAGAACATATTTGGAAGGGGTAAATGCACAAAGGGTTCCACACATGTGGAAAGAACCGGAAATGATCATCAGAACGTGACCGTTCTTAAAAGATCATATTGCCACGTTCATTTTCTAAGTGGTACTTGTCTGTAAAAGTTGTCTGAAATCCCGTCTCTGTGAGAATGCCTTCTTTCTCTACTAACAGAGGCCAAGTACAAGAAGAGTTTTAACATCAAGAAAAGTCATCTGCAGTGCTTGGATCTCTTTAAAGCAGCTGAAACATAACATAATAAAATCTTTACGAATGACCTCAATCAGAAGGGCACCGCTGCAAGAAGACGGATTAGGTGCGGGGTTTGTGAGCGGACGTAATGTAAAACAAATAAAGACTCTACAAAATGCGTCTCCTTTTTATGGGCACTACATAACCGAAAGCTTGTGATAGATTCAGTCTGACCTCGTGTGAGGGGGTCAGCTTTTCCCGCTCAAGCTGATGTGTCAATTGCTGGAGATTCAGATTGGCATCCTCGTGCCAGAGGGGACTGCCGGACGTTGTCATGTGGCATACATTTAGAAAATGCAAATGCTTACTTTCTGTCTGATTTAGTATGATGTCAAGTCTAAGAATACCAAGACTCATTAACAATGTAAAGTACATGCATGCCTGCAGCTGACATTAAATTTAAAAAAAAAAACAACCTCAGCTGGGATCTTGCAATAGCTGGCAGCGCCGGCACATTTTCACCTTGTAAGCTCGGCTGAGCTTCCCGCGTTCTCTTCTCCCCACCTGCAATGTGAATCGCTAGACTTCCAGTCAGCCCGATATGAATTTCACTTCCGCCAGTTGCTGGGCAATGCAAAAGCTGACTCTTGCCTGTAAATAAAGCTCTGGGTTGTGTGTGGAGGGGAAGGGGGGCTTGTGCTCTTGGGGGTCTTTCGCACATCCTGACAGCGCAAACCCTCCACCGCCTACAGATTTCATGCTTGGCTGACACGGCAGCATCTTAAACGGTATTCAGTTGGTAGTCGTCGTGAGCCTTTTTTTTTTTTTTGCCCCCCTTTTTTTTAAGGGGGGGGGGGGGGGGGGGGTATACTGCCAAATTTTGTGACCTAATTTGCAAGGAGGTAAAGTGTAGCCCAGATGGTATTTGGGAGAATTTGATTTTAGCGAGGCTTCTGAAAGGGCAGAGTGTTCTGTTGACAGTAGCAGGCCCCCTGTTTCTACTGCACTGTACTCCCAGTCCTCTGCGAGAGCAACAGAAAGTCATCTCCAGCTGCTCTGAAAGGTGACAAAAATATAATAAAGGCAACAAATTATGAGCAAATACTCAATAACCCCTTGGTGGCCATTTTTCATTATTGTCTAATTATTACTTTCATTGCTTTAGATTATCAATTTTCAATCCTTTTAACATGTAGACCAGCAGAAGACTTAGGAACTCTTTGTGATTGAGGAGGAAGAAAATATTATAAATGTCTTTACTCAGAATCATAATTTGCCCAACCAGTGGAAACTGTGGTCACCACGGGGCACTGCAGCTCCCTAAACTCCCTACACAGAAGCTTGGACACAAAGAGGTTTTTAATGTGTGAAACTCTTATAAGGGAAGAGTTTCTCACACCACAAACACGATTATAGTTACAATTTTCGGCAACACTGACTGTCTGTGTGATGTCTCTTTTTCTCTTCATCCTCAGCTCAACATAGCAAACATCATCCTCCTCCTCTTAACTCTGGCTTCGAGAGTTGAGGAAGGCATGCTCCTTTTATATAAAACCTGGAAGTACATCGGGTTATGGCCCGGGAGCAGTTCCGGTTACAACTGGATCTCAGTAGTCCCTTCTATGCCCCCTGGTGGCACCCAGGGTTTAGGCAACAAACTACAATTTCCAGTGTGCCCCAGTGGGCAATCTGTGGTGGCATCATAACCTGGGGGGCTGCCATCTAGTAACTTAGGATGCCAGTCCTCACATGATGTCCTCCGCAAAACACATAAGTGTCAGGACTCTCATGTTAAGTCTGATTTCTTAATAGAAGAGATGATTTGATCATCTAGATTTGCTAACGTTAGATCGGAGAGCGGGGTTCCTTGTGGAAATTTTGATCATCTAGATTTACTAACACTAGATCTGAAGATCAGAGAGTGGGAGAGAAGGTGTGTTTGGATGGTAACCCTTCGGGGTTTCAAGCATTAAAATTTACTAACATTAGATCAGAGAGCGGGCTTCACTGTGGATGTTTCAGTCATCTAGATTGATTAACATTAGATCGGTGAGTCGGGTTCTCCTCTGGGATTTTCAAGCATTTAGATTTACTAAATTAGATCTGAAGATCTTAGAGTGGGAGGTGAGGGTTTGGATGGTACCCCATAGACTTCTGAGGATCAAGATTTACTAACATTACATCATAAACCTGGATGCCCTCTGGGAGTTTTGAGCGTCTAGATTTCGTACATTAGATTTAAAGATCTGAGAGTGGAGAGGGTATTTGGAAAATACCCCTTGGGATTTTGACCATCAAGATTTACTAACATTTGATCGTACAGTGGCTTTCCCTCTTGGAGTTTCATACATCTAGAATTACTACATTAGATTTGAAGATCTGAGAGTGGGAGATGAAGGTTTGGATAGAAGCCCCTCAAGTTTCAAGAATAAAGATTTACTAACATTTAATTGTAGAGCAGGGTTCTTTCTGGAAGGTTCAAGCATCTTGGTTTACAAACATTAGATCTGAAGATCTGAAAATTGGTAGTCGGAATAGGACCCCTCGGAGCTTCCAGCATCAAGTTTTACTAACATTAGAACACAGAGTGGGGTTCTGGGAGTTTGGAGCATCCAGATTTACTAAATTAGATCTGAAGATCAGAGAGCAGGAGAGGGTTTTTGGATGGTACCCCTTGGGATTTTGAGCATCTAGATTTACTAACATTGGATCTGGAGATCTGAGAGCAGGAGGTGAGAGTTTGGATGGTACCCCATAGAGTTCTAAGCATTAAGATTTAGTAGCATTAGATCGTAGAGCAGAGTTCTCGTTCGGAGTTTCGAGGGTCTAAATTTACTAACTTTAGATATGAAGATCTGAGAGTGGGAGGCAGGGGTTTGGATAATACCCCTTTGATTTTCAGGTATCAGAATTTACTAACATTAGACCCAGCCACAGAGGATGCACAAACCAGTGTGTTTCTTTGTGCCGGTCCCAAGCCCGGATAAATGGGGAGGGTTACATCAGGAAGGGCATCCGGTGTAAAATTTTGCCAAATCCATATACGGACAGATGATCCACTGTGGCAACCCCTAACAGGAGCAGCTGAAAGAAGAAGAAGAAGAAGGTTGGAGAGCAGAGTTCTCTCTCGGAGTTTCGAGTGTCTAGATTTACTACATTAGGTTTGAAGATCTGAGAGTGGGAGGCAGGGGTTTGGATAATACCCTTCGATTGTCAGGTATCAGAATTTATTAACATTAGATCGGAGAGCTGGTCCCCTCTGGGATTTTCAAGCATTTAGATTTACTAAGTTACATCTGAAGATCTGAGAGTGGGAGGCAGGGGTTTGATTAATACCCCTTTGAGTTTCAGGCATCAGAATTTACTAACATTAGATCGCAGAGTAGGGTTCACCTCTGGGAGTTTCGATTGTGTAGATTTACTAAATTAGATCTGATGATCAGAGGGCAGAAGAGGGTGTTTGGATGGTAGCCCTTGGGGTTTTTCTATTAAGATTCACTAACATTAAATTCCCTCTGGGAGTTTCTGGAGTCTAGATTTACTACCATTAAATCTAAAGATGTAAGAGCATTGGGGGTAGTACCCCCCTTGGAGTTTTGAGTGTCAAGTTTAACTAACATTACACTCATCCTACTTTGAGTTTTGAGCATCCATATTTACTAACATTTGATCGGCGGCAGGGGATTTCGAGTTTGGAGTTTTGATCGTCCGGACAGAACATACCGCATTTGGTTTGTTTGAAATGTTGCCTGAAATGTGTTCACACTGGCTAAGAAAACGTGACCAGGGAATTCGCGGAGTTTTTTGAACCGGCAAAAATATTCTAACGGAATGGTTAGCGGTCCGCAGATCAGCGGTTAGAAAACTCTGGTCTAGATCCGTAAAAGCCTGAATGCATGCCAGCAGCATCGGGTCCAAGGTTGGAATCGGCTCAAAATGAGACTCCAGCATTAATGTATTTATCAATAATAGTTATGGACAGAAAATCAACAGAATCGTTGTTGTTCTTCGTATGATGAAGTCTTATGCTGTTTCTCACGAAATGAACAAAAGAACTCTTTTTAGTAGTGATAATTAAATAAGGATTGTTTGCAGACTGATATTGAATTGATTTATTTTTTAACGAGCATACAGCATTTTTCAGTGTTTTTTTTGGCCAGGCCTGTTCTGGTGTGATTATTATTTGGCTATTTTTTGTTTGTTTTTTTGTTGGGGTGAAAGTGTGGAGTTGACAATAAAAAAAGAACAATCACGTCGATAGTGGTAGATTGTTGTGACTGCTACTCAGAAAGTGTGAATCACCAGAATAAAAACAGACATCAAGACGCCAGAAAGGCTGCTGGCAAACGCACGCTCAAATTAGCCAATAAGGATGTGTGAAATTGGTGCCACTTGCCCTGCAAACAAATGCCACTAGAAATAATCATCAGGGCTGAGACGCGTCTACGCGCACACGCGCTCAAATTCCATCTCATCTAGAAAATGCGGAATTTTTTTTCCCCCAACATATCCATCTATTATATTTGTTTTTATTTTCTTTTCACCCCGTCTTTTCATAGAAACACCGCCGTCTGTGCGAATAAATAAATCGGACTGGCAGCCATAAATATTTAAAAGGAGCTGTAACGAAAGAATAGCCGCATCATTAATTTAATTGAAACTGATGTAGTTTGCAGCATATGTGGGATAATTATTCCTGCGGATCCTAACCGTATTCATTAAATATTGTAAACCCCCCCCCCCATCAAAAAAAAAAAAGTAAAAAATGTAGCTGCAGTTTTAAATGCAAATATCAAAGGACTCCGATTTGAAAGTAAATCTATTGTTTTCATTTCAGCGGTAATTTCTTCCTGTTCTGGGAAATGTTTAATATATTAAGTTATGATTGATCTGATAATTAAATCTACCGAGTGGGGGAGCGAACTTTTTTTTTTTTTTTTTTTAATAGATAATTACATTTTTACACATCGATGTTCCCTTCCATGGATTTGCCAACATCACTATTATTGGGTTTTGTTTTCCTCAGTTTCATCCTTTTCCTGAACGATCAATGAATTGCTATGCTATGAAAAATTATGAAGATTTCTTAGGGGCTCAAATTTGACTTTTAAACTTCTAGAAGATTCCGAAAGTCATACCTGTTGGTGGCAGCGGTAGCATTCTGCACAAATAAGGAAGACAAGCAGTGAGAGCTACCCGAGGGCGGCAGAGGAGCATTGTGGGAGCGGGTAGTGGAGGGTAGAAGTCTGACACCCTTCTCTATCCATTAGAGTGGGAAATTTCACCTTATGGGTGGGCACCAAGACGGCGCTGCTTCAATTCGAATTTCTAAAGGCACTGACCAAGTTTCTTGGCCTACCATTGTTTATGTTGTAGAGGTAAGGAAATAATCGGGCAGTAGCTATTGTGACAGATAGGGGGCGCTATCGCTCCCTTGAACCCCTGTCCAAGACTCCAGACACCAGATAAAAGTCCAAATATTGACTTTGTTAATACAGCACAGTGCACAAAGCACCCTCTACTCCACAATACTCCTTCAAATAATCAAATACAATAAACTCTCCACCACTCCCAGGCGTGTTGCCCTCCTACCACCCAGCTCAGCTCCCCGTCTGGGAGCTCCCACAATCCTTTTATATTCCGTGACCCGGAAGTGTTCCAATCCCCAGTCCATGTGATCTCCTTTCACTTCCGGGTCAGATAAAAAGTCCTTTTCTTCACCCCGGGCGTAAGGCAAATAATCATTGTTCCTCCCTGCAGCGTCTCCTAGTGGCCCCCAGGGTATCCAGCAGGGCTGTGTATAAAAACTCCAATGTCCAGGATTCCCTGCTGGCATTCGGGGCACCTCCATGCTGCAGGGTGTGCTCCACCTGGCGGCGTGGGGGTATTGGCCGGGATGAACGGCCGGCCATCTATCAAATTATCAAGGACCATGGGGTGGTCTTCACTACTGTTTTGTTGTGTTAGGGCCCCTAGGGTTATCCCATTTCCCTTTATACTCTTTATTATGTGGACTTTAAAAAAAGTGCCCCAAAATCCAACTATAGCCCTCGTTTCTATGACCCCAGGCAATCAGAACTGGCAGGAGTAAAAGCTTACACATGTTTTCTAGTATTATCTTCTTCTTTCGGCTGCTCCCATTAGCAGTCACCATATTGGATCATCTTCTTCCATATCTTTCTGTCCTCTGTATCTTGTTCTTTAACACCCATCATCTGCATGTCCTCTCTCACCACATCCATAAACCTTCTCTTAGGCCTTCCTCTGTTCCTCTTCCCTGGCAGCTCTATCCTTAGTACCCTTCACTCTTTATACTCAGCATCTCTCCAAACCAATGCCATCTCGCCTCTTTGACTTTGTCCCCCAACCGTCCAACCTGAGCTGACCCTCTAATGTCCTCATTTCTAATCCTGTCCATCCTCGTCACACCCAATGTAAATCTTAGCATCTTTAACTCTGCCACCTCCAGCTCTGTGTCACCGTCTCCAATCCATATAACATAGCTGGTCTCACTACCGTCCTGTAGACCTTCCCTTTCACTCTTGCTGATACCCGTCTGTCACCAATCACTCCTGACACTCTTCTCCACTCTGCCTGCACTCTCTTCTTTACTTCTCTTCCACACTCCCCATTACTCTGTACTGTTGATCCCAAGTATTTAAACTCATCCACCTTCACCAACTCTACTCCCCTCATCCTCACCATTCCACTGACCTTCCTCTCTTTCACACACATGTATTCTGTCCTGGTGGTCCTACCGACCTTCCATTCCTCTCATATCTCCACCTCTCCAGGGTCTCCTCAACCTGCTCCCTACTCTTGCTACAGATCACAATGTCATCAGCAAACATCACAGTCCACAGGGACTCCTGTCTAATCTAGTCTGTCAACCTGTCCATCACCATTGCAAATAAGTTATAAAAAGTCAATTTTAATGTTGAAATATTATAACTAGCGCCATAAACCAAAAGCAGATAGAAGGTGGCTTTGTCAACCATCCCACTTAATCGTGCTAGACGTGTAGCTTCAGGCGGCTCATAAACTTGTTGATACCCTCAATCTTTCTGGCATCGATCATCTTCATAGAGCCAAACAGTCTGAAAATGACCTCTGAGAGAGAGGGGTGGTCTTCTCAAGGTAGAAAATGTCAGGGAGAAAGAAAGAGAGAGAGAGAGAGAGAGAGAGTTACTTTGTTACCTCTGTCTTTATCATCCTTGATGTGCCTCCTAAGCCAATAGGATAAGCGACTCCCTACTTCATAACCAATCCTGTTCGGCCACAGCTCCAGTCCCACCCCCTTCTTGATCAGGTATGGGATAGGGTTTCACAAATTCTTGGTCTGTTAATGGCCTGTCGTCTTAGCCCACCTGTACTCTACCAGGCTGGCTGACCTGTCAGTTTCCAAGATTTTATTATTGCTTGCAATCGTAACATTTGGCTTCTAATTTTTTTTTTGGGATATTTGTATCCCTTCATGATATTACACCATTGTCACAATAATTATAAATAGACATAAGTGTCCTTAGCCCACTGTGTGCCTCCTCTGTGCCTTCCCATAACTTCAAACAGAGATAAGGCATCGCTCCCTAATTAAGAAGACGGTTAGAATGGAAACCTGCAGCTGCTGCGGCCCACCAGGACCAGAGTTGGACACCTGTGCTCTATATAACCTAATCATGTGCAATCACTTGAATGGACCACAGGTGGACTCCAAACATGGTGTAGAAACATCTCAACGATGACAAATAGGACTTGGTTGTGTCAATGTGATACTTCAGTTTAGTCAGTTGGTCATTGTCCAACATGCTACGAGGTGTGGCAGAAAAGTAATGAGACTGATTTTTTATTTACCAAAGTTTTTATTTTTTTCAAACATCAATGTTATCCCCTTCAAAGTAGTTCCCTTGGGCAGCTACACACCGATGGAGACGTTGTTCCCACTATTGGTAGCAGCGCTGGAAGTCTTCAACCGGTATGGTCTTCAGCATGTCCGTTACACTCTTTTGGATGTGTTCTAAAGTCCCGAAATGACGTCCTTTGAGGACATTTTTCAGTTTAGGAAAAAGGAAAAAGTCACACGGACTGAGGTCAGGTGAATAAGGGGGCTGGGGAACCACAGGAATGCCTTTTGAGGTCAAAAATTCTGTTATGGAGAGGGCAGTGTGACATGGGGCGTTGTCATGATGGAGCATTCATTTGTCTGCAATGTCTGGTCTCACGCGAATGACCCTTTTTCTGAGCCACACTTGCTGATTCTCCAAGCTTAACACAAAATTTAATGGCACAACGTTGCTCCAAATTCCGCTGTTCCATTTTGCGTGACGCACAACCAAAAACACAACTTCGCTAATAGCAGTTACAAAAATCACGTAGTTAACGGAAGGAGTTGAAACTCGCACTGAGCTATGGGAGGGTACTGATACACATGCTCTATCAAGGACAACAGCGCAGCGTTGCCAGATCTCTTGCAGTGTTGCCAGTCTCATTACTTTTCTGCCACACCTCGTATATCCTAATACAGGGTCACGGGGGGTCTGCTGGAGCCAATCCGAGCCAACACAGGGCACAAGGCAGGAACAAACCCTGGGCAGAGCGCCAGGCCACTGCAGGGCACACCCCAAGCACACACTAGGGACAATTTAGGATCAGCAGTACACCTCACCAGCACGTCTTTGGATTGTGGGAGGAAACCCACGCAGACATGGGGAGAACATGCAAACTCCACGGAGGGAGGACCTGGGAAGCAAACCCAGGTCTCCATACTGCCAGGCAACAGCGCTACCACTGTGCCACCGTGCCGCCCCATTTCAGTTTATTTTTTAATAAATTTGCAAAAATTCCTAAAAAAACGTATTTCCACGTTCAGAGGGTGTCTGATGTCGAATGACCCAAAAACGCCACCAGGACTTCAACGATGTCCCACGAGATGTTTTGAGTAAGCTAACAAAGATTCATAAAAGTCCCCTTTCACTTTTGTCATTCTGGGGTATCGAGCGTTGCTCTATGAGGGAATCAAATGAATCGGAGTGATTTTAACACAACACTGCAACAGAACGAAATGTCAAGAACGTGAGTGGGGGGGGTCTGACGGCTCAATATGTCAGTGTGTGTGACCTGTGGTGGGCTGGCATCTTCTCTAGAGTTGATTCCCACTTTCTGCCTGGACTCATTAATAGAAAGGTAAACTGAAAAAGTGAACGGATGGCTCCGCGTGGTCCCGAGGAAGACTCAGCCCGGAGCGTCACGTTCCTGTCTCCCTCCGTGAGATGTCTGCCTTGACGTCTGCGTTCTTCACGATCGAATGCCATTTCATTAAATGACATTCCTCACGTGATAATCGCTCATAAAGCGCGTCTTCTTTCGCCGAGACGGGTCTAATATGGAAAGCAGTGCCAAGCCTGCCTGTTGAGCAGATCTGACCTCTGTTTAATAAGACCTGTGATGTCTGCCAGTGCCCAAGGTGCTCGCCGCCATTGAAGTATTCTGAAGACTCTTGAGAAAGTCATTTTCTAATGAAATCAGCAGCCCACTCCATCTCTTTGAGTTCTTTAAAGTGCTTCTCCCGGGGAGGCCGGCTTGGCAGAGGATGCGTCAAGCACCGCGTCCTTCTTAGCTGAGGGTGAAGCATCTTTGAAGAACTGTGGGATGAGATTTTTTCAAATCAAATGCAAAAAATCGGCGTTCGTGTTTGTGCTGAGCTGCCGATTGCTTTTTGACACCCAGGGCTCGAAGTGGGCTGCTATGGTGGCACAGCTATGGCGGTAGTAGATGGTTACGTACCGGCACCTCCCGCTCCTGCTCTGGCCTTCAAGGGGGACAGCTGCCCGACTGAATGTATGAATATCATCCCGACTGAAACTCCGAGAGGGACCCTTACCTCACTTTTAAGAAATCGGGAGGAGGACCGACAAGCCTCTTTCCACTTCAGGCACTTATGGCGCCAGGATGGGTGGTCTGGCGGGAGTTAATTGTGTAACAGCTGCCTGTGGAGAAGTGAAGCCTAATTAGAACGTCGGCCGCCTCGCCTTTTGCCACCTCAAGTGATGATGCTTATCTGTTCTGTAGAAGTCGTAAGGAAAAAAAACAGGGCTAATGATGAAAGGTTTGGGGGCACCACAGGGCAGGTTGGCAATGCCAAGAAGACAACAAATAGAAAATGGTTTTGGCCATTTCAGTAACGTGTGATGCTGACGCAAGTCACCCACTGACTGATGACTCCCGACGTGCTTCAGTCTTATATGAAGCAGAAGTGACGTCACAGGTCCTCGTGCCTTATGTATTCAGATATGAAGGTGTGAAGGTCCTGGGGGACCACCCACCAAACACACACAAAGAATCTACCGCAGATAATTAACAAAAGTAACGTTAACATTGTAAGAGGCGGCCGGGACGCCCAAGCAGTGGAAGGAATGGGGGATGGCAGCCTCTTTAGGGCACTGCCTCCCCCAAACTCCTAAATGGCAGCTCTCCTGGTTTACAGCAGGGCACCATGGGACTTGGAGTTCGATATCGCAGCCCTGTTGTGTACCGTGGGTGACGCCAGGGGGTGCTGTGGAAGAGACATACGGCATGACGTTTCCGAAGTGCTTGCAGACCACATGGGCGGAAGAGCAGAAACACTTCTGGGTTGGCCAATATAAAGGGATGGGACTGACCTCACAGAAATGAGTCCGAGTCAGGAGGAGGAGTAGAGGCGAAGAAGAGGAAGAAAAAGACGGTGTCGTATTATTTGGTGCTTGTTTACTGTTATGTACTGCACTGTGCTGCCCACCCGAATAAACCGTGTGCTGAGGTGACTCAGCCTCTCTGTGTCGGAGTTTGGGGAGCCCCCCTGGTGGTCCACAACATCAATTAATGAATCAATAAAGAATAAAAATAAAAAGACTTTCAAACCCAGCCAGGAAGAGAGAATCCCAACTGAGATGTGCCACAATCATTATTGGGGGGGGGGCGCCTGTCGATAGGGGCACACGTAGTTGTCGTGGGTGTGTCCATTGAGGTCATGACCCTGACTTGAAAGGTCTTATCGCCCCTTTTCGAGTGCAGCTACTGGAAGTTCTTTGTGTTTGTTGACTCTCCCGTGTCCCGACCTTGACTGGAGCTTCTCGACTCGGAGTGAGTCTTTCTCTTTGCGCCTTTCTAATCTTTCCGGGTTTGTCCCCTTGCCGGTTTTTTGTACGTCACTTTCTCGATTTCCGCAGTCCACATGCAATAAGAAGCCGTGCAAGTGTCCACCAATGACTTGAGGCAAACGCTTATTGCTTCTCTTGGTTGAACTGATTTGTCTCCATATTTCAGAAATCGGCACATTTATGTTGGTGTGCCATACATGTGGTGCTAAGCTCCACAGGGCACCTGCTTGTTTTTGGGCTCACAGCGGCCATTGACGAGGTTTAATGTCTACTTTCGCGCGTTTTTGTGACATCAGAGCGTTTTGCCAAAGGGGAACTTGAGAAGTGGATTGGCGGGTGTAACACATCTCTGAGGGTTTCATCTGTCCCACCTGCTTCAAGCACACAGCCATCATCCCTGTCCCAAAGAAAAATAACACCCTCACTCATGACCTTAAATGGTCAAGTCATACTGCGGCAGTAGTCAAGAAAGCCCAACAGCGCCTCTACTTCCTCAGGAGACTGAATAAAGCCCGGATGTCCCCCACAACCCTGTGCAGACCCTACAGGTGTACTGTGGAATCCATCCTGACAGGCTGCATCGCATCCTGGTACAGCAACTGCTCAGTTCAGGACTGCAGAGCTCTGCAGCACAGCAGATGACGGGCACATAGCTCCCTGCGATCCATGTCATCCACACTACACGCTGTCTCAGGAAAGTGAACCGTGTCAGACGGGACCCCAGCCACCCTGCACTGTCACTTTTCACCCTCCTCCCATCTAAACTCCATTCAGACGCACACCTCCAGGTTCAGGAACAGTTTCTACCCAACTGCAGTCAGACTCGTGAACAATCGGTAACCTTGTGTCACCTCCACTGCTACCTGCACATATACTTCTGCCACTGTCTCTGTTTATTCCTTTTTTTGGTTTTATTTATTTACTTATTTATATTCATTTATTTATTGTGTTTTTTTTTTTTGTATATGTCCACTGTCTGCGGGGCACATGCAAGCAAACATCTCATTGTATATGGTACTTGAACACATGACAATGAAGAATTGATTGGGTGCTCAAGTTCCTGCCCTAAACCATGCTACTCTCCTCATTCCCGGTGTTGTGTGTGTGTCTGTGCGTGTAAACACACAGATTGTCACTGCGTTTGAATATCTGACCTCGGGAGAACTTTCAGTACATGGTGGGGCTGTAGGAGTTCTGGAGTCAAGGAAGATTCGGCCCCAACCTTTAAGAAGCGGCGGGTCCCGGGTCGCGAGTGTCTTTCGACAGCCATACATCTTCATGAAGTTGTCACTTACAACAAACTTAATGCTGCTAATTAGATCCCCCGGGAGCAGTTCAAGATGTTCTCCCTCTTTGTTCAGGCCAACACGACGCAGTTCCAGCGAGGAAGGAGATGGGAGCCAGCACTCGCTGGCCGAGAGAGCCTGTTGTTGCAGAATCTGGCAGATCTCCACTTGCTTGATCAGGAGTGTGTATGTGTGTTTGCGCGTGTGACCCACTGCACCGGCCTCAGAGTTTGTCTTGTTTGAATCTTCGTTGGGTGGCCGAAGTGTTTCCTCCTGTTTTGCAGTAAACCAAACAAGGCCTAGATGGACCCATAGCTTCTGGTGAAGGTTGAGAATTTGGTTGTCTTTGGTTTGGGCAACGGCTTTAGACTGTGTAGATATCTAGGATCAGTGGATGTCCCACAGAGGGCAGAGTGGATCAAACAGCTTGAAGGCGGTATCAGGTGAGGTTCTGAAGACCACGGAAAGAGCAGCAATGATGCATGGAGCCAAGACGTGGGCAGTAAAGGGAGCACATTAGGAGAAGGAGGTGGGGAGGCATATGTGGAGTTACAGAGGAAGGACAGAATAAGAAATGAGACAACAAAGGTGGACGAGATATCTAAGAAAGGAGCGGATAGTAGGGTGAGGTGGTGTGGATATGTGATGAGGAGAGACGGCGAAGACGTGAGCAAAGAAGAGATGGGAATAGGGAAGAGAAAGCAGAGATGGATGGATCAAGTGAAAGAAGATCATGAAGGAAAAGGGTCCGGACCAGAGAGGAGGTCCAGGACCGAGCTGTGTGGAGAAGGTTCATCAGGCCCATTGACCCCACATAGAAATGGGGAAGAAGAAGATCTATAGCTGTATTAGAATGCAGATGCTATCTGCCATTCTGCCCAGTGAGATTACAGAACTCCTCAGACAGGAGTAGATCTCAATGGATCATTTGTCTGCGTCCATCTGGTGGTCTGGTAATAGCAGCGTCTGCTCTGGAGTCCAATGTTAGGGTGGCAGTCCTTTTCACACTGAGGGAGCTCTACCATCATGCACACAGGACCTGTCTTACCATCAGCTTTCTTCATCACCTTGGTCACTCAGGTCTTGTACCCTTCATCACTGTCCGAGGCGACTGACTGCCCAGTGCCGCTGGTGAAATTGCATTTGCAGACATCCTTATAACTCATCTAGGGTCTTCCTGTTGGCCTCTTGCCAGGTGCCAATTCTCCAAAGTGGAGGTCCTTGGATGTCCGACCACCAGTCATGTGAGAAACGTGACCCATCTGTGCTTGAGAAGGGTGACAATGGAGGAAGTACCTGCCCTCTCCAGCACTGCCATGTCGGTGTCGTGATTTGGTATAATTGCTCCTCTAGTGGTTTTTTCCGTCGTTAGATCGTTGCTAGGGGCGTGGCCTCTGAGGTCGTGACCCATGCATAATTGACACAACAGAATGAAAAGAGGGCTATGGGTGCAAATCCTTCTTCAATCTGTTGCTACCAAATCTCTGAAGTATTGAGAGTTTATCACTGTGCTCTTTTCTCGGTTTTTCTCCCTCTTGTCCTCTCGGCCACGATTACCGACTCTCGTATTGAGCTTCTGTTTTGATTTGTTTTTTTCTTCCGTGCATATCCTGTTTTTTTGCTCAAACGTTTATCTGCGTGTCCGCTCACAGAACCTCGCCTCTCCAAGTGATACGGAAGGAGTTGATCCTCGGTTCTTGTTTCGCGCTAGTGTCGGATCAGTAGTAACATTTTGACCAAAGCAAGTCATGGGTAACTCCTCACAGACCCCTCCCAGCTCACAGCAGCCTCCTGACCTCTCCGCACTCCACAAATCAATACGAGGATCTGCCCCCTTGGACTCTCTGGCCCGTTTCTATTAATATATTTGCTCGAAGATCAGGAGGGTGGAGAGTTGTCCCCATTGGTAATCAAGATAGATCTAACACGTACATTTCATCGAAGAACAGGGGATCATGCTACGAAACGATTGAGTGCGATTTACTTCCTGTGCCGAAATTATCGAAATACTTCAATTAAAGATTGGGGTCTTCGGTACTTTTTCAGTACCAGTATACCATTCAACCCTATTTTCTACACAGTGCCCAGGTCTCACTGGTGTACCGCAATGTGCTCAACATACACCTCAGTGAGTTTGCTGCTGGCCTCGCTGGTCTAGCTTTTCGAGTGCCAGGTGTCTGTAAAACAAACGATTTGAACGATAAACGTCTTTTGGGGCACCTTGTGGTAAAACCCCGTGCAATTCAACAATTGTGCGAAAGCAAAGTGCGTGCTGAAACACAAAAAACAAGTTGTTGCGACTTCTTCAGTCATTTAGGCAGACTGGCCAAGATGGTGGTTCTTCCGTTTTAAGAAGGATTCTGGGAGAAAACGTTAGGTCCCGGTGGCCGGACCCGTGAAGTGACGTCATCGATGGAACGGTGTCAGCCTTCCTTTTTGCAGAGGGAGGCGAAGAGAGATCGTTATTAGACAGCGCCACCTCATGTCTTAGTGGACAATTACAAGCACTCAAGTCCTTAAGTTGTTTACCGGAGTGCACGCATGTGACAGTGTCCTATTAACAGATCATGGCGTGTAACACCAGGTAACATGCCCCAGGACGGATCACGGAGAGCACATGCTTTCCAACATCCGTGTACGCAAGAGGAGTCAACAGTGGGATACAGTCTGAAGAATATCTAACATGGCAGTTAGGCTCTCGCAGGCCTTATTCAGGAGAATGAGTTTCAGTCTGTGAAGTCCCCCCACTCGGATAGGCTGAGGTGTTCATCCCATTTGGACTACAGTCATATGAAAAAGTTAGGGAACCTCTCTCAGCCTGCATAATAATTGACTCTCCTTTCAACAAAACAGACATCTGTGGTATGTCTTTCATTTCCTAGGACCATCTGAGTAGTTTTTCAAACAAAGATTTTCAGTGACGCAGTATTTAGTTGTATGAAATTAAATCAAATGTGAAAAACTGGCTGTGCACAAATGGGGGTCTCCTTGTCATTGTGCTGATTTGAACTCCTGTCACTGCTCAATGCTGATTACTTGGTTGGATGAGCTCGCTAAGCCTTGAACTTCATAGACAGGAGTGTCCAATCATGAGTGGTAAAAGGTATTTAAGGTGGTCAATTGTAAGTTGTGCTTCCTTCCCTTTGACTCTCCTCTGAAGAGTGACAGACAGCATGTGATCCTCAAAGCAACTGTCAAAAGATCTGAAAACAAAGATTGTTGAGTCTCATGGTTTACCGGAAGGCTACAAAAAGCCATCTCAGAGGTTTTAACTGTCAGTTTAAACTGTAAGGAATGGAATCAGGAAATGGAAGGCCACAGGCACAGTTGCTGTTAAACCAACCCAGCAGGTCTGGCAGGCCAAGAAAAATACAGGAGTGGCATATGCAGAGGCAGGATTGTGAGAATGGTTACAGACAACTCACAGATCACCTCCAAGGACCTGCAAGAACATCTCGCTGCAGATGGTGTATCTGTACATCGTTCTACAATTCAGTGCAATTTGCACAAAGAACATCTGAATGGCAGGGCGATGAGAAAGAAGCCCTTTCTGCACTCACACCACAAACAGAGTCGCTTGTTGTATGCCAATGCTCACATAGACAAGCCAGATTCATTTTGGAACAAAGTGCTTTGGACTGAAGAGACACAAATGGAGTTATTTAGTCCTAACAAAAAGCGCTTGGCATGGCAGAAGAAGAACACCGCAAGAAAAACACCTGCTACCTGTTGTCAAATGTGGTGGAGGTCCCATCATGCTGTGGGGCTGTGTGGCTAGTTCAGGGACTGGGGCCCATGTTAAAGTCGAGGGTCAGATGAATTCAACCCAATATCAACAAAGTCTTCATGCTAATGTCAAGCATCAGTCACAAAGTTGAAGTTACGCAGGGGTTGAATATTTCAACAAGACAATGACCCAAAACACAGTTGGAAATCTACAAAGGCATTCATGCAGAGGGAAAAGTACAATATTCTGGAATGGCCGTCACAGTCACCTGACTTGAATATCATCGAAAATCTATGGGATGATTTGAAGCAGGCTGTCCATCAAATTGAACTGAACTGGAGAGATTTTGTATGAAGAATGGTGAGAAATACCTCCATCCAGAATCCAGACACTCTTCACAGGCTATAGGAGGACAGCGTCAAGAGGCTGTCAGATTTGCAAAGGAGGCTCAACTAAGTATTGATGTCATATCTCTGTTAGGATGCCCACATTTACGCACCTGTCTAATTTTGTTATGAGGCATATTGCATATTTTCTGCTAATCCAATAAACTTCATGTCACTGCTGAAATCCTACTGTTTCCATAAGGCATGTCATATATTAAAAGGAAGTATGAGCCAATGAGAAACAAAAATCCAATGAATTTAGAGGGCTTCCCAAACTATTTCATATGACTGTAATTTACTAGTTTACTGCCCAGTCGTTCTACACGTGCGAGGAATAAAATGTCATTAGAAGTGTAATTTGAAAGCAGCCGCTGCCCCCGCAGTTTGTCTGCATGGTAACGTAACAGCAGGCCGCTGCCATCCTGGCTCGGCTGGCAGAGGAGTGCGTCTGAGCAGAGTTGTACCTCTACAACAAAAATCAAGGCAGCTGCTGGAAGGTTTCTGAAGGTCGCACTTTTCCACGCTCCGCTTTGATTCACCTCTAAACTGCTTATATATTTAGTTGTATGTGATTTTTGAAGAAGAAGCCATTATGAGGTTGGAGGAAGCTCTGTTTTGTTGGTTGCACTGCCATCTGGAGTCTCCAGGCAGCAGCACATGACATAAGAACGGACTCCTTCCAGTTTTCTTTTTATATCTGCTGGCCTTTGGCCTTCGTCACCGATTCAAACTCCTGTCGGGATCCTGCAGGAGAAAAGGAAGAGCTCAGCTGAGGCACGGCCTCGCCTGCGTGTTTGTGTGCCTCTCCTTGGGGCAGATTTCTCCTTCTCTGGCTGATATCAACCTTGAGGGTAATTTATTTTAATACCGTTCACCAGGAGCTTTGCAAAGACAAAAAAAAAAAAAAAAAAAGAAGCAGGATGCGGGTAGCGCCACCCTTGAGGCACCCCTGACGTGATTTCCAAGGACGTTACCAATTACAAACTGGCTATGGATATCATTTGGACAACAAGCTCTTGTGACATAAATAAATATTCAGCCAAGCTGAGCAGATTTCCACAGGCTTGTGTCTTCCCACGCTTTTCCTTGAGCAGATCCCGGTGAAAGCGGTATCTGCTGTGGTTGCCCCGTTCGACTGACTGGCAGCGTTCAGGAGGGTGAAGTCAAAAGGCTAAAGATGCCGGCGAGCAAGTTTGGCTGCAGCACGAGAGAAATGTCGGGCCAGGCTGGGCCGATCCCGTGTCACTCGGGTTATTTTGCTGCTTGACTGAATAAGCTGCCAAGGCTTTGAGAGAATTATCAATGTCCCCTCACCAGCCTTCATCACTGACCTGAACACATTGGCCTGGAAGCTTAACTGAGCCGCGTCTCCAATAAAACAGTGTTGTATTAGCTGAAAGTGCCTTTGCGGAGCAGACACCTCTAGCTCTGCTTTGCCAGTCGTAGCCTTCAGAAACGAGGCTCAGATCTGCTGATTAGTTTCGTAAACCCTGGTTTTATTTTTTACTAGCTACCTTAACTGTAGAAGTCAGGCAATAGAATACATTTATAAATTTTGAATGTTGTGCTGGAGTGTGTAACAAAAGGCGCTATACCAGCGCTTGACCCGGGAGGCACACTAATAAAAACAAAAACGTTTTTCTTTTTCTTCGCCTGTGGGCACAACACAGTCCCAAAGCACAATAGCACAATCAACGCAATATGTTTTCTCCTCCACTCCTCTCCTCCCGACTCTGGCTCCCGGAGTAGTGTCTGCTGGTCCCTTATATAGTTCACTCACTTCGGGCAGCACTTCTGGGTGTGGTGGAAGAAATGCCCACACCGGCTCGGGGACAGTCGCAGCACATCTTGGCGGCACCCACCCAGATGCCAACAGAGCTGTAACAAACTCCAGTTCCCATGAAGCCCTGCTGGAGTCACTGCCATCTAGCGTTCCGGGGGAACATGATGTTCTGTCCACACTTGCTCCCCTGGTCCTTCCAAGCCAGAGGTGTCCCCGCCACCCATGACAAATGATATTTTGTATGCAAGTTGATAAATATTTTGTATGTTTTTATGTGTAAGCTAGTGGGACTCAACACACTTAAAAAGGTTTGGGACAGCCACCTGTTTATTATCCCTGGCTGCAATGGGTTCAGTTTTGTAGACAGAGGTGTCTCTGTTGGAGTCCAGACATGAACTACTGAGGGTTTGGCAAGATGGCAGTTTTAAGTAATCAAAGCAGAAGTGATGTTAGGGAAACCGGAAGTGGCCATCTTGTGATGTCATCCTAGGCACCAGAACTGGAAGTGACACCATCCTGGGTGCCAGAACCGGAAATGATGCCATCCCAGGCCCCAGAACTGGAGGTGATGTCATCCTGGGTGCCAGAGCCAAAAGTGACATCACCTGGCAGCGTGGGGGTATTGGCCAGGATGAACAGCCGGCCATACATCACACACTACAAATGTTTGTGATGCACCCTCTGTTGGAATAACAAAGACATAGCAACCGGAAAGACACTCTGGCACTTGTCCTGTGTGACAGACAGGGGGCGCTGTCGCTCCCTTGAACCCCTGTCCAAGACTCCAGACACCAGATGAAAGTCCAATAGTTGACTTTATTTTTATGCCACAGTGCACAAAGCACCCTCTCCTCCACAATACTCGTAAACACAATAATAATCACAATCACTAACAATAAAACTCTCCACCACTCCCAGACGCGTTGCCCTCCTACCACCCAGCTCAGCTCGCCGTCTGGGAGCTCCTACAATCCTTTTATATTCCGTGACCCGGAAGTGTTCCAATTCCCAGTCCATGTGATCTCCTATCATTTCCGGGTCAGATAAAAAGTCCTTTTCTTTACCCCGGAAGCACGTCATTCCCTTAGTCCATGTGACTCGGACGTACTTCCGGAGCGTAAGGCAAATAACCATCGTTCCTCCCTGCAGCGTCTCCTAGTGGCCCCCATGGTATCCAGCAGGGTTGTGTATAAAAACTCCAATGTCCATGATGCCCTGCTGGTCTTCAGGGGACCTCCATACTGCAGGGAGGGCTCCACCTGGCAGCTTGGGGGTATTGGCCGGGATGAACGGCCGGCCATATTCCACACCTGTTATTAAGGTGGGTTAGGGTGTTGTTTGTCATCTGAGGTCAAATGTATTTGATATGAGGAGTAGCTGAGAATTAGTTATTGTAAAATAAATACCACTTGGGCAGCACAAAGCCCAGTAACCCCGTTTAACAAATGGTTGGAGAATAAATGGGACTCACAGGTGCAACGTAATGAGGTTGTGATGTGTTTTCAAACAAGCGTTCTCAGGTGAGAAGGTCATTTACTCGGCCGCAGATCCTTGTCCCTCGAACGGGGTTCCGGTAATGAATACCTATTGCTGGTGGCAAGTGAGGTTATTTTTTTTAGACGCCTCCCAGAAGGGGCTGGGCTTCCTGGGTCAGGGAGGAAGTGAGGTCACCGGCCTGCTGAACTGTGGACAGAAAAGGAGAAGGTGTTAGTAACAGCACCCCCTCTCTGCTAGGGGTGGAAGTGCTTGCCTTGAAGATGTCCCCTAAACAGTATGCAAATCCATTCAACTAAAATGGGGTAGGGTGATTAAGGTCACATAGAATTGACAGAAAGGGCTAAAACAATAAAAGAAAGAGAGTATTTGTTGGCCATAATTAACGCTCGGGCCGGCGGTAGTGGGAGTATGGGTGTTACAGACTTTCTGTCCGATTTCTGTCTTCCCCCATTGTGACAATATGACTGTCAGGCCGTTGACCCAAACTCGGGTGTTTCCGGAAGCCGCTTGACTCGTGGACTGAAGGCGCTGTACTTTGTATTTTCTCTCGTCGTCTTTCAGAGTTGTGGAGACACTGGCACAATGTCCTGCTCTAGCGAAACAAAGGCCGTGCTGACACTTGTAATTAATTAGGCTATTATACATTCTGCAATGATAATTGCTGCACTGGAAAGTCACCAGCCATGAGAAAAGCTCTGGCGACTCTCCGCCATCCATCAAGCTGAGTGTTTCCTGTGCAGCTGCGCCTCCTCACCTTGACTGGGTTTACAACAAAAGGCAGAATCAGGAAGGAGTGATACGCCACGCGATAAGAGGGGAGCTGGCGACTCGGCACATGCTGCGCACCCCTGGGGGTCAGTCGTCGCACTTGACGGCGGAGACAGAGATGGCCAGTCGGTGTGTTCCTATTAAAAGAGAAATGGCGTCAAATCAATATCTTCAAAGAGTTCATTCAGGAACCGCTCTTAGTATGTTTAGGAAGCCGCCGGTGCTTTCTCTTATATCCCCGAGTGATTGTTTCACATCTCTTTCTGTCACTTTGTTGTGTGATCTTTACGCGTCTGCTGGTTCCTCATGTGCTAGAACAACAGGCATCCATTGAAAATCTCCGAGTTCCCATTTCCAGCTCGTACTCTGTGGTCAAGGACTGGAGAAAGAGCTGCTGGAGGTTTCTTGTCTTGGTTTGCTCTTGAATGATATCTTGGGCCGCCTTTCCTCCGCTGCTTCAAAATGCCATTAATTATTTCCATCTGCCACACACAGATGACAGTTTCCTGTAGCACCAGTCACTTACTGTATGTAGTGGCTGTAGAAAACGGCCGTGACACCTCGAAAGACGTCGTCTTCTTTACAGACGCCCCGCAATCTGCTAGGGACAAAGCGCGAATGCCCCGTCTACCATTTTTATTCCGCATGCTGGAACGGAACTAAAGTTTTGACTTTGATATCGATACCAGCTTTCAGACCTCACGGTTAGTATCAAAGCAGTTCTGAAGCCAACTGGATAATTTCAGAACCCTGCGTCTTACTCCAGCCTCTCTGGTGCGCCACACTACAAACCACATAGAAGCAAAATTTTGCTCCCTTGTGAAGTCCCAATCGCGTAGAAAAAAAAAGTTTGATCCGCGTGAAGTTCTTATCACATCAAACTAAAATCCCCTTGTGAAGTCCAAATCACGTAGAAGCTAAATTTTGATTCCCGTGAGGTCTCGATCACGTCATAGTAATATAGTAATATCCCCTGTGAAGTCTCAAACACGCAGAAGAAAAATTTTGG
>JANRMT010062838.1:5811469-5840600 GCA_026402145.1 Polypterus bichir lapradei | reverse complement strand
TCTCAGTCACGTCATAGTAATATAGTAATGTCTCCTGTGAAGTCTCATACACGTAGAAGAAGATTTTTGGTCCCAGTGAAGTTCTGATCACGTCAAACTAATATCCCCTCGTGAAGTTCCAATCACGTAGGAGCAAACTTTTGATCCCCGTGAAGATCTGATCTCATCAAAGTAATATCTCATGTGAAATCTCAATCGCATTGAAGTAAAATTTTGGTCCTGGTGAAGTTCCAGTCACTTCACACTAATATCCCCTGCGAAGTCCCAATCACGTAGAAACAGAAGCAAAATTTTAATTCCTGAGAAGCTCCAGTTGTATGAAAGTAATATCCACTGTCAAGTCTCAGTAACACAGAAACAAAATTTTGATCTCCGTGAAGTTCTGATCTCATCAAAGTAATATCCCATGTGTAGTCCCAAACCTGTAGAAGAAAATTTTGGTCCCGGTGAAGTTCTGATCACGTCAAACTAATATTCCCCCATGAAGTCCCAATCACATAGAAGCAAAATTTTGATTCCCGTGAGCTCTCAGTCACGTCATAGTAATATAGTAATGTCTCCTGTGAAGTCTCAAACACGTAGAAGAAGATTTTTGGTCCCAGTGAAGTTCTGATCTAGTCAAACTATTATTCCCCCATGAAGTTCCAATCACGTAGGAGCGAAATTTTGGTCCCCGTGAAGTTCTGATCTCATCAAAGTAATATCCATCCATCCATTTTCCAACCCGTTGAATCTGAACACAGGGTCATGGGGGGTCTGCTGGAGCCAATCCCAGCAAACACAGGGCACAAGGTAGGAACCAATCCCGGGCAGGGTGCCAACCCACCGCAGTCATCAAAGTAATATCTCATGTGAAATCTCAATCGCATTACAGTAAAATTTTGGTCCTGGTGAAGTTCCGACCACTTCAAACTAATATCCCCCGCGAAGTCCCAATCACATAGAAGTAGAAGCAAAATTTTGATTCCTGTGAAGTTCCAGTTGTGTGAAAGTAATATCCACTGCCAATTCTTAATCACATAGATGAAAAATGTTGGTCCCAGTGATTTCTCAATTGCATCATAGTAATATAATAATATCCCCCGTGAAGTCTCAAACACATAGAAGAAAAATTTTGATCTCTGTGAAGACCTGATCTTGTCAAAGTAATGTCTCATGTGAAATCTCAATCGCATTAAAGTAAAATTTTGGTCCTGGTGAAGTTCCGATCACTTCAAACTAATATCCCCCGTGAAGTCCCAATCACGTTGAAGCAAAATTTTGATCCACGTTAAGTTCCAGTTGTGTCAAAGTAATAAGCCCTGTAAATTCTCGATTGCGTAGAAGAAAAAATTGTGGTCCCTGTTAAGATCTGATCACATCAATGTAATAAGGGAAGGAGGGGTTCCCCATGAAATTCCAATCACGTCATAGTGTATTTTTGTTTCATGGAGTCTATGAAATGAATTTTTTTCCCCAACTATAATAGCGAATGTCGAGGGAAGGGAGGTTTAGTTTGCTCAATTGCTTACCTTCCTGGTGTGCCACACCATTGTTCCGAACTACAAGCCACTTCCTTCTTGAAGCCATGAAGTCCTGATTGTGTTGAGTCAACATCCCCCATGAAGTCCCAATCTCGTGGGAGCAAACTTTTGGTTTATGTGAAGCTGCAATCGAAAGTCAAAGTATTTTTCCATGTGAAGTCCTGATTGCATAGAAGCCAAATTTTGATCCAAGTACGGTTGAAATAATAAGGGGAGGGGTTTCCCATAAAGTTCCGATCATGTTAAAGTTTCGTAAAGTCTACGAAACAAAGGTTTTTCCATAACTGCAATAGCGAGTGTCGGGAAAAGGGAGGTGGGTTCCCCGAATTGCTCCCCTCCCTGGTGCACCACACTATTGCACATCGTATTACAAACCTCTTCCCTCTTGAAGCCGTGAAATCCTCATTGTGTTGAAACAACATCCCCTGTGACGTTCCAATCGCGTCAAAATACTAAAGTAGGGGCTTCGCCGTGAAGTTCTGATTGTGCCATAGCGTGTACTTTTGTTTCATAAAGTCTACAAAATGGACGTTTTTGCACAACTATAGTAGCCAAGGTCGAGGGACAGGTGGGATTGGAGGGGTTTGCACAATTGCTCGTCTCTCTGGCCCACCTCGCTACACAACGCTTCACTCGTGACAGCCATGAAGTCCTGATTGTGTTAAAGCAATGGGGAATGAGGGGTCATATAATAAACAAAAGTACATTAACTTAGATAAATGGCTCAAATATGCAGAAAAATGACATTAAACAGATTTGAACCCCAGAAAGGGGAGGAACCCTGACTGAAATGTGACACTTTGGAACTCATTAGCGCTGGCACCCTCACTTCATGACATTGTTATTCTCTCAAAAATCAATAACAAGATCACAGAATCATCTTTAGGTCTTAAAGTCATTAACAGCTGGGGTGGTCCCAGAGCCCCTTCTTCATGGAGTGCTTAACCCAAGCCCCCGTCAGGCCTTCGCTTCCACTAGGGATTGGTTGGTGACACGCAGCGGTAAGGGCTGCCACCAAGAAGGGCGGTGAAGTCCATTGGTTCCGCCATTGCTCAATCATAATCCTGCCGACTACGCCACTGGGAAAGAGGTAGGCACACACAGATGAAGGTTTCGGGCACCAGCTGGTGATTCCCGTATAATGAAGGAGAAAAAATAATAGAATTTGAAAGTAACGTCTTTCCAGACATGAGTCATATCAGCTAGACTACCGAAGTATTGAGTATTGCCGGGCTGGAAGGAGAAGTGATGCCAGGGATCCTCGACATTCTGAACATCAGGTCTGCAGGTGAAAGAGGAAACGATATGGATGACAGTGCCCCCTCTCAGCTCTGGGTGGAATTACAGTTACACCAGCCCTGAGAATGCCCCCTGCTGACTGTATATTCACTCGCTTTAGTTCAAACACACTCCGCTTGTTTACCTGATTGTTCATTGGTCTTGATGGTAAAGACAATAACTGCTATGATGGATTGGTGGCTTCCCTGCCATAGTCATAATAAGACCACTGTTAAAGCCACAGGTGAACCTGGCGGTATGCTCAATGCCCCCCATTTTGGAATTCCTATTTGGACAAAGCAGGCTCTGATGCAATAAATGTATTAAGAAAAGTGAGCTACTCCCCCCCCCCCAACTCCCCAAGTGCTGCACCTGCTCCTTTTGTAGCCCACCCCCCTTCAGCACTGTCACTAAAGGCTGCACTCCAGCTGAACATTTAGCCCTCCGCCGGCCAGCGCTCAGAGATTGTAGCTGTCATTGCTCACTTTGCTTCCTTCTGAGAGAAGCCCACGGACATGCTACTCAGCGCCGGGAGAGCTGAAATGGCAGGGTGCCCGCTCAGAACCTTGTGATTGAAGGGCACGCTTGATTTGAAGTGACTGGGCAGCCGATCTGCTTTCTCGGCTGCTGAATGCTCACTTTTGAAAAGGGGCCGAGGGCACTGGAAATACTGTGAGTCACACGAGCATATTATGTGATGCCACAGAGCCCATGCTGCCCAGGTGGGATGTTGTTTTTTTTTTTTTCGTGGTAGGGTCCTTGGGTGACGGGCCCATGACCCGTGGCTGAGCTTCCAAACTCCTAGCCTGTGGCCCTGATGCAATCCAGGGGGTTTGGCCGCTCGTGTTCCGGTGGAGATATTACTTCTCTCCCGGTCCTTCCATAATAAAGGCGTCCCTACAGGGCAAAGGTCCCAGCCACACACTTGAGACATTCCTAGTGCCTCTCCATCCCAGCTATTACCTGGTCCAGGTACCAATGCATTACATTTTCCAAAGTCATCTTGTAATTTTTTGCTCGAACATTGTGGCTTTCGGACCCCCAGAGCCACTTTGTGGTAATGGTGGCTCAGTATCCTCACCGCCACATTGGAGAAGGTAGGCAGCAGCAGCGATTCCTTTGAGTCTGCGGCCAACACAGAGTGTCGGATAGGAGTTGGCCAGGAAGAACATCTCCACCAGCGTCTCAATCGGAGAACTCATCCTGTGTCGTGTCCGTGGAATCGGGCATCTTGGGGTACCAGCTGAGCATATCTGCAGGCCGGAGCCCCTTAATGGTCAGTGGTCCTTATTTACGTCAGTAAGCCCAGCCTTAGGTGTACCTGGACGTGGCTCTGCAGGTCTGCAGCTGGACTGCGTTGTCAGCTCCACCTCCTCGGAGCTCCAGGGTGGAGATACAAACTTGGCAGGAGTGGCAGCTGTGCAACCAACTTGAAGACGATCTACTTCCAGGGCAGTCGGGAATGCCAAGACGACCCAAGCAGCTGCCGACAGATGCCCTGTCCCGGTGGTTAAACTGCCAGGTCTGATCTTCTGGATATTCTTCCCACGGGGCCGATGGGACGGACCTGATTTGGATGTGTTTGAGAACCTGGCACGAGCAAATCAGACGAGAACAAGAAAGTGGTGGCAGGGGGACAGGGGTGGCTGTCACGTCAAGGGTCCCAACTGCTTTTTGCTGAGGCTGCGTGGGTGACAGGCAGCTGGAATCCAGTCAGGTGCTCCTGCCCTTCCATCACAGCACAAGCGATCCCACATTTAGCTGCCAAACTGGCAAGGTTAAAAATGAGGATTTCAAGTGATAATTGCATAATCACCAGTTGCGATAATTGTAATTGATGATTACATAATTGCTAATTGCAGCCTTGCCAATCTGAGCGGCTGGAGTTTTTACAAAAATAAGCCTTTTTTTTCTCTCTTCCAAGCATGGCATCAAAAACCAGAACAGACTGGCATGTCCTTCAATGGCGCATCTGCAAGGGCAGACCCTCCCCCCCCCCCCCCGAGATGTTGAGTGATTGGAAAATTGGAGATGGAATGGGGGTGGAAGGGGGTATGGAATTGATTCCCTCAACACGTCATACAAGAACCTGGAATGGTCCCCTCTGGGTACACGTGGTGTGTGGCAGAGCTTGGCGTGATAAGATAAGGTGGCACCCGGCGTAAGTAGGACTGATGAAATGTGCTTTAGCACCGGGCGGGTCGAGCTTCTGACTTTTTATTAGACATTAGGTGGACGTTGGTCTTGCACCCCCCCTCCTTCTGAGGCTGTGTGTGTAAGGCGCTATATAAGGCCCTTTATAGATGAGTCGCTGCCTATTAATGAACAGTCGTGCCCATCCGCTTAGAGTTGTCTGCATGTGTCATCTTCTTTCCTTTAGGGGACTTGACGTCATTCCAGGAAGAACCTCTGTAATCACCCGAGAAAGTTGGAGGGCACAATTGCCAGGCTGTTCAGGGCTGTCAGTTAATCTCGCCATGCGTGTCTGTTGAGTCACTGAGGAGATCCAAAATAAATGGAGTCCCCTCAGATAGACTCCGAGAGAACATGCAGAATTCACACAGAAGGCAGCCATTGAGGCAGTCACACCTCTGTAGGCAGCACTGGAGGGCTTGGAGCGTTTCACTTGCAGTGCCCAACGATTTAATCATCGAACCTTTACTGTATATAGCACCTTTCTGTTTCACGCCTATCTGGATAACAGAACCGGATTAAAAATGTCAAAGATCTTCATTACTAAGAGTCCCTCTGGAATAAAAGACAAAGGACTACTTTAAGATTATGGCTCAGCCTAACAGGTGACATCGACAGGGTCTTGTTTTAAATGTATGACATATGAGTCAGGTGGGGACACTCAGTGGTGGCTTTTCTGCAGCGAGCGATTGCTTGGGTGTTAGGAAGATAGATGTGAAAGGCACTATATAAAAAGATAGATAGATATGAAAGGCACTATATAATAGATAGATAGTATGAAAGGCACTGTATGATAGATAGATATATAGATAGATAGATAGATAGATAGATAGATAGATAGATGTGAAAGGCACTATATAATAAATAGATGTAGGAGGCACTGTATGATAGATAGATTGATAGATGAGCGTAGTTGGCAGGATTAGATAGAGGTGAAAGGCGTTATATGACCGATTTATTTTTTAAGGAATCTTTATTCATTCAAAGAAGAGGACAAATACAAACCTTCAATGTGTTCCCCGACGTACAGTTCCATATTATAAAGAACACTGCCTTCCTCCAGAATTGCCATTGCTAATCTTGGGGTCTTCAGATCAGAGTTGTTTGTCTGTCACAGTCTGAGAGTCGACCTCCAGGTGGATTTCCTTGTGTCTTCTTCTGAGGAGAGCCTTCTGCCTGACCACCCCGATCTGTGGAGTGTTTCAGTGACGGTTGTCCTTCTGGAAGTTTCTCCTGTCTCCACAGAGGCTCATTGGAATTCATCCAGAGTGTCCATCAGGTTCTTGATCACCTCCCTATCCAAGCCCTCCCCATCTTCATATTATTGCTCAGTTTGGTGGAGTGGCCAGCTGTAGGAGGAGTTGCGGTGGTTCCAGACTTGTTTCACTTTAGGATTATGGAGGTCGCTTTGCTGTTGGTCCCCTCATCCTCGTCTCTAAGCTCTTCAGGCGACTCCTTCATCTTCATGCGCAGGACCTCCTATATGGACCAGCGGTGTCTGCGTCTCCTAATGAGTTCAAACAAGTGACTTGACTCACAGGAGGACTCCGGACATCTCAGTGGTGATCGACAGAAGGCAAAGGGTCTGCATGCTCATCTCACCGTGAGAGTTCAGATCTTTTTAATCCCTTAAAATTCCTAATGTCCTGAGTCCGCGTTGTCCTTCTGGGGTGTCGAGTGTTGCTTTCATGGTTTCAAAAATGAGTTGAAATGATTTTAGCACAAGGCTCTGCCGGAAGTGGAGGGTCCGGGGCGCTGTCACTGTCGGTTATCTAGCTGATTCGGAGCACATGGTCCAAAATCACGTGAGTTACCACCATTTGGCGGTCTTTGGCGTTGGTGAGTCAAGTGACCTCATGGAAGTCTTTGGGTGTTTGATGCTGAGTTTCAGGTGGGATTTCATTTTTCTTGATTTGCAGTCGCGTGTTGAGACGCCCAGAACTGATGAGGATGTTTTTGAGCCCCTAGTCAGGTTTTATCAAACTGCACATTTCTATCATGTAATCCGTGCCATGATCAGATAAAAGCGTGCGAGCCGTGCTCACGTTCCCAATCTTGTACATAATCTAAACGCCTGCATCCTATTTAAGGGGGGCCGTGGACCTCTTTTGCATGGAAAGAAAGATAAAAGGAAAATTCCCATCCCGTCAGATTATGCATGACATCCGCCTGTGCTTTGATGAGCGCCCGCCTTGGGAACGATGGGCAGAGCGAAGAGAAGAGCGCGGCACGTCAAAGGTGCCAAAGCTGATGTTTTAGTAGTGTATGGCAAGTGGGTTAAGGGTGTAACTGTTAAAATAAAGCTGCAAGATCGGAAAAACGAGATAAAAGTGCCCAAAAGAGACCACCGAAGGGTTTAGTCCGAACAAAAACACACACGTCGGAAGCTTAATAAAGCTGGAAAAGTGCAAGAAGAGGCGAGCGGGCGGACACATTTCTGTTAAGGTGGGTCATACGTTTAACTGCAGAAGAACCCACAGAGAATGCAAAGTACAAATCAACTGGGGACTCTAAAGTCTCAGGGCCCCTTAGCCACAGTACCGTCTTGGCAGACCCTCCAGTCTTCAGAACGTCAGAACGACTGTGACGAGAACAGACCACTCGGCTCTGCAAGCTCGTCCAACCCATTCCCCTAAATGGTCTGAAATAGCATCAAGTCAAACTCCTACACGAAAATAAATCTGTCCCTGCGTGTCACTCGGTGGGACATCGTATCGAAAGGAAATCAGGGGGGCGGTGAGCCCGACGAATCCCCCCTGCAGGAGGAGACACTTTGGGAAAAAATGCACCCAAAGCAGAAAGAAGTTACAGAAACTCACCAGCTGTCTGCGCATTCAATGAACCGCAAAGGATATACAGAGGGAGGAAGAGAGAAGGCCTTAGCAGACAGCGCCACCCCCTGGTTGAGTAGGTCATCACCATTACACTTCTTCCCAAATCATGTATTCAGCGAGGGGGGGGGAGGGGGTTGGGCTGCAGACATCTGGTAGAGCAATGGCACTGATGGACAGTCCTGGTGGGCTACTTGGGTGCCACCGGGGGGATGCGCTGTTCCTACTATGGGAAGCCCGGAAGTGTCTCTGACATGCAAAAATAACCCTGGGTCTGGCATGAAAGAAACCACCACATCTGCATCTGGGTGTCAGGGGACAACACTGGCCGAGGAGTGGGTGGGGTCGGATTGTACTGTGAGTGCTGCTGACCTGAACGTGTGGCACTGTTACCAAATAAAATAACTTTATTTAAACTTGGGAACGTGCCAGGTGTGTCTGGTACCTCCTAGAATCCACAAGGCATAGAAAAAAGTAATATAAAAATATATATATAATAATAATAAAATATATTAAAAAAAAAACTGCTAAAAAAGGAACTGCATAAAGTAATAAGAAACACGAAATAATTCAAATAATTAACACCCGTAGCACAACTAACAAAAGAGCCAAAGACGGACATAAAAACGGTAACCGGCAGTGGAGAGTCCCCGAGTGAAGATGGCGTCAAGTCTGACTCGCCCTGCGACCAATCCGTGTGCTCCGTGTGTCGTGATTTGGTTTTATTTTAATTTCGTACTGGTGTTGGGGGTTCTCGAGGTCGAGGATTCCGTTTCTCTTCACTAACTGTGTGATGCCACGTTTTGGTTGGCAGCCTCCATCTCGAGATCCCGCCGTTAGGTCCGTGTCCCTACGTGTCTAGGGGGCGTGGCCACTGAGGTCGTGACCTGTACGTAACCGACGAGATCGAAGAGGCAGCTTAGGGATTCATTTCCCTGATCCGACCCGCCAATGCCGAAACTTCCAAAGAGACTCGTGCCCACTCCGCTTGCCACATCTCGCTTGCTCTCTCGTTCTCGAGTTTTCTCTCTTCGTTTCGGTTTCCTGTTCTCCGCCCCTTTTGTTTTCCTACATGTGTCTTCCGAACCACCAGTTTGCTAACAGGACCCCTGTGTTCATTACGCTGTTTGTGATCGGAGTCCTTCCAGTCCAGATGTTGTCCGCTGCTGTGCCAGCAGGGAGGTCTTGTGTTAGGGTGGTAATGTCTGCACAGGTAGAAAGCCTTCCTTACTTTAGATAGAAATGTATTTGTCCGGGGGGGGGGGGCGCTAATTTGGCCATTTAAATTTTAAAAACTTTTTAAGAATGTAACTGTTGGTGACCAAGTGTCACTGTGCCTGCTGTCTGCACCCCCACCAAGTGGCATTGTGCCAGGGCACCCAGCGTTTTGAAACATTTCTGAGCTCTCACCTCACGTGCAGCAGGTAAAGCGACCGAGATTTACTAAAAAGAAAAAAATCCAGACCCGGTGGTCTCTTGAGACTTGGAGCGACGGTGTCACTCGTAATTTAACGTGGCGAGCGTCTGAGGCCTCCGTGCTGTACAGGTGGGAGCAGTGAAGGGGAAATGTAAGCAAGAGATGTTCACCACTTGATGGGATCTGATTTAAAAAAGAAAGAGAAAGACAAAGCCGGCAAACAATGGGGCCTTCATTGAGTGTTGCCAGAGAGCCGCAGACCATCGCGTCGCCATCGATTCCGTCTGCTGCCTTTCCATTTTACATTAACTCGCTGGAGGAGCTTAGCGGCTGAGTGATGAAAAGGATTTACTTGATCTTTATGATATTTCTTTAAACCTGACGCTGTCTTCCTGTCTTCCTTCTGGGAATAGCCGTGGCTTTGAGTAAGTCAGGTGGGACTCGGGGGGGATTTGGCTTCCTTAATCCAGTTTATTACCGTTTACAGTGGGGGGCTTCCATTACCAGCTGTTTTTAAAAATAAATAAATAAATACATACATAGATAAATGCAGCACTGTCACCATTTAAGATTGGCAGCTTGGCGTAACCCTCTGCTAACACCCAGCCTGCTCACAATCAAGCACCTTTGGTAGACACCACGACCATCAAGAGGACAAGGAAGCCCTGCGAGGAACGAAGCTGAACCCCCCCCCCCCCTTAAAACCCTGGAGCGGCCGGGGATAGGGAGAGTGTCTCTCGTTTGGTTCAGTGTTACACCAGCATACTGTTACAGTTATACGGGGCTATATTCTAACGTACTCAAAGAGCTGCACACACGTAGTGGGGAGCCACTTCAGATACCTCCAGTGTGCAGCATCCAGGTGGATGATGCAGTGGCAGCCATTATTGTGCCAGTACCCTCACCACACATTAGCCTATAGACAGAAGGCACCATATAATACATGGATAACACACTATATGATAGATAGATAGATAGATAAATAGATAGATAGACAGATAGATAGCTTTTAGTATAGTAGGCAGGATAGATAGATTTTAGTATAGTAGGCAGGATAGATAGATTAATTTTAGTATAGTAGGTAGGATAGATAGATATATGAAAGGCACTATATAATAGATAGATAGATAACTTTTAGTATAGTAGGCAGGATAGATAGATAGATAGTTTTTAGTATAGTAGGCAAGATAGATTAATTTTAGTATAGTAGGCAGGATAGATAGATATGAAAGGCACTATATAATAGATAGATAGCTTTTAGTATAGTAGGCAGCATAGAAAGATATGAAAGGCACTATATAATAGATAGATAGATAGATAGATAGATAGATATGAAATGCACTATATAATAGATTAATTTTAGTATAGTAGGCAGGATAGATATGAAAGGCACTATATAATAGATAGAAATGAAAGGCAGTATATAATAGATAAATATATTATTTTTGGTATAGTAGGCAGGATAGATAGATAAATAGATAGATAGCTTTTAGTATAGTAGGCAGGATAGATAGATATGAAAGACACTATATAATAGATAGATAAATAGATATATATGAAAGGCACTATGTAATATATAGATCGATAGATATGAAAGGCACTATATAATAGATAGATAGATAGATAAAGCAGTATATAATAGATAGATAGATAGATAAGGCACTATATAATAGATGGAGTGATAGATAAGCAACTATATAATAGACAAATAAGGCACTATATAATAGAGATATATATATATTGTGACCTCAAGGGGGTGCCAGAGCGCCACAGACACAGCCATACCTTACAGAGTTCCTGGTTCAAATAAAAGATATTTATTCAGACACAGGACCTCTCCAATGGTCACACTTCCACAGACACATAAGATGCACAAATCAGCCAATCATAACTCCTCTGTCCTCCTGTCGCCCACTGCCTCCAACTCTGACTCAATTCAAGTAAGGCAGCAGGTGTCCTGTCCAGGTCATCCACAGCATTTGCAGGTTTTGTGGAGGGCAGTCTTCCCTTGGCATCTCCCTCTGGTGGTCCCCAAGGACCCTGATAGGGCTGCATTTCCAGATTTTCTGCTCCAGTGCCACGCTGCGGGTGTCCTGATCGGGTTTAACTTGGAGGGTCACTGCCGCCTGTCATGTGGTGGAATGAACTGCTCCCAGTGAGCCTGTTCACCTGCTCCTTCCATTATGGCCTTCTGTCCAGGTAATGTACTTTTCCCTGGCTCATCTGGGATGCCCATTCTGCTCCTACAATATATATAGTAAGATGGCTAGATAAGGCACTATATAATAGGTAGGTAGATCTTATTTGGAAATGAAAATGAAAAAACATAGAAATAGTAAGGGAGTGAGAGTGATAGTTAGCCAATAAGAACTGGTTATTGATTATGGGTTCTAGAATGACCAGGCTGTGGTGGGCAGTTTAGCCAGGGCATCAGGGGACACCCTAATAGTTTCCAATGATGCCCAGGGATCGTTAATGACAACAAAAACTCAGTACCTTGGTTTTAAGTCTCATCCGAAGGACGGTGACATTTTTTTCAGCACAGTGTCCCTGTCACAGCAGCGGGACATTGGGATTCACACACAGGGTAAGCGCCCCCTGCTGGCCTCACCAACAACAACCCTAGCTTTCATCTTTCCTGGTCATCTCCCCTTAAGTCCTGATCATGGGGGTCTTATTAGCAGCAGGTGCATGTTGTGCCCACCAGTCCTCCTACCATGATACAGATTGTGCCTGTAGACTCCAGAGGACCACAGTACCCAGCAGTATTCCACAACTAGAAATGGGCTGAGCGGCCTTCTTTGGCCACTAGGTGGCACTGCTTGGTTTCTCGGGGACTTGACTTTGCCGGCTGTTGACCTTTGGCGCTTCTTAGCAGGTCCTTTCTTCAGGAAGCAACGATTTGATTCTGATTAGGCTCGAGTGCTTGTGCTTAATTTGTGAAATCCTGGAGTGTTGCTGAAGTGCGCCTGATTGCTTTTTATTTATTTATTTACTATTTATTTATTTATTTGATATTGGCAAAACAGGGCAGTGAATTTAAGGCCGTTCCCTTCAGCATGTGGGGTGGGCAGTCACGGGGCAGCAGGTTTCATTATTAGTGATGCCAGTGATTAGTTCACTTGTTTGGTGAAGCCCCCGCTTTATTTACCTTACCTGTCTCTGTATGGTGGGGGGGGGGGGGGTCCTCGGCTGGTAGGCCTGCATCAAGGTATCTGCAGCCCACTTATTTTAAGAAACAGAATCATACACTCTATTGATAAACGCAACGATTATAGAAATACGACAAGTGCCATTTATATTGACACATCAGACATGGCAAACATGTGGCACAGGCGAGGATGGCTCTGCCCCGACTCCCTGCAGTTCTAATTTACAAACAGATTCACAACACCAAAGACAACGGCCCCTGTTGTGCGGAGTTGTTGCTGGTGCCACTCTGAGTTCAAGTGGGGGGGGGGGGAGTGCCCTCCTCGTGTTTGTGACGTGGTCTCCTGTGCATGGCACTCTGGGCTTACTTCAGTTTGGCCCTTTGCTGTCTGTCCTTTATGGTAAAGTGAGGGCGTTTTAAATACATAATCGCGGTACAGGGGGCCCTCAGGTTACGACACGGTTCCGTTCCTACAACAGTGATGTAACCCGAATTTTGGTGTAAGTCGAAACACACTCTAGCCTAAGTCACTTACCTATCTTAACACATTTGCAAAATCATAATCTAGAACATAAAAACACAAAATCTAAGCCTGAGAAAAAAGAAAAGGACATAAATATACTGTAATGTACACTGTACTGTAGTAACAGAAAAAATGAGTGTAAAAAAATGCTTACCTTTATTCCTTCTCATGTCTCAAGTTTTTATGGGAGTGAGTGTTGTAAACTCGAAACGTTGTTTGTCGAAATGCTGTAACCCGAGGACCCCCTGTATTTCGCTGTAGTTCGCTTCCCAGGTCCTCCCTGCGTGGAGTTTGCATGTTCTCCCTGTGTCTGCCTGAGTTTCCTCCCACAGTCCAAAGACATGCAGGTTAGGTGCATTGGCGATTCTAACTACAGGGTCATGGGGGTCTGCTGGAGCCAATCCCAGCCAACACAGGGCGCAAGGCAGGAAACAAACCCCGGGCAGGACGCCAGCCCACCGCAGGGCACACACACACACACACCAAGCACACACTAGGGACCTAACCTGCATGTCTTTGGCCTGTGGGAGGAAACCCACGCAGACACGGGGAGAACATGCAAACTCCACACAGGGAGGACATACATAACCATGCATAGCTCAATATGCAAATAAAAAAAAATAACATACCTGAAATATTAACCGGAGAACATAAAAAGTGACAATTCAAGCTCTGTGATTCCTCCTATTAACAAAAGAAAACCACGTGGAAAGGCTGTTGAACGCTCACATTAACACATAACCGAAATGAATAGAAAAGCATTCAAAACAACAACTGTATACAACAAAAACCATATTACAATTACTGTCATATACAAAAAAAAATGAACTCTTACAATTTAAAATCATTGAATTCATTTTACCATACAGAGAATAACAGCGTGCTTACCTCCTCTCACACTGATGACATCACATAACACAACAAACAGAGTAGGGCAACATAACAGGAAAACATACAACACAATGAATGTTATCAGGATCAGGTGAAGCTCCAAACAACTCAGCTTTTTATTTTATACACCTGTTACACGGGCACGATGCTGCTGTAGGATCGTCTGTGACCTTAATGGACGCCGGTTAGCCGCCGATTGCCCAGCTGGGACACGTCCCCAGTGCGAGAAGGGAGGATGATGAATAGAGACAAGAAAAATAGGAGGTGGAAGGAGACCGGTGTGAGTGAGGAAAAGGGTAGCAGGCCCGCTGGGAGTGGGTGACATCCTGTGCGCTGAAGGAGTGATCACTCTGATTGGGCAAGTTGGGGAGCCCAGAGCGACGGGCACCAAGACTGGTGAGGACCCTGGCCGTTGGGGTCCGGAGAGGGAGCTGTGCTGTTGCCCTGAGGATGGTCAGCTGCGCCTGTCAGCAGGGCGACTCCTCCGCTGCAAGGCCAGGGTGGGATAAGCCCAGGAGCCGCCAGTGAGAATAAAGGCAGCGGGCGTTTTAGTGAGGAGAGTGTCCTGCCTGTGGATTTTAGTGGGTTGATTTATTCTGATTTTAGCCCCTCCATCATTGAATGGATTATTTCTTGATCTATCTGATCACTTTTACACCATCCCCTTACTTCACGTGTGTGTGTGTGTTTTGTCCTCATCTGCCAGGCACCTCCTGTTTACGGTGTCGGGTTCAAGAGGCTCGCAAAAAGTAAAGAGGGAGCAAGGAGCCGACCCGCACCGTCACGGGGAAGAGCGTCTTTTTGAAGTGATGGCGGCTTGGCAGGGTGGACCTCGGCTTGATAAAACCCACAAGCTTTTAGGCTACCACAGCTGCTTGTGGCAACATCTAGAATATAGGGGTCTGTGCGTCAGTATAATTCTTCCCCTGAGCCCTGCAGACGATTCCTTCAACCTGACGGCTTGGTCTGTAGTCAACTGTGGGAACTTCTAGAGCAGGCGGGGTCCCCAGGTCCAGTCCTGGAGAGCTGCAGTGGCTGCAGGTTTTCATTCTAACCCGTTTCTTAACTGGTGACCAGTTATTGCTGCTGATGAACTTCTTTGGAGTTCATTTTAATCAAGTTGCTTTTTTAAGTTTTGTTCCTCTGAATTGCTTCATCTCTATCCTTAAACAGAAATGACACGTGAAGTGAGTGAGCCGACGGAAGACCACCTAAGTCAGGGAGCTCCAACTCCAAGCAATTTTATTCCAACCAGTTGCTCAATCAGTTGGAAAGTCTTGTTGTTAATTAAACCCGCTCTTTAATTCCATGGCTTGTTGCTGCTCTCATTGTACAATAGCAGACATTTCTGAAATTGTGGATCTTCTAAGAGCGCTGTTAAAATGTTTTGGGGGTCCTGGAGCAGATCAACAGTACTGAGACCTTCACCTTTCTTTATTTTCCGATATTATATGATGGTCACAGTTTGCTGGTCCTGTTTTGGCTGACATTGTTTAAGCACCACAACACGTTTATTTACGCTAACTACTATTTACAGGTGAAACACACAACCCCAAACTCCCCCAAAGTCCAGGCCTCACAATGCCTCTCTTTACTTCAGGCCTCCTCCACTCCTCTCCTCCCGAACATCGTCCTCCGCTCCCAACTCAAGCACTCTGGGTGTCCCTGGTCTTCTTCCCCCCAGCACTTCCGGGTGTGGCCAGGGCTCCTCAGGCATTGGGGTGCCCCCTGGCAGTGACCACGGACCCCTGTAGGGTTGAGCTTCCAACCACTGTTCCCGTGGTCCCCAAAGCCACCAGGGCGGTCGCCCCCTCGTGGTCTGGCCTCCTCCGCTCCTCCTGGGTGTCCCGGCTGGGTACCACCCCCAGGCACTCGCCACATAAGGAAAAAGAAACGATTAAGGGGTCCGAATCATCAAGAGCAAGTCAATGAAAATGAATTCAAAAGAAGTGAATTAGCAGCAAAAAGAGGTCACTCATTGAGAACAGGGTGAGAATGAAAAGCTGCAGCCTCCACTGCGGAGTTGGGGACCCCCTGCTCTCGGCCGTAAGTCGCCTTTTGTAATTTTGTCACACAACACAATCCTGGAGGTCCGACAGACAAGGTGAGCCCACTCGTGGAGTGAAGCAGAAGTGAAAAGTGCCGGCCTTCCTTCCCGAGTAATGAGGAGCGACACCGGGCACCTGCAATGCCCAGCTCAGCCTGGTAAATCAGGAATCGGAACTCCATGATAGCTGATGAACTCGTCGTGCCATCCAGGTGGCAGATCGTCTCGTTTTTTTGTTTTTTTTTTTCTCGTTCTTCCTAATGAGATCTTAATTGTTTATTAACACCTGCGCGCCACGCTCGGCTTTGTGATTTATAGAAGGATCACATTCATATTCATGTCCGGGGAAGTCACGGTGACAGGGGCTCACGTCTCATCGGCACAGAAGATGCTCAGTTGGAGCGGCGAAGTGTCAAGGTGTGACACGAGATGGAAGATCAGACCCTTTGCTTTGTCTGAGGTGCATTGCCAATCCTGTTGGTCATCGATGAAACGTTCACAGACCACCTGTGGTCTATACAGTTGACTAGGACCAGTTGGGAGAGGCACAGACTGGTCTAGAGAGGGTCCCACAGGTGAGCACAAACCAAGCCGTGAGGTCGAAGGAGTTAGAGACGGGATTGTGATGATGAGTTTCTGGAGGGATGAGAGTTCCCGTAGTTCTTAAATGGAAGAAGTTTGGGAGAACAACCTCCCAGCCTGAGTGAGCAATCGGTGGAGAATGACCAAGGTTCCCAAGATGACAGCGGCCTCCATTGTCCTTAAATGGAAGAAGTTTGGGAAGAACCGCGACTCGTCCTGGAGCTTATCTCTCAGCCAGACTAAGCATTTGGTGGAAAAGAACCAAAGTAAGAGATGCAACCGAGAGCCCACTGGTCAATGAGCACCACAGAACCTGGGGGGAGATGGTAGAACCTTAAAGAAGGGTGACCACCACTGCGCTCATTGATAGAGCGGCCAGTCAGAAGCTGAGATATCACGTTGACCTGAGTATTTAGACCCCTTTGCTTTTGTCTGAGTGGCAACCCATTCTATTGATCATCGGTGAGATGTTTGGAGTCCTTCTGTCATCGCTTCTGTTGACTGGACCGATTAGGAGATTCACTCACCAATCTATAGAAGGTCTCCCACTTGAGGAAGATTCAAACCTTGAGGTTGAAGGATTTGCCTGCAGATCCTAGATTCTGGATTTTGACAAAGTGCAGAGTTGCATTTCTGGAGCAGTGAAGGTCCCCATAATTCTGAAATGGAAGAAGTTTGGAAGAACTACAACTCGTCCTGTAGCCTCCCCTCACAGCCCAACTGAGCAATCGGTGGAGAAGGAGACCAAAGAACCCAATGGCCACTGAGCTCCATTGAAGCCTGTGTGAAGATGGTAGAACCTTCCAGAAGGACAACCACCACTGCACTCTATGATAGAAACAGACACGAGTATGCAGACCCTCGGCTTTGGCTCAGGGGCATCTCATTCTGTGGGTCACCGTCGAGATGTTTCAGCGGCGTGTTTGGAGTCCACTAATTGGTAGATGGGATATGAATCAGGGTGGATCTGCATGGAGATGGGAGAATATTCCAGAAGGACAGTCGCCACTTGCATCACCTGCATAGCTTAGAGACGGGAGATAGTGTGGGTGGAGGTTTAGATCTGGAGAAGGCTGCAAAAAACCCCGTCCTGCAGCAGTGAAGGTGCCCGAGTAGACAGCGGCCTCAATAATTCTTAAATGGATGAAGTGTGAAACGACCAATGGAGGGGGCGAGAAGGGCCTTCATGGAAGGGAGGTGACCAAGAACCTGATGGTCACTCTGATTGAGCTTCTGAGAACCTGTGTGGAGATGAGAGAAACTTCTAGAAGTAAAATCAGCACCGCACCACTCCAGCAACCTGGGCTTCAGGACAATGTCACCAGACAGCACATGAAGGTCCTCTTGGATTTTGCAGAAAGGCGCCTTTAAGACCCTCGGAATACGAGAAACAAGATTAAGCGGTCTGACGAAAACCACAATTGAACTCTTTTTTAAGCGTCATGTGCAGAGGAAATCTGGCACCGCTCATCACTTCTGTTATGCCCTGATGCCACCGTGTTCATGTGGGTTTGCTTTTCAGTGGCAGGAACTGGGAGGCCAGAGGGCGTTGAGGGAAAGCTGAATGGAGCAACATAGTGAGACCACCTCAGTGAAAACCTGCTCAGAGCACTCAGGACCACAGACTGGGCCAATGGGACAAAGCAAAGGCAACACAGGAGTGGCATAGGGACAACTCTGGGAAATTGGGTGGAGGGGTTGCCCACTTGGAAAATCACCAGAGCAGATCATAGCAGAGCTGTGGCATTTATTACCTGCGGATTCAACCCCCTAATACAGTCCACAATTGTGAATCAGGACTCAGTGTGCCCCTAAATCATACAACACACATGACCCAGAATGGCTCGTTACTCACAGCTTAAGGACCCGGCGTTCAAATGTGATTGACCGATGTTCCCGTGTCAGACTCCTCTTGAAAACTCGCATAGGACCCCAGAATCCCTGCACGCCCCTCTGCAATCACTAAAGCCACTCTTGTTTAGAAAGACCATCCCTGCGTAGTGGATTGGAAGGTTTTACCTGGTCCATGTGAGGCTCCGCCGTTTAGAGGTTCAAGTCTTTCAACAAAGGCTGATCAATTTATAGACAAGCCAATGTGGGGGGGGGGCATATCAAGTGGCTATAGAGATTTATTTAATCACCCCTACCTTGATAAAAGGATGAGTGTCTGTGTGTCCATCTGGTTGCTATGTTTCTGTCATTCCAACAGATGGTGCATCACAAACATTTGTTATAATGCATTTTATCACTACAAATATTTATGATGTATCATCTCTTGCAATGATAAAGGAAATGAATTTTATTACTGCCTGCATTAGAAAGTACATTCCAATAGATGGTCCACTGCAGATGTTAACGCTGAGGTCTACAATGACAATTTTGATTTCAACCCATCTTAGATGGATGGCGCATCTAGTATAATGTTATGCGTCTGTATATCTGTGCGCCTATCCAGTTGCTATGTCTGTCATTCCAACAGATGGTGCATCACAAATGTGTAGTAATAAAATGCATTGCATTTGTCATTGCAACAGATGGTACATCACAAACATGAACACTGCTTTTACAAATCCCATACCAAATGGCATTTAACAGAGACATGTGCATTGCATTTATTCCAACAGATGGCACAGCGCCAACATTAACCCTACTTTTATGAATCCCATACCAAGTGGCCTATGGCAGATATGCACAAACATTTGTAGTAATGCATTTCATTACCACACATGTTTGTGATGCACCATCTGTTGCAGTGACAAATGCAATTAATTTTATTACAGCATGCATTACAAATTACATTCCAAAAAGTGTTGCATTGAGGTCTACATTGAAAACTTCAACTTCAACCCGCCTTAGAGCTTGTAAAATGTTAAGTGTCTGTATATCTGTGTGACCTTCTGGTTGCTATGTCTCTGTTATTCCAACAGATGGCGCATCACAAACGTGTAATAATAAAATGCATTTCATTTGTCATTCCATGGTTAACACTGAGGTCCGTGTTTGTTACTTACATTTAAACCCAGCTTAGATGGGTGGCACCTACTTTAATAAAAGGATGTGTCTGTACATCTGTGTGTGTGTCTGTCTGGTTGCTATGTCTCTATCGTTTCAACAGAGGGTGCATCACAAACTTTTGTAGCCATAAAATGCATTGTCATGCCCACAGATGGCACATTGCAAACATTAACACTGCTTTTATGAATCCCATAACAAATAACAGAGACTTATGCATTGCATTTGTCATTCCAACAGTTGGCGCATCACAAATATTTGTAGTAATAAAATTGCATTGCATTTGTTGTTACAACAGATGGCACATCACAAACATTAACACTGCTTTTATAAACCCATACCAAATGGCCTATAACAGAGACATATTTCACAACAGATGGCGTATCCCAGACATTACCACGGCTTCAAGTGAAAGCAGAGATAACAGCTCCAGGGCTCTGTCAACTTGTAATCCCGACCCCAAACCAAGGGTTGGCACTGTCTTGTACTGCTTCCCCTTTACTTGCCTCTGCACAACCAGAAACCAACCCATCACCGGCCTGTGACATCACTTTTAGTTTCAGGGCTGTTGGAGCTCCACCACTTCGGCCTCACTGCCTTCATAACTGGCATCACCGCCATCTTTCTCCAGTCTGATCAGAGTCTTGCGTCTGGAAAGATGTTTCTTTCACGATATGTTCATTCTTCTTTATTGCTTTGACATCATAATAGATGGGGGGGGGACTCTTTATCTGTGTATCTGTGTTTCATTTACAGCCTCCTCTTGCCCCAGGGTGGGGTTTTGCTTACCTCTGAAAGCCCGGAATGTGATTCTGTGACACACATGCGTGACAGAAGAGCTGTAATTCTTAGTGACAGCGCCCCCTCTCACCCCGGGGAGGTATCACTTACCTTTAGTGAGCTTATCAGTTTCCTATCTGACATGTCCCCGAAAGAGACGTCATAGGGGCTCACTCCGTCCACTCCACGCATTGACCTGGTGTTAGGGTGGTCCTCTTGGGGCTGCATTTCACTGCATACCCCAGTGTGTGTATATGTGACGTGTAAAATCTAAAATCTAATCTCTTTATGACATCCCACCTGAACGGGGGACACTTGCGCTCCAGCTGGTCAGACATGATGAGTTTGAGCTCTTAGTGTCCAAGCCTTGACAACAGTTGTCTCCTGCTGCCATCTCTAACTCTGACATGGTTTCTCTTCTACAGGTGGTAGCACTTAGTAAACGAAGCAAAGAGGCGGAGTCTGCCTTTCTCGGAGTTTACAAGCAGTTAATTGAAGCGCCAGGTAAGCCACCCTCTTTTCTTGTATTTGGCCTTGTAGGTCCTCAGTTATGGGGTATGGGTGGCGGGTGACAATGAAACAAGTCAGTCGGGAGCCAGCATTCAGTGGCCACCTGCCAACCATCTGCTGGCGCTGAGATTTGCCATGCCAGCCCACTTCTTCAGCACTTAACAATTGGTGTCAAGAAGTGCAGCCTTAGCGGTCAGTGGTGTAGTCAGTTCATTTTGCTATGCAATATACTTATTACTTATTACTTATTACAGGTGGCGCAGCTAGTGAAAGGTCAAGTGTCTCTATGTCTGTATATCTGTGTGTTCATCCAGTTGCTATATCTCTTTCATTCCAACAGATGGTGCATCACCTGTATTTGTAATGTAAAATGCATTGCATTTGTCATTCCAACAGACGGCACATCACAAACATTTGTAGTAATAAAATGCATCGCATTTGTCATTCCAACACATGGCGCATCACAAACATTTGTAGTAATAAAATGCATTGCCTTCTTTAATAAAAGGATGTCTCTGTGCATATGTGTGTGTGTCTGTCTGGTTGCTATGTCTCTATCATTTCAACAGAGGGTACATCACAAACTTTTGTAGCCGTAAAATGCATTGTCATTCCAACAGATGGCACATTGCAAACATTAACACTGCTTTTATGAATACCATACCAAATGGCAAATAACAGAGACCTATGCATTACATTTGTCATTCCAACAGTTTGCACATCACAGATATTTGTAGTAATAAAATGAATTGCATTTTGAGTTCCAGCAGATGGTACATCACAAACATTAACACTGCTTTAACAAATCCTATACCAACTGGCATATGACAGAAACATATGCTTTGCATGTGTCATTCCAACAGATGGCATATAACAAACGTTTGTAGGGTGTCTGGTCTTAGACAGGTGGCACAGCTAGTGAAAGGACAAGTGTCTCTATGTCTGTGTATCTGTGTGTCCATCCAATTGCTGTATCTCTTTCATTCCAACAGATAGTCCATCACATATATTTGTAGTGTAAAATGCATTGCATTTGTCATTTCAACAGATGGCACATCGCAAACATTGGTAGTAATAAAATGCATCACATTTGTCATTCCAACACATGGCACATCACAAACATTTGTAGTAATAAAATGCATTGCCTTTGTCATTCCAACAGTTGGCACATCACAAATATTTGTAGTAATAAAATGAATTGCATTTTCAATTCCAACAGATGGCACATCACAAACATTTGTAGAGATAAAATACATCGCCTTTGTCATTTCAACAGATGGCACATCATGAACATAAACACTGCTTTAACGAATCCTATACCAACTGGCATATGACAGAAACATATGCATTGCATTTGTCATTCCAACAGATGGCACATCACAAACATTCACTCTGCTTCTACAAGTCCCACACCAAATAGCGCATATGTATGCAGTGCAGTTGTCATTCCAACAAATGGCGCACCACAAACATTCTCTCTGCTTTTACAAGTCCCATACCACATATTACATACGTATGCAGTGGGTTTGTTATTCCATCAGATGATACATCAGAAATATTAATTCTGCTTTTATGAATCCCATACAAAATAGCATATGACAGAGACATATACATTTGTGCAGTACAAATTGCATGTGTCATTTCAACAGATTGTACATCACAAACATTTGTAGTAATCAAACGCATTGCATTTGTCATTCCAACAGATGCTGCATCACAAACTTAGTAAGGTGGCTGATCTTAGACAGGTGACACAGCTAGTGAAAGGACAAGTGTCTCTATGTCCATGTATCTGTGTGTCCATCCAGTTGCTATATCTCCTTCATTCCAACAGAAGGTGCCACACAAACATTTGTCGTAATAAAATGAATTGCATGTGCATTTCCAACAGATGGTGCATCACAGATGTTTGTAGGGTGGCTGGTCTTAGACAGGTACCCCAGCTAGTTTTCTATATTCTGTATGATACATTTCATAATTGTTTTAATGTCAGACAATCATTGTTTCTACTAAAGACTGACATAAAATATTTTGCGGAATCCAATGTATGCAATATCTCCTTAAAGTGACGCTCACAGGAACGTGTTTATTGTTCCATTACATTAATCTTTTTTTTTCTTTTCTGTTTTTGCCTTATAAAAAGGAATGATCTTCACTTATATAGCGCCTTCTACAGCGAACACTTGTACCGAGTGTTTCACAAATGGAATTCGCTTGAATTCGTAGTACACACGGTGGACATATTTTATTTATGGCCGGGCCTTGTTGCGAGGGGCCACAGTCAAGCGTGATTGAAGATGGCATCACGGTACAGCTGCTGTTTTATTCAGTGTGCGTCGATCCCTGGGTTGCGGTGGGCAAGACCAGGGAGCCCTGTGTCCGGACCCTCTGCACTCTCACGCTCTCTCTGTTTATGGAGTCAGTGGCCTCTCTCGTTCATGTATTTTTAATTCAGTGACAACCACAGACTCATTAATCTTCTTACCTTTATTACTCTTCTTTGTGAGTGTGTTATTTCATTTATTTTTTATTACTTAGGGGTCTTTTTTCACTCTTAGTGTTGTTAAGTGAAGACTTAGGTTCGACCAGAAGGAGCCCTGTTGAGAGTTAACCAAAGTTATTTTTTTGTGATCAGTTATTTAGTAAATTGGTAAAACGTCCAAATGATGATGAAACAGTTACCCTTCCTCAAATCCGACCGCCAACAACTACCTCCCCACACATACCCTTCAAACTGGCAGGTGGGAGAGGCAGCCAAGCCAAACGGCACCCAGAGCCCTAGACATGCCTTCCTGATATTATTCTCCTGGAAAGTCCCAGACACTTCCAAAAATGCCCACTAGAGGGGGAAATCCAGTCAAAAAACCCTGGCTGGTAATACAGAGGGCCGCATATGAAATAAAAGATTAATTCTTAACAGAAATGCACTGAGATATCATGAAGCTCCGTGTCTCGTGAATGTTTTTCTTTCTCTCTCTTAGTATATATTTTTGAACTGTATATTAATTTGGAATTGGGCTGCCTTTTCTTTACGCACCTCCTATGTGGTTTTTTCACAGATCTCTTTCCTGAATGTAATAATGCAGCGACATTATTTTGTTTACAATCGGACTCCACCAGGTTATTAATTCCCATTACTGGCACACGGCTTCCGGCTGCCATGGAACCTACATAGCACGACACACCACACCTGGCATCATCAGAGTGACTCTTTAAATCCGCTGCAATTCGCCGGTGTGATTCATTCAATATCCATGGTTTTGATCAAAACTTTTATCAAACGAAATGCGTTAATCTTTCCCCTACTCTGGTTTCTGTTTTTCCCGTCCCTCCATCTGATTTTAATTTCTGTTGTACGGTAATTAGGCTATGGCCTTTAGGGTTTGGTTATGTTTTTGACTCGTTTGCGGTTGGACAAATGTTTCATCTCCAGGTTAGAATATAATCTAGATTCTATTCATTTGAATATTTTGGAGATTTGGGGGAGTTAAACAAAGTTATAGAGAGACATAATGCATTTATTTAAAAATCAGACACATGAATTAAAAGCTGATACATGATGTTGGGGCACAGGGGGAACCTTCTGAAGTTGGACTTCACTTTAGAAGAAACAGGCCAAGTGCTGCATAATCCACTTTAATAAAAGGATGAGTGTCTGTGTGTACCAGCTGCCATGTCTCTGTCATTCCAACAGATGGCACGTCACCAACATTTTTACTATTAAAATGCATGCATTTGTCATTCCAACAGATGGGTCATCAAAAATATTAATACTGCTTTTATTAATCCCATACCAAATGGCATATATCAGAGACATATGTTCTCTATTTATCATTCCAACAGATGGCACATAACAAACATTAGCAATGCTTTTATAATTCCCATACCAAACAGCATATAACAGAGGCATATGTATTAGATTTGTCATTCCGACAGATGGTGCATCACAATCATTTCTAGTAATAAAATGCATTGGATTTGTCATTCCAACAGATGGCACATCATAAACATTAACACTACTTTTATTAATCCCATACTAAATGGCATATATCATGGACATATGTACTGTATTCATCATGCCAACAGATGGCACATCACAAACATTAACATTGCTTTTACAATTCCCATACCAAATAGCATATAACACAGGCATATGCGTTGGATTTGTCATTTCGACAGAAGGCGCATCACAAACATTAACACTGCTTTTATTAGTCATATACCAAATAGCATATAACAGAACAATATGCATTCCATTTTTCATTCCAACAGAAGGCACATCATAAACATGAACACTGCTTTTACAAATTCCCTGCCAAATGGCATGTAACAGAGACATATGCATTGCAGCTGTGATTCTAACAGATGGCGGCATCACAAACAATTGTAGAAATGACGGATCACGCTCAATTTACCTTGGTGGCTCACAACGGGAGTTTGAGAAACACTCCACTAGAATACTGAGAAGTGAGGAGAACTTTGTGAGTTCGGACATTTTGTTTTTTGGATGGCCTGGAGAAGGGAAAAGGAAAAGGACTGGAATGTTTGTCCTTGGAGTCCCCGGAGACCCTTTGTGCAGCTTGGATGAGGGAGAAGGATTAGAGTTGGAGCTGTGTCTCTTTTGTTCTTTCTTCTTTATTCATACACTTTTCTGATTTTTCACTTGCACGTCTACTTTTGACATCACGTTGTTTTCTTTTAATGAATGACAGCCCATTTTGGTTTTGTTTTTTATTCTTTTGTTCTTGTCCGTGTCTCTCTCTCTCTCCCTCACCCTGGTTTATCCCCGGTATGACCACCTGACCATTGCGGGGTACGTGGTGGTCACGGGGTATCACATCCGCAGATGGCCTGGATCTTGAATTTCATTTCATGTCAGTCCAGGTTTAGAAGACTTTAAAAAATTGAAGTTGTTTTTGCTGCTTTCCAGATTCCATTTTCACCAGCCTTCAATAATTCAATCATGAGAGCCGTTTAATCGGATACTTGAATCGGGAATAAGAAAGCACTGCCAAAATGTAAACACTTTCCCGATTCTTGCCGAGTATCTTCCTTCTCCGGAAGCTAATTTGGATATGTAAAGTCAAGTTAGCATGTCGGTGTGCCGCCCATTGTCAGGGTGCACCAGGCTTTTATGCCCGTTTGCTCTCCCTGGCCACCTCACCCTCACTCCACGGCACGGTGGGATTCATCAGCTTGCTGTTCAACAGCCCCACCTAGTGGCCACAGAGGTGTAGTGCAGGTGTGCTTTTCCAGGACGCTTGCACTGAAGCTCAGCTCACAGGGTCCGGGGGACCAGAGGACCTCACTGCTGACCTGACAAGCCCCCCATCTGACTAATTCTAAACGTATTTATTCAGAAGGTGCCCTTTTTCCAGAGCAACTTGTGTGTTAAATACCGGTGGCACACTGTGATTCGACGCTGCCAGTCGTCTCAGCCTGGCATCAGTGTTTTCTTTCCAAGGTGACAGGAGGGCACTCGAGCAGCTGTGCCACACAGACCACGCTGCTGATTCCCCCCGCAGGGTGAATGAGGGGGCCGCTGCTCATCCTCAGTCTGCTCTGTGGCGGTGAAACCGAGAAGGTGTTGTCACCCATGACTGGGGGGGTGGGGGTGGGGGTTGTGCCAAGCCCACCGGCCTGTGTTCAGTGACTCCTTTAAAGCATCTTGAGAATCCGTAGTGCTGCCCTGATGTCGGCACAGGAGTGGTGAGTGAATGCGTCCTGAACGAGGACCTTCGAGAAGACCACCCGTGCTTGGAGAGCTGCTGTCCTTCAGGGTTCGACTGGAGAGTGCGTGTGTCGGCTGGGGACGGGGGGGATGGGGGGTGAAATCAGCAGCATAGGCTTGTAAATTAATTTGTTCGTGTTGTACGATGGTGGCACAGCTGGGCTCATTAACATGCGCACAACAAATAATTATAGCTGAATTTTTAGCCTGCGCTTGCCTAATGGGCTTGCTGGGTTAATTATGTCAAAGCGTAATTACAGAGGCCCGGGGAGACATAATAGCGCGCCCCACTGAGCAGAGACCAGTTAATGATGGTGCATCTCTGACAGGAGACGGCGGGCTGCCCCGAGCACACCTGCATACACTGCCTCGGTACCAGGGTGGGCTCTGCTGTCTGCCGATTCAGGACGCACCGGCGCCTCCTCGTGGAGCTTTGCAGGTAACGTCACTTCGGCCCACATGAACGTCTTGCAGCCCGGCCGAACTCCCAAACCCCACATGTTCCATACCTTTTGGCCACTGGTCAATTATAAAGCACAGTGACTCCAAAAAAAAATACTGAAAATGCCCACAAGAGGGGGAACTACCGTCAAACCCTGGCTAGCTGCAAAGAGGGCAGTGCAGAATCTTTATAAGCAAAATTAAATAAAAATGAGCAGAAAGGCACAGGAGGTAAAGCTAACCCAACCTCCATTACGAAATCACAGAGGCAAAGCCAGAAAATCAGAATAATCAATAAAGCAAGAGGCACAGGAGTACTCACCAGCACCATGAGAGCGTTTATAATGAACCGCAAGGGACTGCCTTGTAAAGGCTGTGGGCAGCCCCTTGATTGTGATGGACAGGTGGCCCCACCTCTTAAGGAACCACCCACAAGACACCAGACACATGACAAAGGCTTTGAGACAAAAGACTGAGGGCAGTCCCTTGATTGTGATGGCCCCGCCTCTTAAGGAACCGCCCACAAGATACAGGACACACGACAAAGGCTTTGAGACAAATCCAGCACTTGCTCTCCAAAGAGTTCTTGGGGGTCTGAGCTATTTGGAGCAACTGCAGGTTAAAGGGATTTTGCTCAAAGGCCCAACAGAGTAGGATCTGTTTAGGCAATAAACAAGATTCAGACTGGCAACCTTCGGGATACCAGCGCAGGTCCTTTAGCCACAGCACCCCATGCTGCCCATACCTCCAAAGGTTGCTGATTGGTGTCAACCAGATCAGCTATGTGGGACCCTTGAAAAGAACCAACCAACCTAACTCTTGTGTTTGTCTCCATTGTCAGATCCAGCGCCTGTGCTAGAGGCGGCCCACAGTCTGGATGAGCGGTTGCAGCAGCTACAGGGGGGGCAGCCTGAGAGCTGCTCGGTCAAGGAGCTCAGCCAACAGTGGAGCAAACACCTGGAGAGACTCGGAAGCCCAGGTAAGAGTGGAGAGAGACCCCCGTGTCGTCCCACACAAAAGAATCTGCCAAATTTTTTTTTTCCTGTCACAGTGGAAGCAAAGATGAGTGGGGGCATCCCTCAAGATGGCCCAGTGTAGAAGAAGAGGAATAGTGACAATCCCTATGAATACCATTGTTCCCATCCCCCCAAAAATGGGGGGGACCACGTTTCATGAAATTGCACATGTGCGTTGATGCTGGTCCAACGTATAATATCAGCTTTATGCTGTATTGGGGGTCGTACATATTTTCAGCCGGTTTCACTCCCCCACCCCAAAGAAATATCACTATGGCGCCCTGATCAACAGTGAAGTTCATTTGACCGGGGTGCATGTTTAAACGACCCAGAAGTCATTGCAATCTTGTTGCAATACAGTGTTGCTTACAGAGTCAGAGTGCATTCACAATGAACCGCCAGGAATGGTGGGAGACCCTTCCAGATTTATAGGGCAGAGAGGCAGGTCCTGGCGGTGATTGGCAGGTGGCCCCGCCTACTGGGGAGCACTGCCCACAAAACACTTAGACATACCTGCAAATGCGGATTAGTATCAACCAGACTTGTATGAGGGACCCGTGAGCTTCTCTTTTCAGGTCCGACACCAGTGCTAGAGGACACACCAACGGGCACCAAACAGACAATGTAAAAAACTCTTGACATAAAGAAATGAAATGAACGACAATTTTAATGTAAAAACTGCGCAAGAGGGACGTTTGAGCCCCAGCTGGTGGAAACGTAACTCTTAACTCGTATCTTCATGGGGGGGTCACTTGTTTTAGTTTGTGGAAGTGTCCCCAGGCACTCTGCTTCAAATTCCAGAGCCCAACAATGATGTCTTAGATCAGCTGGAGTCTCTGAGATGACCCTGTGTTAGTCAGTGTGCCCCGAGATGGCCTCTCACCACCACCCCCCATGTTAGTTTATGTCCTGCACCTGGGGTTGCACCCGTTATGGTGTGCTACTCAGCCAGGTTCAGAAAATGAACTTATGGATGGATAGGTGGGTGGATAGACAGATTGATGGAGGGATGGATAGATAGATGGAGGGACAGATGGATGAATGGATAGGTATAATGGTGGATGGATGGATGGATGAATAGATGGGCAGATGAGTGGACAAATAGATGGATGGATGGGTAAGTGGGTGGATGGTTGAATGGATAGATGGACAGATGAATGGACAAGTGGATGGATAGAGAGACAGATGGATGAATGGATGGGTGG
>JANRMT010062838.1:5780721-5811459 GCA_026402145.1 Polypterus bichir lapradei | reverse complement strand
GGATAGATGAATGGACAAGAGGATCGATGGGTTAATGGGTGGATGGACAGAAGGATAGCTAGGTAGTTAGTTGGGTAGGTGGGTGGACGGATGGACAAATGGATGGATTGGTGGATATATAGCTAGATGGATGGATAGATGGACAGATGAATGGACAAATGGATGGGTGGATGGATGGATGGATAGATGGAGGGACATATGAATGAATGGGAGGGTGGATAGATGAACAAATGGTTTTGATGGTTGGATCAGTGGATAGATGGACAGATGAATGGACAAATGGATGGATGGGTGGACTGATGGGTGGATAGATGGATGGATTGGTGGATATATGGACAGATGGGTGGGTAAATGGAGAGATGAATGGACAAATGGAGAGATGAGTGGATGGATGGATGGACAGATGGCTGGATGATTGTGCTCTTATGACCAACAGTAACCACCTTCTGTTCTGAACATCTTGTCCAGACCTCACAGTATTTCCTACGACTTCATTGTCTTTGGGCTCACAGACCTCCTTTGTCTTTCCCTTCTTGCATTCCTTGTTCCCCAGAAGAGTCTGACGAATCCACCATCACCGGATTGCACACCACGGAGGAGCTCTCGGCCACTGTCCCCAACAGAAAGGCACTTAAACCTGGTGACAGCCACTTGCCAAAGGACGGAGGGCAAATAAAAAAGTACGTGAGTAGTGGAGTGACACTGTCTACTGTCCGTGTGACAGTGGAGACACCCTTCATGAGAATACACGGAGGTGTTGGTCTTCACGTTCATAGCCACCAATATTTATTTTGAAAGGGGACTTTCTGGTAGCATTTGAAAGATGAATGATTATTTAAAATGTCTTACAGGCGTTTGCTTTAGAAGATACCAGGATGGCTTCAGGACGCACTCTGACCCCTCCATTCTGTTTACTGTGTGTTAAAATTGTTCAAAATTCACTTTGTGTCCCTCAGTCTCCACTCCATAAGCCATAATGACAAAGTGACAGCGTGTTTTCAGAAAGGTTTGCCCAGGTATTAAAAATATTCAGACCCTTCAGTCAGCCCCCTTTTGCATCAGTTTCCCCTTGGCATCTTCTTCCTAGGCCTCTACAAGCTTTGCATTCCTGTTAGTCTTCAGACCCTTTAACTCTCCTTGAGATGTTTCCAGAACTTGATAGGAGTCCACCTGTCCTGTTAGTGGCCACATGGCTTAGTAAGGCACACATGGGCCTGTGAGTAGAAAGTCCCACAATTCTCACCGTGAACAAAAACCAAGGTTCTCTGTAGACCCTCGTGATCAAACGGCGGTGAGGCACAGATCAGGGCACGGGGATCAAACGATTTCTAAAGTTTTAAAGGGCTCATGAATGGGGAAGTGGAAGACTTTTGGACTCTTCCTAGAGTTGGCAAACTGAATAACCTGGCAAGGGAGGTCACCCTAACAGAGATGGGAGAACCTGCCTGGAAAGGATGATCATCTCAGCCGCACTCCACCAATTGGGCATTTATGGCAGAGTGACTAGATGGAAGACAAGAAAGGTGCTCTGGTCCGATGAGGCAGAAATTGACAGTGCCACGTCACCTGCCTAAGACCATCCCAGCAGTCAAGCACCCTAGTGGCAGTATCATGGTACAGGGTTACCAGGCAAGAATATGGCCAATAACCCAATAGCCATCCCTACAGAGCTTCAGAGATCTTATTCTGAGATAGGAGATCCTGTCAGATGGACGACATCATTCCCAGCAGCACTTCGTCGATTGGGCATTTCTGGTAGAGCATCCAGATGGACGCAACGTCATTTAAAGAGCTCTGAATGCCTGAGAACAAAGATTCTCTGGTCTGATGAGACACAAATGAACCTCCATATCTGGTGAAGACCAGGCCGTGCCGGATACCATCCATACAGTGAAGCATGGAAGCATTCAGCCAAGACAGTGCTGGAGTGGCTTTGGGACAAGTCATGGTGGTGGCAGCATCATGTTATGGGGACATGGAAACTGGTTGGAATTGAGGGTAGCAAGAATGCAGACAGATGTAGAGAGGCCTTTGAAGGAAGCCTGAAATTTCAGACTGGGCCAGTGGTTTAATGTCCCCAAGCATTTAGCCAAGACAACGTTGGGGTGGCTTGGGCACAAGTCATGGTGTGGTGGAGGGACAAGGAAATTGGTCAGAATTGAGGGGAGCATAAATGCATGCAAACACAGAGAAGCCCTTGAAGAATATCTGTGACCTCAGACTGGTGTGACAGTTCAGTGACCCAAAGCATTCAGTCAAGACAGTGCTGGAGTGGCTTGGGGACAAGTCATGGCGTTGGCAGCATCACGCTATAGTAGTGCAGGAACAAGGAGACTGGTCAGAATTGAGGGGAGAATGACTGCAGGCAAATGCAGAGAGGAACCTGTTCCAGAGAGCACGCCACCTCAGATCTTTAATCGTGACAGTGACCCAAAGCCTACGGCCACCATTTTGACACTTGAGTGACTCTGATTGTCCTGGAGTAGCCCAGACTTAAACGCCCCACAGAACGTGTGTGGTGAGACCTGAAGATGGCATTTCACAGACACTTCCCGTCTAATCTAATGGAGCTTGAAGGGTTCTGCCAAGAAGAGTGGGATCGATTATTGAAGATCCAGGTGTGCCAAGCTTGTAGAGTCTTCCCTGGGGCCACTCAAAGCTGGAATTGCTGCCAGAGTGGCTTCTGCAAATTACTGAATTAAGGCTGTAAATGACAAATGGGTTGGACGGGCATCCCGACAAGAAGAGGGGATTGTTCCTTACCTGGATGGGAGGCTACTAGCGGGCAGACAAGCATCCCAGCCAGGGGGGAAGCAGAGAGATTCCACACCTGCAAGTAATGGCCAGAGGGGAATGGACGAGCAGCTCACTGAAGAAAGACGATGCCACTGGAGACTCTTTGTTTCCCCAGGACGCTAGATGGCAGCAGCCCTGGATATTGGTGACCAGGACAGAACCAGTAGGGCATGCTGGGAGAAGAATTCCGGCAACACAGCCCTATTAGGGTCCATGGGTGCTGCAGGGATATGCGTTCCCCAATTCATGGGGCTTCCGTATGACCCAGAAGTGCTCCCAGTAAAAGTGGTCCTCAATAAAAGGGGCCGCACTCCCTTATCCAGGGCTCGCGAACAGCCCTGTTCCATCACAAGAGTCTTTATCCTTTCTTGGAAGAGAGATTTCCATTTCTGAAGTTGTGATAAATTTGCAAATAACGAGAGAGAAAACGTCTTCATGTTGTCATTACGGCTTATCAAGCGTAGATTGATGGACCCAAATTCAAATGTTGGACGTGAGCAGAAAGTGAATCCACTTCTTGAATCCACTATTCACTTTACCTCCCCGGAGGTCTCTGTTGCCGCCCTGGCCGGTGTGCTCCCCTTAACCAAACGTCAAGTATAAATGGGGGGCGGGGGGTCTGAAAACCAACTGTGTGAAGTGTTCATTCATTTGCAACATTTCTCTACCCTTCATCAAGCGCGTTGGACCGAGGGACTGAGGAAGCACAGAAAACGTTGGCCTCCAGGCTGGGAGAATCTGAAGAGAAAATCAAAGTCCTTCACACAGGTGGGTGTACTGCGGAACCCCTCTTGTGGTACCGATGGCGGGCGCATGAGGAGGGTGCGGCAGGCAGACGTTACTTACATTTTCACCGAGAAACAATTTCCATGTACACTATAAAAAAAAAAAAAATGAGCATGGTAAGAAAGACGAAGGTTTTGGGGGTTCCGCCCCACATGTTCGAATTCCAGTTCTCAGTGGGGGGCCGAGTAGTCACTTAGGATGGAGAAGTGAGGGTACAAAGCAGCTGTTTTTATAGCTACTGAGGAGGAAGGAGGTGTGTCCAGGGGGCGGGACAGGAAGTGAAGTCACTGATAGGGAAGGTTCTGGAAGGTGGATTTAGGCAGGCTTCGGTTCGGACGATCTGAAGGGGAGCGCACCCCACTAACCCTTGTTTCGGCAGATCACACCCCACCATGCCCACCTTCTGCCCCCCATGCACTCATGTGTGACAGCATGTTGTAGCCTTCCACCTACGGTGGAAAAATCCTCGCAGGGATGGTAACGCGGCTGGCCACAAAACCGAAGCGACCGGTCGATGATTCGCCTTTTGTGCATTTTAGAGGGACACAGGTGAGCAGCCTGGACATCAACCCTTCTGTGAAGGGGGACCAATCACAGAATGAGACGTCGTAACGAGCAGGAACCAATCAGGGAAGGGCAACGTAATTAGCATGAACCAATCAGAGCACAATTAGAGTCTGGGCAACATAATCAGCATGAACCAATCAGAGTGCGATTAGAGTCTGGGCAACATAATCAGCATGAACCAATCAGAGAGTGAGTAGACTTCTTAGTAGTTTTTAACCCCACCGAAACACGGAGACTTTTGTAAAATGCTCTTCCGAGCCGTCTACGTTTCTAAAACAATTTTGGAAACACAGACTCTTAATCGCGCTCTGATTGGTTCATACTGTCACAGATGTGACTCCTCAAGCTGCGTCCTCAGCTGTTGCACTCATGCGACGACCCCCCAATAACGATTTCCACCCCATCCGTTTTCAGTTTTCTGTATTCGCCATTGTGGATGTGCAAGCTGCCAATGAGACACCTGACCGGCACTCGTCATTGCCGTTTTCAGGAGTTTTGATGTGGGCGGAGATCGTTTTCGTACACCATGTGTGGATGGAAATCGTTATTTCGCTTGTTTAGTAGCGTGGACATAGTCTTAACCTTCAGATGAGTTGCCACCTGTTAAAGTGCAAGAGTCCCAACGTGGCATCCTGCACTGTTGGGCGCTACATGCGTGGCAACGAAGTGGCAGAAAATCCCAGAGAGCAACAAAATGTTTGGAAGAAAATGGACAGGAATCACCTTCAGGGTCAGGGTTTGAGGGTTCCCAACAAGGAGGTCCACAATGGCAGGAGGACGCGGATTGGACTAGCAGATCCAAGCTTTTAGTGAAAACCCTTCTTCAGCTTGGAGATGGTTAAGGCGGGCAAAGCACACCCCCATTTAGTTTACTGTAGATAGATGTGGAACGGTGATAAGGTTGGGTGGTACGTTATTTGGCAAATGTCACAAATGGTGCTCTTCTCTCAACTTTTGCAGCTTTGGTGACCACCCAGAGGGAGCTTCTGGATCTCAGATGCAAGTCTGATGAAGAGGCAGCCTCCAAGTAAGTGCCTGCCGGCTTCCATCTCCGGCTCTGGGGAGGGGGTCTGTTGGGGCTGGCTGATTGGTTCAGTCGGGCGGAGATGGCCGTCATTTGTTTTGGGAGCTCCGGAGGGAGAAAGGAGTGATGGCTGATACCCTGGTGGTCTCTGGCGGCGGTGTAATATCCTCTCTCCCCCTTAAACTGCCCACTGGGGCGCTTCGTCTACTTGAAAAGGAGCCAGAGAGCAGAAGATCCTGGAGCCGGAACGTTGGCACACCTGAGCCGCGGGATTGTCTGGGAAGGGTGGACTACTGGGATTTTGGAAAAGTAGTGGTGGTCCACTGGAGCAAATCGGGCGATCAGACTGCCAAGAAAAAAAAAAAGAAAGTGTTTGAGAGAGTGCTGGAGGCGAGAATCGCAGACATACGTAGTTAGGATTCACAGCTGGAAATGGAGCAACAGATGAAGGACTCACCAAAGTAAAGCTGAGCGTTTTCTTGTTTTTTGATTTTGCAGGGCAGAGGAAGTCGGGCTGATCATGACAAATCTGGAGAAAGCAAATCAGGTGAGAAAACGGTGCTGATTGCGTGTAATTTACATAATGATCCCACCTCCCCCACCCAATCATGGAGGGTTTTTTTTTTTAATTACGCCGACTCCAAGACCAAAACTGATCACGTCTGAGACAAGGGCATCAGCCAGATGGCTTTCCGCAAGTGCCACTGATTGCTTCATGTCTGTGATTTCTGCAAGTGACACTTCAGCAGCAAGTTCTTCGGGTTTTTTATTTGTTTACCAAAACTGTGCTGTGTGCCAGGAAAGCGTCCCGATAAAGCATAGATCCTGTCTTTCAAATGTGATTGGTTTTTCAAATTTGGGGTCGGCCTCAGCCCACCGGTTGAGAAACCCTTCCTGAATTCTGGCTGCTTCAAGAAGGATAATGTGCCATCTTGCTGTTTTCAGAGAGCAGAAGCTGCCCAGAGAGAAGTCGACAGCCTGAGAGAGCAGCTGGCAACGGTCAACAGCACTGTGCACCTTGGATGTCACGCCGTTAAAAGTTCAAGTGGGGTAAGCAGCCACGCTGTCCACCTGAAGAAAAGGATGAATGTCTGTGTGTCTGGCCAGTTGCTGTGACTCTGTCATTACAACAGATCACACACATTAACACTGCTTTTACGAATCCTATACCAAATGGCATATAACAGAGACATCTGCATTGCATTTGTCATTCCAACAGATGGCACACCACAAACATTCACTCTGCTTCTATAAGTCCCACACCAAATAGCGCATATGTATGCAGTGCAGTTGTCATTCCAACAAATGGCGCACCACAAACATTCTCTCTGCTTTTACAAGTCCCATACCACATATTACATACATATGCAGTGTGTTTGTTATTCCATCAGATGATACATCAGAAATATTAATTCTGCTTTTATGAATCCCATACAAAATAGCATATGACAGAGACATATACATTGCATTGTGCAGTACAAATGTTAACACTGAAGTAGATATTGATTACTTGGATATAACAGAAACCAACAGATGACACAGCATAAACATTAACGTTGCTTTTACAAATCCTGCACATTTCAAATGGAAGGCGCATCACAAACATCAAAGCTGCTTTTACAAATCCCATTCCAAATGGCACATAACAGAGACGTGAAATGCATGTACCATTCCAACAAATGGAGCATTACAAACATTAACACTGCTTTTACAAATCCCATATCACATGGCATAACACAAATACATATGTATAGCATTTGTCATTCCAACAGATGGCACATCACAAACTTTAACACTACTTTTATGAATCCAATACGAAATGGCATATAACAGAGACACATAAATTGCATTTATCATTCCAGCAAATGGCGCATCACAACCATTAACACTGCTTTTATGAATCCCTTACCCAATGGTATAATACAAAATACATATGCATTGCATTTTTCATTCCAACAGATGGCACGTCACAAACATTCACTCTGCTTTTACAAATCCCATACCAGATAGTACATATGTCTGTTATTCCAACAGATGGAATTGAACAAATCCCGTATATTCCAACGGAAGGCACACCATAGACATTAACACTGCTTTTACGAGTCCCATACCAAATGGCACATAACAGAGACATCTGCATTACATTTATCATTCTAACAGGTGGCACATCACAAACATTAACACTGCTTTTACGAATCCCATACCAAATGGCACATAACAGTGACATATGCATTGCATTTATCATTCCAACAAAGTCCCTTTATCAGGCTTCTTTTCATTTGTTTCAGTGCAGCACAACAATACAGCTCTTTCTCTTTTTTCTCCTTCACCCCCAGGTGAGTGTTGTCCAGGTCCTCTCTCGACTCTCCCAGGTTTCAGGTAGCCTGAGGGAAGCATTTCCAAATCAGAAGGAAGCTTCCTGAAATCGGGACAGTCTAATCCCTGGTGGCACCCATAGAACCCAGCAGGTGTCTCTCACTAGACTCTCATTCCCAGCATTCCCTGATATATGGGAGCAGAGATACAGGAGTGCTGCCCTCTAGCACCTCAGGGGAATATATACTCCAAAAAGGTTATCTCTCCCGGATCTTCCATTATCATGGTCTCCTGGCTAGGTAAAGTTCTTCCATTCACCTTTCCAGGAATGCCTGTCCACTCATGTAATGCCAGCCTCTTATTTACAGTAAGCAACAAGGGTCCATCCCTGTTGGAATAGAAGTTCATCCAAGTCGTCTATTACAAGATGTCCTTCAATAAAAGTTACCCTACCCTGCCACCGTCTGCTGTAAAACTACAGGGTTTTAATCTGCAATAGCAGCTCTGAGTAATCCAGGAATTTGTTTTGGGAAACTGCTTGAGTTCTTCATAGGGGGTCCATAATTGTTATGTAGACTCTCATTGCTGAAGAATCGGGTTGACCCGGTGTCTGCTTCTAACCATACTGAGGACACCTACTCTTCAGCACTGTGATCGCCAGACATTCAGGAGACATGACATCTCACAACCCACAAAACGATGACTGGAAATAATGGCAGTCACACGTTCCTGGCAAAACGCTCCTCTGAAAATGCTGGAAAATCTCCAAAGAAATGCCTGGAAAGCATGAGAAATGCCAAACAAAACACAAAACACCCTAAAACTGAAGTGTGAATGAGTGAGTAGGACTCGTGATGAACGTGACCCGTGTGCCCCTTCCCTTCACGTGTGTAGAGCTTATTATTATAACATGCGTGGTGGTCTTTTTTTTTTTTCGTTCAAAAGGAGAAGGACGAGTCTTTGAGCTCAGAGTCGAAGATTGAGTCGGCTCTCGCAGCTAAGGACCGGGAGATCATTCAGTTACTGAAGGATGTCCAGCGACTGCAGATCACTCTGCAAGAACTCCAGGAAAGTTCGACGCATCGCATTGCCGAGATCGAGCAGCAGCTCACCTTCAAGACGGAAGCCATCGAGGTAAGGCCGGCACTCTGCTTCTTGTCTTTGATTAGATTCAGTTTGATAAACTTTATAATCCCGGGGGGGCGGGATTAAGATGCATACAGCAGCAGACACGTAAAAAAAAAACAAAAAAAACAAGAATAAAGACTCGCAGGACAGAAAACGCGGCCAATCGATCGCTAGGTAAATCAAATTAAAAGTAAACTGCTCAAAAAATGTGAAAGGACCACTTTGAAAACCCATCAGATCTCAGTGGGGAAAGAAAATCCTGCTGGCTGTCTCTGCTGCTTTGGACTGATATGGTGATGAGTGAGGAATGAAAGGATGGAAATGAAATGTTCAACCGACAGAGGGACACCCCGAAAATCAAAGGGAAACAATGATACAGCGTCAGGCAGGCAGGCGAGTCCATCCAAATCGTACTCAGGTGTGGCAGAAGATCTGACGTCCAGGGCTTCACAATCGTCCTGACGGTGGACCGGGCCACTATAGGGTTGAGCTTCCATGCTCAATTGAAATGGCCCCCATACAAGCCAAGGCGGCTGCCCTCTCGTGGTCCAGGGGAGGTATAGTCCCTCTCCCGGCCCTTCTAGGCGTCCCACCACACATCCTAATGAGACGACGGATGGTGTCCTGGGGATCTCCTCCCAGATCTGGACCAGGGCATCACTGAGCTCCTGGACAGGCTGAAGCATTGGGTGGACCGAAACGTAATGTCCCACCCAGAGGTGTTCTATTGGATTGAGGTCAGGCGAGTCAACGTGTTGGGGGCAGTCAATGGTATCAATTCCTTCATCCTCCCGCCACATGAGGCCGGGCATTGTCAGGCACCAGGAGCCACTGCACCAGCATAGGGTCTGACAAGGGGGCCAAGGATTTCATCCCAAATCCTAATGGCAGTCCTGCGGTGCCGTTGTCTAGCCAGTAGAGGTCTGTGTGTCCCTCCATGGATATGCCTCCTCCACAGATATACCATCACTGACCCACCACCAAACTGGTCATGCTGAACGATGTGACAGGCAGCATAATGTTCCTCACGGCTACTCCAGAGCCTTTCACGTCTGTCACATGTGCTCTCATCTGTGAAAAGCACAGGGCGCTCACCAGTGGTGGACCTGCCAATTCTGGTATTTTATGGTAAATGCCAATTGAGCTCCACGGTGCCCACTAGAGGACATAGTCAGGCCACCCTCATGAAGTGTGTTTCTGATTGTTTGCTCAGAGACATTCACACTTTCATTTTTTTGAGCAGTATATATTGTTCAGATATTTCAAAATAAATTAACGAGTGAGTTGAATGGCCTGATAGCAGTGGGCAGAAAAGACCCTTAGAGGCGCTTGGTAGAAAGAGCCTGTGGCTAAAAGTACTCAGAGTCTGCACCACCTGGAGGGGATTTTTTTTTTTCATGATGGCATCCAATTTTGCCACCCTCCTCTTTTCTACCATCAACTCCCAGCGTATCCAAGGTGTTTGCCCCCCCCAGGCTTGGAGGCATTGAGCTGGTAGATCGTCTCCATTAGCTTGATTCACACATCAGTAGACCAGAGTCTCCTTAGCATGTCCAGTCTACTCTGATGTCAGACCGGTCCAGTTTGCTGTTTGTCTGAACCCTCAGGTACTTATAGATCAGCAGGTTTGCCAACATCCTCTCCAGTGTGCCCAGGTTTGGCCCTGTGAATGCACAGGCTTACCCGATCAGTGTGTTCAAGCATTCTGCTTCTTTTGATCTCAAGTTGCTTACCCAGGATGCCACAGCGGAGGACACCACACTGGCTAATATGGACTGGAAGATCATCTCCATTAGCTTGCTGCACACATCAGTAGACTGGAGTCTCCTTAGCAAGTCAGTCTGCTCTGTTGTCAGACCAGTCCAGTTTGCTGTTTGTCTGAACACGTTTGCCACCATCCTCTTTTCCAGCACCACTTTCAACATGTCCAAGGTTCGCCCTGTGATGGAGTTTGTGTTCCTGATCAATTTGTTCAGGTATCGTGCTTCTGTTGTTCTCAAGTTGCTTCTTCCTGGAGACCACAGCGTAGGACGCCACAGGGGCTACTATGGACTGGTAGATCATCTCCATTAGCTTGTTGCACACATCAGTAGACCTGAGTCTCCTTAGTGAGTCCAGTCTGACAGCAGCAATGAGAAGCCAGCCGATGATGATGATGATGATGATGACAATGATAAATATATCAGTATGAAAATGAAATAAATTCACACATGGTTATGAAAACTAGGACTCGTTTCCGTTGGTTGAGCTGCTCCTGAGTCCAAATCAGCACCAATTTATAAGCGGATGAATGTTTAATTCTGAAGTGTCGGCAGATTACGACTGAGAATCTCGGTCGCGTAACGTGATGATGGGTTTCACCCGACCATCTTTCAAGAGGCCAAACAGTGGGTAAATGAGTCCGAGTGTGTGTCCTGTGTGTCCGCCCCCATTTCTGCCAATCACAGTTCGAGTGTCCTGGGCTTTGTTCGCCAGGTGGGCTCCAGCACGCTCAGGATTAAAGTTGAGGACATTGTGAGGTTCATCCTGGAGTAGACAGCAGTTACAGGGTGGTCTGGTGTCCCTTGTGGTCCTGGGCTTTAAAATAAACACGTAGATTCCGATTGCTAACTGGTGTTTTGGGGAGGTTTGTGGATCCTTCTGTGTTGGTGGGTCAGATGGGCCCATATTGGGTTTTTTCTTTTAGTGCTCATTCATGCAATAATAAGTTTTGATTTCTAACTTCAATGAGATGATTAATATTCATATGTTGTTGCTCACTTAACTCTTCCCGCAGCGTCTCGAAGCCAAGTTACGAATGCAAACAGACTACGAAGAAATTAAAACTGAGCTAAGGTAAGCCAAGTGATCCTTGAATACGAGTAAGCTGTGAGAAAGTGGAGTCGCGTCCTAACGCCTTTCTCGTTCTTATCTGTTTTCCGTTTTTTTTTTTGTAGCATCCTCAAAGCAATGAAACAGGCGTCCGCAAACACCTGCTCTTCCCAGGTAAGCCACTTAGACCTTTCAGCACCTGGTCAGACACACACACTCACACACACACACAAAAGCGGATTTCGGTACCAAATGAAGTCCTTTGTAGACCCAAAAAATGAGACATGAAGACGTTGGGGATGAGCGAACCCCGCCGAATTCGAGTCTTCTCGGTGGAAACGCGGGAAATGCATTGGATTGACGTCAACGGGGAAGGAGACACTGGACTGGTGTGGGGTGTCCTTGAGGACTAGGGAAGCATCTGCCACTGATTAGTGCAGCCAAAAAAACAATAAACGACGCAAGCCGTCAGGCAGAAGTGCTGATCACTGTGCCACCCCTCCTCTGTAGTGGGAGGGCTGTGTTTCCCCTTTAGAGAATAGCCACCACAACAGTCATAGTGGATTGCATAAAACTGCCTGTGGCGACCCATCATGACGCCCTTCAAAAACTTCACACGGCTCTCTCCAGTTGAATACAACGAGGAGTCACAGCTCAAATGGCGGCAGCCCACCTGTAGTCACCAAGCTCTAGATCAAAGACCGAGTACAGAAAATGTAAAGGCAATGTGGCATGTATTCACTTCCAATACTGAATAGAAGAAAATATAATCTAAAATTTAATAAAATACTAAGGTGGCTTTGGTGTGATTGGTCACTTTGGCCTGAGTCTGATGCGACGAAAGAAAAAGTGCGAGTGTGTGAGATGCACCAGGAGGAGAAACGACCCACACCTTTCAAAGACGGAAAGTATCACACCAGACAGGAGGGGAGAAAGGCACCACGAAAATAACGACAGCGTCTGAGCAGCAGGGCTTTGTGGGAAAACACGTTCGAGAAAAGCAGCTTGGGTAAAGAGGCATTGGTGAAGTCGTAAGACACATGCCGAGAGAGTCACCTTGAAAGATGGAAAGTATTAAAACCGGAGATGAGGGGAGAAATGGGCCACAAAAATAATGAGAGCGTCTGAGCAGCAGGGCTTTATGGGAAAACGCGTTAGAGAAAAGCAGTGTGGGTGAAGAGGCGTTAGTGAGGTTGTAAAACACACGCCGAGAGAGTCGCCTTGAAAGATGGAAAGTATTAAAACCAGAGATGAGGGGAGAAATGGGACACAAAAATAATGAGAGCATCTGAGCAGCAGGGCTTTATGGGAAAACGCGTTAGAGAAAAGCAGCGTGGGTGAAGAGGCGTTAGTGAGGTCGTAAGACACACGCCGAGAGAGTCGCCTTGAAAGATGAAACGTATTAAAACCAGAGATGAGGGAAGAAATGGGACACAAAAATAACGAAAGCGTCTGAGCAGCAGGGCTTTATAGGAATGCATTTCAGAAAATGACTGCCAGTAAAAAGACATTAAAAAGGGTGTAACGTGCTCACCAAGAAAGACAGAAAGTAGAAAACTGGACAGGAGATGAGAAAGACGCTTTGAAAATAACGACAGCATCTGAGCAGCAGGGCTTTATGGGAAAACGCATTTGAGAAAAGCAGCGTGGGTGAGGAGGCGTTAGTAAGGTCGTAAGACACACGCAGAGAGAGTCGTCTTGAAAGATGGAAAGCATTAAAACCAGACAGGAGGGGAGAAATTGGCCACAAAAATAACGACAGCATCTGAGCAACAGGGCTTTATGGGAAAAGTAGTGGCCGTTAGGAGGTGTTAGTGAAGTTCTGAGATGCACGCCAAGAGAATCGCCTTCAAAGGGGGTAAGAAAGGTGCCACGAAAATAACGAGAGCGTCTGAGCAGCATGGCATCATGGGAATGCATTTCAGAAAATTATTGCCAGTAAATAGACATTAAAAATGGTGTAACGTGCTCGCCAAGAAAGACAGAAAGTGAAAAACTGGACAGAAGATGAGAAAGATGCTTCGAAAATAACGACAGAGTCTGAGCAGCCGGGCTTTACCGGAACACGTTTCAGAAAGGGATCACCGGTCAAGAGACCTTAGTAAAGGCGTAAGACGTAAACGATAAAGTATGGAACGTATAAAGGAGAGGAGTCTCAAAAATAATAACGGAGTCTGAACAGCAGGCCATACGGGAACATGTTTGAGAGACGGCGAAGAGAAATTCAGACACACACAAATCCCGACGAAAGGCGTCTGAAACCACAGGTGGGACGCGAGATTAGCGCCGGTGAAGGGACGTTAGTGAAAATGTAAGACACTGATGCTGAGAGACTCGCCTTCAGAGATGGAAAGTAGAAAACCGGACGGGAGGTGAGAAAGGCTCCCGCAAAAATAACATTGCCTGAACAGCAGGGCTTTATGGGAATGTGGACTACACGTTTTCAACCTTCCATTTGTAGATGCAGATGAAATGTTGAGCACCCTGACAGAGGAAGGTAAATGCGCTCAAACAAAAATGATGTAATTCCAGCCGCTCTGTACAGCACATTGCTGTCATGTTTTATTTTGACGCATGTTATATGAAGTGATACATTTATACAAAATGTGTTCTGAAACAGACATATACTGAAAAAGCCCTTTATTGCCATTTATGTACTGTGAAAGATGAGCCCCAAACCATGGACACAAACAAAACTAACACACTTCTCTCTGATTCAGGACCCATCAAAGGCCGCCGAAGCTCTTCTCCTGGATAAAGAAGACTTCCTTCCATCCCAGAAGTTCCTGCTCGAGAAACCCCATCTCCTTACAAACAGTGGTAAGTAGCCACCTTGCACTCCTCCGCGCTGAGCGGCCATAACGCAGGACGTTGGCGGCCTCATAGATCGTTCACTATTTTGCTGCCCCGGGGATACCACAGGTCATTCGCGCCCCACCGACGTGGTTTTTTTTTTTTTTTTCTTTTTATTCCGTTTTCCTTGTTAACACATGAAAGGAATGTTGTGGCGTGTTGCGAAACATCTCTTGTGCCCAGGGTGTCTGACGCGTTCTGTCAAACTGCACTCCTCTTTTTGATCTTCACACTAAAGACAAAAACAAAAAGAAAAACGCGTGGCGAGCAGAATGCGGTCTTATTTATTTACTTGAATCCCCCCAGGTGGAGGAGTTTTTTGGGATCAAACGGGAACTCAGCTGCCACTCACATCTCTCCTAATTAGGAGTGGAGGCTCGTCACAAGTTTGGAGCGCGCGCCGTTTCCAGAAATGGAAAGCCAGCCGTAGGACGGGCACTGGAGGGGCTTGGAACAAACCGCAGGGTCTTTTGAAGTTTTTTTTTTTTAAAGTCCTTAGCAGGGGGGGGGGGGCTCTTCTTTGAAATAAAATGTGCGTCCGTTTGACTTCCTTGTGGCTCCAACAATGCAAATGATAAGTAAAATATAATTTATAACAGCTTAATGATTACAACGCTTCATGCATTATTATGCCATTTAGATGTCTTTAAATTTTTCCGAAAATGTTTATATTAACTAATTAATAATAATTTTTTTTCAAATTGTAATAAATGATCTAATAATAATAATACCTTCCGATTCTAATAATAATAAATGAATAGTTGGTATTAGCCGCTGTAAGATAATTCAATTTGACTTCATTATTTAAGGCTGTCATAGTCGGACTAAATGAAGTACTTATTAACGTATGGAAAACTTGATAATGATAATTTATGTCTCATTTACATTTTGGCATGAGGAGACATTGCGCTAAATGAAAATAATATTATTATCCATTTAGTTGTTGACCCGAGGCAAAAGTGAGACGGCTGCTCACCCACTCGGCGGCTCGGTCGTCACGTAATTTGTTGGGCTCTTCTAATTCCTGCGCACCGATGGCCGTCAATCCTTTTCTTGCCGCTTATTCTGTCAATCCATTAGTGTATTGTGCCATTAACATAAGAGCCAACCAGAGTGCAGCATACAAACAAGTTGTCCACCATTGTGTTGTGAGTTGGAGTCCCAGATGCCAAGTAGAGGGGGAAATCCTCTTAAACCCCAGCAAACACAGCATTTTTATTAAGCAAAAAAAGGTTTAGTTTTTCAAAGAAAAGTGAAGCTTCGCGGAGCACAACAAGCAATAGGAGTTGCCCAAAATGATTAGACAATCCAAATGGAAACATGAAGTCCTGATACAAGAAACCAGAGGATGGTCAAAAAACAGAGCCGAAGGTCCAATGAAATTTCAGTAAATCACCAAAGAAGAGGTAAGCTCACCAACTCCCAAGTGCTTTCAGATGAACCACCATCTTCTTCACTGTCATGATCCTGGTGGAGTTTAGAAAGCACAGTGGCCAAAAACACTTCCAAGGTTGCCCACTAGAGGGGATGGGGGGTGGGGTGTGTACACACCATCAAAATACCTCAGCTAGGAACCCAAAGGGCCGAGACGAATGATGATAAAATAAGAGGTTTATTTTAACATAAGATGGCTGTGCAAGTCCCAAAGCTCCGAAGAGCACAAAGGATATGCCTGTCCCAATACAAAATCCAAAACATAGCAATAAACACAGTCTCTATCCAAAATCCAGAGGCGAGGTCAACAAACAGAGCAAGGGTTCAAAAAATCAATAATCACAGTCCCAAAATGAAATCCAAAGACAAAATTGAAAAACAAAGCACGGGGGTGAAAATCCATTAAACACCTGCAATAGCACAGAAAGTCACCCAAACTCCCCACTCCCAAGCACATTCTGGAACTATGGGAGGACCCCGTTAAATAGGGTGATAGGCCACTCACAAAACACAAGGCCACACCCCTTTCCCCAACACGCACACACACATGCAGTGAACAGCAGCCAAACCTTTTTGAGGGCGGTCCCTGGTGTTGATGGGCAGGTGGCCCCGCCTCTTGGGGAACCACCCATAAGACGCAAGGCACAGGCATAGAAAAACAAAGCAGAAGGAACATTAGCATAGCTAAGGCTGAAATATATTGTAACTGGCCTTAAATTCAGACTCTAGGGAATATGAAGGCCCCTTGCAAAAATTATTTCAAAAATTCACAAGAAAAAGAAATAAAATAAATCACCACATTATAAACCCCAGTTTTAGCGTGGAACCCAGCACATTGTCACCATTGTGTTTTGTGTTTTGACAGAAGAGGACCAGTCAGAAGAGGAGCCGCTGAGGAACTCCCTGTCCTACGCATCCCCCCAGAGTCACTCGCAGCCTCTCCTGGAAGGACCCTCCTCCCCTGATGCTGCTCAGCCCCTCCTGGGCGCCATGTCGGTGCATGAACTCCCACGACCCTTCTCTTGCTCTCCATACCCTCCCGATAAGCTCTCGGTGGATCCTCTTCTGCAGAAGCAGATGCTCTCCCCACTCTACAAAAAAGATAATGGCAACCTGATGCCTTTCCCCACCGCCCTCTATGCCGCCAAGGCTGCCCTCATATCGGCCAGTAAGAGCCAAGCCACAGCCTGCAGCAACGAAGGCGGCCACCCAAGTGACCAGTCCGAAAGCGGCAGCTCCAGCACCGGTGAGGATGAGCAGCTGGACACGGCCGAGATCGCATACCAAGTGAAGGAGCAGCTTCTGAAACACAACATTGGCCAGCGCGTCTTCGGACATTATGTGCTGGGGCTGTCACAGGGCTCCGTCAGCGAGATCCTCGCCCGACCAAAGCCCTGGAGGAAGCTCACCGTGAAGGGCAAGGAGCCGTTTATCAAGATGAAGCAGTTCCTGTCGGATGAGCAGAACATCTTGGCCCTCAGGACCATCCAGGTCCGCCAGAGAGGTGAGTGGTACCCTACGCTTGGATGAAATGTTTTGTTGGGGTGTCAGGTGCCGCCTGTGAAGTCTGCGTGTCCTCCCTGTGTCTGCATGACTGTGTCCTCTCTCTCTGGTGTTTTGTTTTTCCTTCTCCTTCACCCCAGAGATGAATGTGGATGTTAGGTTGGCTGGTGACTTTAAATTAGCCCACTGTGTGTGAGAACGGACGTGCGAATGGACGTGGCCCTGCAGAGGACCCTCGTCCAATCTACTTCTTCTACACTGTGGCCGTCCACAGCACAAAATAAGTCGACGGACAACTTCTGTGGGCTCCACCAGGCATTGAGGTTGTCAGCGTGGCCAGCACATCTTGATCTGTATTTAAATACGACAGGGAAGATTAGAGCTCCTCGGTCACAGACTCGTTTAGTTTGTTGGTTGACATCGCAGTTCTGCTCCTCCCTCGCTTGAGGCCGTGTCACATGAGACCACTCCTTCATTTGCTTTATCTGAAGTTCATTCGCCTAGTCTGACATACCCAGCCGCTCACTCCAGCTAGTCCTGACCCTCTAATAGGCTGGATTTCATCTTTAGTTGTAGGGTGGGCTCTTTTCATGAGTGCTGACATACAGACGCACATGGAGGGTTTTCGACATCCCAGACAGGAGAGAAGCTACGGAGGAGAAAAGAGATGGCATTGTTAGGGTTGGCGCCCCCTCTTGCTCTGTCTGGGTATTGCATACATTGTCTGAGCCTGGAAGGTGACTGGTGTGTGACACCCTTGATCGTCGGGATTGTACATTGACGTGGCCCGACAACGGGACCAGCATACCCTGACATCCCCAGCGACTAGAAGTCGTGTAGCGTGACATCGACTTTAAGCAGACGCAGGGACATTTTACTGTGGCCCTGATATCTGATGCCAGTGGGCACCGTCTCATTGCTGTGGATGCCACTGAGATCCAGAAGTGCTCTGCTTCCTTTACGCTTCACAAAGGCATCAAAGGTCTGAGTGTGGCTCAAAAAGTGATGAGGGGCTTATTCCTTCACGGCTGAGCTCCGCTTGTTAGCGTGCATGGTGACACTGCAGGGGACAGAGGAGGCTTGTCACAAGACCACGAATGTCACTAATGCTGTTTATTTTTGAACAGGGAGCATAACTCCAAGGATCAGAACTCCAGAAACAGGATCCGATGATGCCATCAAGAACATCCTGGAGCAGGCGAAGAAGGAAATTCAGTCACAAAGAGGAAGTGAGTTCATCTCCGGTTCGTAAAATAAAAATAAGAAATGTGGGGACAGAAACTGAAGTGCTGGGTTTGGGCTGCACGGCCCCCCTAAACATCCAGCCAGCGTACCTGCACCCCCTTGGGCCTTGTGGAACGTAGTCTGTTGTCGTATGTTCTGAGGCAATTTTAAACGTCTATGTTGTGTGTAGCATGTGTCAAAACAAGTTTATCTGATAGAAATGGAGGTTTATATCCAAGGTGGGTGAAATGGTGTCAGAAGTGGGGTTGTGCGGTATAATGTTACAGGAAAGAACATTTCAGGATCGGAGGTAAACATCAGCTCCCTCAACAGTTGCTGTTGCCGTTTCGTAGACTTCATGAGAGACCGTTATTCCTTTGATGTGGTTGGGCCTTCACAGAGACCCCCTTCCCATATTGCCCTGACACGATCGGAACTTCATATTGCTTCAATGCGATCAGGACTTCACAGGGACCCCCCACCCCACACTCCCATATTGATTTGACATGATCAGGACTTCATGAGGGACCCTCTACCTTTATTGTTTTGTTGTAATTGGCCCTTCACGGGGGGGGCCCCCCCCCCCCCCATATAACTTTGACATAATTGGGACTTCATAAGGGACCCCCCTACCCTTATTACCTTGAAGCAATTGAGTGTTCATGAGGGACCAACCCCCCATGATTACTGATCTGACATGATCAGGACTTCGTGAGGACCTCTTCACTCATATTGCTTTGTTGCGTCTGGGACTCTACAGGGACCCCCCAAACCCGTATTGCTTTGACGTGATCGTGAATTCATGGGGGACCCTCCACCCTTATTGTTTCATTACAAATGGCACTTTACAGGGGACAACCCCCACCCCGGGGACCCCCCCCCCCCCACCTGTATTGCTTTAATGTAATCTGGGCTTCCCACGTAATAAGAAGGAAATGGTGTTATAGTGTGGCACGATGGCTGCACACATAGAGTAGGTGAGCTAGTCAGGTGTCCCCAGACGTCTGGCCGTATTCTGTAGGTCTGATGCCCCCAGGGCGCCTCTCATGGACCACTCACCAGGTGTGGCCCAATGGGAGATGAGCAAGGCAGATGATGAGGGATGATATCTCTCAGTTGACCTGGAAGCTTCTTGAAGTTCCTCAAGAGGAGCTGAAAGACAGCTGGGGAGAGAAGGATCAGGTCAGCCCAGCTTGATGTGTTGCTACTGTGATCCTCACCAGGAAGAGCAGAATGGAACAGAAGTTGAGGAAGATGATGGTGATGCTTGAATTGGGTGATGTGTGCTTTGCTCTCACACACAATTTACGTCAATGGAACAAAACTTGGTGGGGGACCCCCTGGGTGAGTCAGGGTTAGGTGGAGGTGTGCTTTCTCACCGATGTCCCGTCTTCTCCATCCCTCAAAGTCTTAAACTGTGGCTTTTGAACGAAATGACAGATTAAACAACCTTTGGGCATATCCAGGCTGGAACATGTTTCGAATGAGGTTACTCAGGGTTAGGGTGGCATGGTGTACCAGTACTTAAAAAGTACCAAAAACCTTAAAACAGTACGGTACCACCGTTAGTTTTCAAAGATCCTCTGCTCAGCACTTCGTTCTTCCATGGAGTACAAAATCCCCTGATTTTCCGCAACCCATTCTTGTACGTGACACTCTAATGACTCCACAGGGGGCGAAACCCCCCCCCCCCCCCCCAAACACAACCAATGGGGAAGCGCTGCTTGTACTGATGTGGAGTGCAGCACGGTAGGGAGGCGTGTGATCGGGGAGGCTGGATTGAGACGTAGTTGGAAGTTTAGAAATTATTCGTGACTTGTTACGTTACCGTTTTGGTACTGGTACTAAAGTCAAAATTTCAGGACCGAACCAACTCTACTCTGGATTGGTTTCTGCGAGATGAGACTTCGATTTGTTAAGTTTTGCTTTCCTTTCAGGTGACGGCAAGTCCCAATCCGCCGCCACCTCGGCCTGCAGCAGTAATGGCAGTAGCAGCAACAGCTCTGACGACACAATCAAGAGCATCCTGGAGCAGGCCCGGCGGGAGATGCAGGCCCAACAGCAGGCACTCCTAGAGATCGAGTCCTGCAACCGAGGGGCCGCAGCCACCCAGGCGGACAGGACTGCACCGTCAGAGCTGAGCAAGGCCTTGCAGCCGGCTGCTTACATTAAGCAGGAAGAGGGGAGCAGCGGGGTGGCGTCCGCCTGTGGCATTGCGGTTACCGCTTGTGGTCAGACCCCCCTCAGCGTGCTCTCCCCAGCGGCCTTTGTCCAGAGCATCATTCGAAAGGTGAAGTCGGAGATTGGGGATGCCGGCACTTACTTTGATCAGCACTGGGCAGCCGAGAGAAGCGTCATCGGCGGCAGCACCGTGGGAATCACTTCCCGGCCTCTGACGTCGGTCTCCCCATCCTTGTCATCGTCTTCCTCGGCGGGGTACCCCGCCATGCCACGTCCTTGGCCACTTCACACAGAGAACGGGGAGAGTTTACCGAATAGCGAGGAGGCCTCGGCAGCAGAGGAGGAGATGGCCAAGCTGGTGGACGTGAAATGTGAGACGGATGTGTCGAGTGGCTGCGAGTCTCAGGGACTGGGCCGCCTGTCCTACTACCCAGCCTATGTGCCTCGCACTCTAAAGCCAACCGTCCCCCCGCTCACACCCGAGCAGTACGAGATGTACATGTACAGAGAGGTGGACACCATCGAGCTGACCCGCCAGGTCAAGGAGAAGCTGGCGAAGAATGGTATCTGCCAGAGAATTTTTGGAGAAAAGGTGAGTTCATTTTATGGTACCTGAGGTGGGGTGGGAAGTTGTTGTCACTGTCGACTGCTTCAAGATCCTCAAAAATGCTTTACAGGGGTTTTCTAATGGCTTCTGGGTGTCACCTGATGTTCACGTACAAATTCCAGTCTTCTTATTACTTAAATAATGGCCACGTTTACATTATCTTTGAGTTCCTGATCAATGAAAACAGCGCCATTGTTATCACATTACTTAGGGAATTAGAAAGTCAAAAGAGCCAGAGAGGCTTCCTCCTTCTCTTCACGCACAAGTGCTGACGTAGGTGGGCTGTCCCTGGACCCCCTAATCAAATGACAGTAGTGAAATGAGTGACATATGTCCTGTCTCTGTGCACCGGGAGTGCAAAGTGAAGTGCCGTCTAGTGACTGAATTGTGTGACGCACAATTGTGTAGTGGGTTGAGAAGGTCTTCAGACCCCTTAACGCTCTGCACATTTCATTTGAAATGGATTGTCTGGCCATCGAGCTTTACTCGATAACCCATAATGAGAAAGGTTTGGAAATGTGACAAACTGAAATCTTACCTTCATTAGACGTATTCAGACCCTTCATTCAGTTCCTTTGGCAGCAATTCCACCTTTGAGTCTTCTTGGCCAAGTCTCTACCAGCTTTGCACATCTGGATTCGGCCAGCTGATCCCATTTTTCCTGCCAGATCCTCTCAAGCTCCATCAGGTTGGATGTGAAGGGTCTGTGAACGGCCATCTTCAGGTTTCTCCACACATCCTCTATGGGGTTCAAGTCTGTGCCACTCAAGGACTCGTCCTTGAGCCCCTCCAGCGTTGTCTTGGCAGTTTGCTTTGGGGCTTTGAGCCATCACTTGAGTCTGAGGTCACAGGTTTTTTTCAGGGGTCTCTCTCTGTTTATGGCTTCATTCCTCCTTCCCTTTGATTCTGTCCCTGCAGCTCCATAGCTCTGATGTTGCTGCCACCATGCTTCACCGTAATGATGGCATTAGGCAGTGCCTGGTCTTCACTAGATGTGGTGCTTGGCGCTCTGCCCCAGAAGTTCAAGCTTTGTCTCATCAGATCAGTGAATCTCCATCTTGATTCATCCTTCCTTCAGTTCTAACCAATCTTCCTGTCCCCGGCACCCCCATATCATGATGCTGCCACCACCATGCCTCACCTCTTCTTCTTCTTCTTCTTTCGGCTGCTCCCGTTAGAGGTCGCCACAGCAGGTCATCTTCTTCCATATCTTTCTGTCCTCTGCATCTTGTTCTGTTACACCCATCACCTGCATGTCCTCTCTCACCACATCCATAAACCTTCTCTTAGGCCTTCCTCTTTTCTTCTTACTTGGCAGCTCTATCCTTAGCGCCCTTCTCCCAATATACCCAGCATCTCTCCTCTGCACATGTCCAAACCAACGCAATCTCGCCTCTCTGACTTTGTCTCCCAACCGTCCAACTTGAGCTGTCCTCATTTCTAATCCTGTCTATCCTCGTCACACCCAATGCAAATCTTAGCATCTTTAACTCTGCCACCTCCAGCTCTGTCTCCTGTGCCACCGTCTTCAGCCCATATAACATAGCTGGTCTCACTACCGTCCTGTAGACCTTCTCTTTCACTCTTGCTGATACCCATCTGTCACAAATCACTCCTGACACTCTTCTCCACCCACTCCATCCTGCCTGCACTCAATTCTTCCATTACTCTGTACTGTTGATCCCAAGTGTTTAAACTCATCCACCTTCGCCAACTCTACTCCCCTCATCCTCACCATTCCTCTGCCCTCCCTCTCATTCACACAGATGTATTCTGTCCTGGTGGTCCTACTGACCTTCATTTCTCTCCTCTCTTCTCATATCTCAACCTCTCCAGTGTCTCCTCAACCTGCTCCCTACTATCGCTACAGATCACAATGTCATCAGCAAACATCACAGTCCATGGGGACTCCTGTCTAATCTCATCTATCAGCCTGTCCATCACCATTGCAAATAAGAAAGGGCTCAGAGCCGATTCCTGATGTAATCCCCCCTTCGTCACTCCTACCGCAGACCTCACCACGGTCACACTCCCCTCGTACATATCCTGTACCACTCTTATGTACTTCTCTGCCTCTCCCGACTTCCTCATACAATACCACAGCTCCTCTCGAGGCCACATGTCATATACTTTCTCAGGTCCACAAAGACGCAATGCAGCTCCTTCTGACCTTCTCTAAACTTCTCCTTCAACACTCTCAGAGTAAACATCACATTTGTGGTGCTCTTTCTTGACATGACACCATCATCTGCTCACTAATTATCACCTCACTTCTTAACTGAGCTTCCACTACTCTTTCCCATAACTTCATGCTGTGGCTCATCAATTTTACCCCCCTGTAGTTACTGCAATCCTAGACATCTCCCTTATTTTTAAATATCGGCACCAGTCCACTTCTTCTCCACTCCTCAGGCATCCTCTCACTTTCCAAGATTCCATTAAACAATCTGGTTAAAAACTCCACTGCCATCTCTCCTAAACACCTCCATGCTTCCACAAGTATGTCATCTGAACCAACGGCCTTTCCATTCTTCATCCTCTTCATCACTGTCCTTACTTCCTCCTTGCTAATCCATTGCACTTCCTGATTCACTATCTCCATATCATCCAACCTCTTCTCTCTCTCGTTCTCTTCATTCATCAGCCTCTCAAAGTACTCTTTCCATCTGCTCCACACACTCTCCTTGCTTGTGAGTACGTTTCCATTTTTGTTCTTTATCACCCTAACCTGCTGCTCATCTATCCCAGCTCGGTCCCTCTGTCTACCCCACTGGTCCTTTTCTCCCTCCTTAGTGTCCAACCTCTCATACGACTCATCATACACCTTTTCTGTAGCCTTTGCCACCTCTCTCTTCACCTTGTGCCTTATCTCCATGTACTATTGTCTACTTTCTGCATCTCTCTTGACTATACCAGTTCTTCTTTGCCATCCTCTTCCTCTGTATACTCTCCTGTATTTCCTCATTCCACCACCAGGTTTCCTTTTCCTCCTTCCTCTGTCCAGATGTCACGCCAAGCACCCTTCTTGCTGTCACCCTTACTACATCTTACTACCACCATGCCTCACCATAGGGGTGTTATTCACCAGGGGATGAGCACTGTCTGTGTCAAAGATGAGACACAGAAAGAGCCTTAAAAACATCTGAGGCAGCCACCTGTGTAATTTTCCTGGCTGCGAAATGGAATTTTTTTAGCACAGATAAGTACAGGTTTGAGTCCAAAATAGGACTGGCTGGTGAGGTTGAGATGGTGGGTTTTTAAAGTGCGACAGAGGAAGTGAGGTCATTTTGATCGGAACCGGAAGTGATGTCATCAGGCTCGTGACTGGTGTCTTCTGTGCCAGAAGTGACGTCATGGAGGCCAGGCGGAATTTCCCGTAATGGGTCTGCAGCGGAAAAAGAGAAAGGATGAGTGTAGTTGCCACCCCCTGGTCAGGCATGGAATTACCTTTCTTCAAGCCCTTTAGTTGCCTCCCATGCACATGTGTGTGACACCACCAGACATGGTGCTTGGAGTTCTGCCCAAAGACTCCAGTTTTTGTCTCATCAGCCCAGACGACCTTTTCCTTCACGCTCTCCAAGTCCATTGGCAGACTCCAAGTGGGCTGTCGTATGGAGTCCAGCTAAGACGGTTATCCTTCTGACAGGTTCCTCCATTTCCACAAAGAACTTCTGAAGCTCTGTTAGAGGGACCTCCCTGACCAAGACCCTTCCTTGCCCCACTACTCAAGTTTTGGCTGGATGGCCAACTCTAGGACGAGTCCTGGTGGTTCCAAACATCTCCCTTGTCACAATTCTTCAGGCCGCTGTGCTCATGGGAACACTGAAAGCTTTCCAAAATGGTTTGATCTCTTTGCCCTGAAGTGTGCCGTCATGGAGGTCTACAGAGAGTTCCTTGGACCTCATGGCTTGGTTTTCATCCTGACATGCCATGTGACTCACAGGTCCACGTGTGTCTTTCTAGGATGACTGACTGGACAGGTGGACTCCAAGTCAAGTTCTAGAAACATCTCAAGGAGAATTAGAGCAAACACAGGTCTAATTTGGAAGTGCCACACCAAAGGGTCCGAATACTGGTGGGAATCACCTGGTGAGACTTTGTGGTCTCTGTCCAATTTCTCCATTTCAAATGAAGTGTGCACAACGTGAAGGGGTCCGCAGACATCCTGAATCCACTATACCGGCTTTAATCTTTAAAGATGTCTCCGTCTTGCATTCCAGGTGCTCGGCCTGTCACAGGGGAGTGTGAGTGACATGCTGTCCCGACCCAAGCCATGGAGTAAGCTGACTCAGAAAGGACGAGAGCCATTCATCCGCATGCAGCTTTGGCTTTTGGATCAGTTAGGCCAAGGCATCAGCCAGACGGCCAGTAACAGCGGCATGCTGGGTAAGGACGTGGATTACATGGTGTGCTCACCTTCAGCGATCCAATAACTTGGTTGTCCACGCCTTAAGGGGCCAAGGTGGTGCTAAAGTGCTTGCCATACCTTTGAGGTGGCACCACGGTGATGGAACTATCTGGTAGCCTTCAGAGAATAAGTTTAGATGGGGAAATGGTCTGTGCCACAGACAGGTGGTATTTGTGAATGTGCTGTAAGATGAAACAACAAAAACCAAGATGAAGGTTTGGGATGTCCACCCCATATACCTGAAAGGAAGGCAAAAATTTAGAAACTGGAGTAATTGTAACGGACCGAGTTCTGAAATCCATGAGACAATATGGTGGATCTATGGTGGGTTTCACAGGAAGGGGTGTGTTTCATGGGCTGGAGCTGCAAGTGAGGTCAGGCAGGGTTTCCTTCTGAGGGTCTGCACTGGAAAGAGAAGAGGGTGTTAGTGCGCATCGCCACCCCCCGGTCTGCCATTTATTTAAGCCTATCGACTGCCTCCATGTGCACGTGTGTGACAGTGCATTGACCATGGGTTCAGCGGTCTCTTTGGAGACCACCATTTCCTCAATTAGTGAAATCATAATCAGAGTATTGGGTGTGAAATAATCAGCCCTGACACACAAAAAAAAGGTTTGGGGAAGCCCCCTGTATAAAAGAGCAAAATAAGAACTGATTAATTGAAGGTAATTGGTGGGGTTTTAAGGTAAGTCAGAGGAAGTGATGTCACTGAGGCAGGAACCGGAAGTGGCGTCATCGAGACAGGAACAGGATGTGATGTCACTGAGGCAGGAACCAGAAGTGACGTTGTCGAGACAGGAACAGGATGTGATGTCACTGAGGCAGGAACCAGAAGTGACGTCGTCAAGACAGGAACAGGATGTGATGTCACTGAGGCAGGAACCAGAAGTGACATGATCGAGACAGGAACAGAATGTGATGTCACTGTGACAGGAACCAGAAGTGACGTCATCGAGATAGGAACAGGATGTGATGTAACTGTGACAGGAACCGGAATTTATGTCATTGAGACAGGAACAGAAATGATGTCATCAGACCCAGGTGGGATTTCTCATGTTGGGTCACCCAGAGATAATACAGAGAGGACTGATGTACTCTGCCACCCCCTGGCCTGGTGTGGAATTACCTTCTTTCGAGCCCTTTAGCTGCCCCCCATGCGCACGTGTATGACATGGGATAGGAGAAGACCACTGTGGGAGTGATGCTGTGAAGTGTGGGGGGGGGTGAAAGACCCTCTTACTGTCGCAAGTAAATTCGGTTCACTTGCAGAGGTAGGATTTCTGCTGCTTGACCCACCTCTCCTTCTCTTCTTTCTCTCCACTGCAGATAAGAGTCCGATGCAAGCCCGCTCCTCCCCATCTCCGCCACCAAGCCCTCTGGAGGATCAGCCGAGCCCTCAGGGAGAGTCTATGAGCCTGGCCTTGGAGAGCAGTAAGGAGAACCAGCATCCCGAGGTCCAGTCCGTGTCGCCATCCTTACATGGGGGAAAGACGACACCCGGGCAGCTCCATCATCATCACCACCACCACAACCATCATCAGCACACGCCGCTGGGCATCCAGGAGCTGGTGGCCATGTCGCCTGAGCTTGACACTTACTCGATCACCAAAAGAGTGAAGGAGGTGCTGACCGACAACAATTTGGGTACGCCATGTTTGGGAGAGCTTTCTTTGGACAGCTAAAGGATGACTGAGAGCTGATGGGGAAAAACTGAAAAGCCCTATGGGGGGGGGCACAAATTCCCATTATTATAAAACTTACAGCAGTTCTCTTTTAGTCATGCAATCCACTCATCCCAATCTTCTGTTACCGTGTCTTGATCCTCCCACGTTTTTTTTTTTTCCTGGCTTTTTTCCACGACTTTCAATTCAGGCGCACTCTTAATTTCTGGAACAAAAAGAAGTCACGGGGAGTGGGATCTGGCGAATATATAGGCTGGGGGGGGGGGATGCGGGGGATGAAGCAACGACATTGTTTTGGGTCAAAAACTTTTTGACTGACAAACCGGTGCAGAGCTGCAGAGTTTCATGATGCCCCCTCCCTCGTAGACCCCTCGGTGTTCTGCTGAGAAACAAACGGGTGATTTATTTTCTGAGCTAAACCAGGAGAGGTCCGGTCAGGTTGGGTGGTGGGGGGCACGCACAGGTACAGCGTGTTGCCGTACCCACCATACAACGAAAGAGCTCGGGGTCCTGGTTGGCAACACCACCCCAGTCCCTCCTTCCAGAAATGACCGTCTATCTGCCGCAGTCAGGTGTTACGTGGGCGTGCCCTTGGCCGGGTCCTCGATAATGAGCCGGATCACCCTCGGGGGAATCTGGTGTGTAAAAAATAAAATCAAATTACACCCTCGCTAAAAGAGTCAAAAATCAAAGTCGAAAACAAACGGGTGAAGATTAGATGAAACCAAACCTGCCTGTCTGACTTCCCATGCGCTTTGTGGGTGGTCCCCCCAGCAGCTGGAGCCACCTGCCAATCACTGCCCTATAAATCTGGAGGGTCTGCCACAGCTCCTGGCGGTTCATTTTTAACGTGGTGAGTTCACGTGTGAAATTTTCTGGATTTTTGACCTGTTTTCCCTATTTTTTTTTTTTTTTACCTCATTCCAGGTTTTTTTCTGGGATTTTTGTTTTAGGTAACTCCCTTTGTGCCCTGCAGAGCTTGCTTTTGTTTCATCCATCCATCCATCCATTATCCACACCAAGGTCCGCAACCTTAGATGACTTGTGTTATCAAACAATGGAATAATTACTCTGACCCTTATGACAGCACCACAGTGCCATTTCCTGGGAACGCCCCTGTAGCAAAACATCCTAACAACCAACACCTAAAACAGCAATATCCATCTATCCATTATCCACCCCGCTATATCCTAACTACAGGGTCACGGGGTCTACTGGAGCCCATTTCAGCCAACACAGGGCGCAAGGTAGGAAACAAACCCCGGAGAGGATGCCAACCCACCTCAGGGCACACACCCACACACCAAGCACACACACGAGACAATTTAGGATCGCCGACGCAACTAACCTGCATGTCTTTGGACTGTGGGAGGAAACCCATGCAGACACGGGGAGAACATGCAAACTCCATGCAGGAAGGACCCATGAAGCGAACCTGCAGATCTCCTAACTGTGAGGCAGCAGCGCCACCATGCCGCCCCGCTTTTGTTTTAGATCATTTAATTTTGGAACGTTATGTGTTTGCCTTTGTGACTAGCCGGGGTTTGTCGGTTTTCCCTCTCTAGTGGCCATTTGTGGAAGTCACGACAGAAGCTTTCTGACTTCCAGGCAGATTTATGCTGTGAGTGTGCTGTATAGGTGTGGATGAGTCCGTGAAGGAACCTGTGATGGATTGACATCCTCTCCAACGCCTAAGGGACCTGATCCCAGTGACAGGCTCCAGACAGGAATTCCTGAAGATCGGATTGTAACAGAGTTGTTGGGTTTTGTTTTTATCAACATTTTGAAAGCAGGTTTTGATGTTTGCCATGGCTGTGTTGAAGCAAAAGGATTACGCAATTTCCGCTCCTTTGTCCGTCCACTGGTACTTTCTTACGCCTTCTGAGGGACTGCCGTCTCTAGAAGTGCTTCGTAAAGTAGAAACCGGTTGGCCGCTGATGCAGTTCTTTTGGGTGTTCTTCTCCCTTTCAGGTCAGAGACTGTTTGGAGAGAGCATCCTGGGCCTGACGCAGGGATCGGTGTCAGATCTGCTGTCGAGACCCAAGCCCTGGCACAAGCTCAGCCTCAAAGGCCGCGAGCCCTTCGTCCGCATGCAGCTGTGGCTGAACGATCCGCACAACGTGGAGAAACTGCGTGACATGAAAAAGATGGAAAAGAAAGGTAAGGTTCCTGAAGGAGACGGGCTTGGTATTTCTTCAAGTCGATATTTTGTTCGTCACAGACAATGGTATAAAAGAGCCGGAATTTAACTAACGTAACCACCGGGAGTCGGCGTGCATTTCTGGAGCAACTTGGAGCTCAACACCTCTGATACTCTTCATTTATCAAGATGGTGATTTGTCGTACAGTCGTTTGTACAGGTTACTTTCGCCTCTCAGATTTAACGAATTAAACGAGGAATCCGCAGGGACTCTGAGTCCTTTGTTTACTTTCAGTGTCCACTGACTTCTCACTCGAACCCAATTTCGCACGGCAAATGCACATTTAGCAATGGACTGTAAAAGTAAACAAAGCCCACTGGAAGAAGTTTTGGACTCCCTGCGGATTCCTCCTTTAATTCGTCAAGTCCAAGAAAAAAAAGCAGTGCGTATGACAAATCGTCGTCTTGCCGATGCTGACAGAGAAGTACACGAAAAAAAGTACATGGTCCATGTCTCTCTGTGTGGACAGTCCAAAAATGAAGGCCGCCCTCCGGTGGTCACTGTTATGTCTGCAGTGCAGACGAGATTTGGAGTAACCAGGAGGAGGAGGTGAATTCCAAATGGATATCAAAGATGAGAAACGAAAAGCATGAAAGAAAGTCAACGACTTAAACAAAAGGTCGATACACACATAGTACGAAGATTTTACCAATCGATAGAATAGAGATAGGAAGAGGAAGCCCCGGGAGGCCTTTTATACCGGCTACGTCATGGTAGCAACATGTCCGCACAACGAAAATCGCCATTACCAGTGACAGGCGTAACCACAAGGGGGTGCCTATAAGCCCCAAACCTCAGACACAGTATCACCCAACATGATTCCAGGTTCTATTTGTCAACAACACGTTTCCACTAATTATTACGAGCGACATTCAAAAAGTTTCCACACTTTTTTCTTATCTCTTATTTATTAGGAATTAGGAAAACAAATGACATCACTTTTCTTCCCCGATCACCTTCCTTTGCGATGCAGTTTTCCCAGCATCATACCAGCTTTTTAATTCCATCAGCAAAAATTTCTTCTGTTTTCATGAATCAGTTGCAGGGTTCTTTCTTAATTCCTCGGGGTCATGGGCGAAGCTGGATGTCCGGAGCTCTCTCTGCATATCCGTCACACAAGGACGGCCATTTTTGAACATTTCAATCCACTCATTGACGACTCTACGAGACAGAACTTGATCCCCATACTGAGCACACATGCGGAGATGAATTTGTGC
>JANRMT010062838.1:5736959-5780321 GCA_026402145.1 Polypterus bichir lapradei | reverse complement strand
CTCTCTCTCTCTCTCCCTCGCTCACTCTCTGTCGCTCGCTCTCTCTCGCTCACTCTCTCTCTCTCTCGCTCTCTCTCTCCCTCACTCACTCTCTCTCGCTCGCTCTCTCTCACTGTCTCTCTGTCGCTCGCTCTTCTCTCTCTCACTCGCTCTCTCTCTCTCTCACTCGCTCTCTCTTTCTCTCTCGCTCACTCTCTCTCTCTCTCTCTCACTCGCTCTGTTGTGCTCTCTCTCTCTCGCTCCCTCTCGCTTGCTCGCTCTCTCGCTCAATGTACAGGGAGAGACTGAACACGTGTGGAAATCATCGGCGCGTACGAACCGGAAGGGAAACTGGTTTGTTCATCACCCGAGTGTGTGGTCGTGAACAGATGCAAAACTTTGGCGAACTTTTTGGTCATAACGCGATTTTGTACGTGGTCCGAGAGATTCCTGACTCGAGGTTTCACTGTAATGGAATGGCACAATAAACGGGATGCTGGGTGGAAATGCCTGTAAATACTGTAAATAATGGCTCCTTCCTTCTCACGATCTTCATTTCCTTTATCTCTCTCTCTCACTCTCTCCTCACTCCTTTCTTCCTTTATGCTGCTCTAGTTTAAATAATGACAGTCCCGGATGTAATTGGTGGAAATCAATAGGTAATTTCCATCTTGGGGCTGCGGTCTCCCTTCATTATCCTTCCCCTTTTATCTTACGGGGACAACATTTACTGATACACACATATAGCACAGCAAACGGGACGATGAAAACAAAACGCACTCGGCACAGACAAAAATAAATACTTCTTATTATGTAGCCTGGTCTTTATCCAGTGTAGGGATCCTGATGGAACAAAATCTCATAAAACGCTCCCTAAGCTCACGTGTTTGACATGATGCAGAACGATGAAGCACGCTTGGTCAAGTATCAAGTCTCATTTTCGTTTTTTGCTTTGTTTTGGTATCCCGAATGCAACTTTGCTGACGCACGCATCCTCCGTCTAACTTTGCCCTTTTCTCTCCTCTTCTCCAGCCTACCTAAAACGGCGCTACGGTCTCTTGAGCACGGGTTCTGACAGCGACTCCCCCAGCACCCGCTCCGACTGCGTCAGCCCAAGCATTCTGCCAGGAGACCTCTGCCACTTTGGCCAGGTGAAGAAGCCGCGTGTAGTCCTTGCAGCTGAAGAGAAGGAGGCCCTCAAGAAGGCCTATCTGCTGGAGCCTTATCCCTCCCAGCACACCATCGAGTTACTGGCCACCCAGCTCAGCCTCAAGACCAACACCGTCATCAACTGGTTCCATAACTACAGGTGAGTGTGGACCGTTGGGTCCCGTTTTATCAGTGAGCCACAGAACGTGCATACAGATAGGTCAGCGTTGGTGGACCGATGGGTGGGATGTCACTCATGTGGGTAGCTGCAGCTGAGAAGTGAGAACTTCTCTAAAAGTAAGAGGTGTTGTAAGAAGAAGGCCATGCTGACTCAAGGTGAGACAGTAAAAGATTTAAATGGGGAAGGTTCAGGAGACGAGACAGGGTCGAGACCAGAAAAGTCGTCAAATAAACGATAAAAATACTGATTTCTTACAAGGAACCGACAAATGAAAATAAGCAACGTGCCCCAATACGGTAATCCTAATATCAGAAATATGCAACACAAATCATACAGGATGGAGAGTCTCTGGTGCAAAACAATAAGGCGACGTGATAAAAGACGTTATCAAAATTCACCTTTGCATGTAATGAACGAAGCAACAATGAATGTGGAAATCGTAATCCTTGGGGTCCTAAAGCCTGTAATTCATATTTAACGTGTACCCAGACCTCACGGGAAAGGCAACAGAATGACTTGAAAATGATGGAGAGGCGTTGGGGCCTCTAAAAGTAACTATAAAGCAGGCCAGGACTGTCGGAATCTCAATTATTTGCTATTATTTTATAGTTCAATGCCATTTTTAGGAATTTTGACAACCGCAGATTGGCCAGACATTGCATGTTTCGAACGTATAAAGTTCCCCTCATTCGTTCCTTCACTTTCTGAGTTTACGGGTAATTTCAAAAGAATTCACAAGAGCCTTCTGTTATTTAGTTTCTATGTTGTTTCTAACACCTTTTCCCTGATTCTTAGTCTTTGAAAATTTTGGTACTTCTGATAGACAGGGCGGACTTACGGGTTTGGTCTTTGTGTGTTTTCCTGGCGTTTCTCTTCTTGTCACCTCCATTTCTACTTTCGTAGTTCATCCCTCTGATAAACTATAACAAGGACCCCTCAATCCCAGAAGACTACCTGACGCAGCCCAAAGTGGGGAAAAAGTGGCATAAGAGTTCAAAATAGGAAGAAATGTATTTAAAAAATGCCATACAAGAGAAGGGATTACCACAAACCCCTGGCATACAGACAAAGGGGTAACAAATAATCCTTATAAATTAAAGGTGGGCAAATTTTAGCTTCTGGGACACATGCAGCCAGTAGCGTCAATGTGTGTGGCCTGCATACAAATTCAAAACCTTTGTGATTTTGTTAACAAAAATGACAACGTCGTCAGGTTGAGTGGCCCACCCACAAGTTTAAAACTTTTGTGAATTTATTAATAAAAACTGCAAATTAAATACATAATCAGTATTGGAACACGTGAACAAATGAGCAGGCTCGTTTATAACGATGCATGTGTACAAGTGTAAGAAGTGGACTTAGAGAGTAGAGTGATGTTTCGATCATACGTAGTCAGAAGACCGGATGCTTCGTAAGCACACGCTTTCTCGCATGTGTGTTTGGAACACTCTTTAGACTGGCATCCTCCGAGTGCTGTATTAGAATTTCAAATTTTGTTATCCCTAACAATGAGTGCAACTGTGAAAAAATGTAAAATTGAAGCTGAACGGCGTGTTATTAACAAGCAATGGACATTAAGGTTATTTTTTTATTTATTTTTTTTTACAAATGTTGAAAGTAAAGCAGTGAGCCTGGTAGGCCACGACAGTGTGGCCGTTTCTAAGGAGATCAATTTGAAGAGACATTTCCAAACTAAGCCCAATACGTTTGGAAATAATTTATTAGAAAATGAATTACAGCAATAAGCTTATTTTATTTGCTACTTTCTTTGTGTACCAAAGTTATATAGTCATGTAACTAATACATTTTGTATTTATTAGTCATATAAACAGATAAATGTAATAAATAAATACATAAATAAATGAATAAATGTGAATGACTGTTTAAATAAATAGATAAATGTGAATGACTGTTTAAATAAATAATTAATTAATTACTTAATTAATGTGAATGACCGTTTAAATAAATAAATAAATAATTACTTAATTAATGTGAATAACTGTTTAAATAAGTTAAATAAATACATAAATGTGAATGACTGTTTAAATAAATGAAATAAGTAAATGTGAATGACCGTTTAAATAAATAAATAATTAATTAATTGATGTGAATGACTATTTAAATAAATAAATGTGAATGAGTGTTTAAATTGATTAGTTAATTAATGTGAATGACTGTTTAAATTAACTAATTAATTAGAATGCCTGTTTAAAAAAATAAATTAATGAATTAATAAATAAATGTGAATGACTCTTTAAATAAATAAATAAATAATGTGAATGACTGTTTATATAATTAATTAATGTGAATGACTATTTAAATAAATAAATGTGAATGACTGTTTAAATAAATAAATGTGAATGACAATTTTAATTAATTAATTAATTTAGTTGTTTTTGTGCGAAAATAATGTTCACTTAGTAAATTTACATTTTTGTCACATGCAGTCCGCTAGAGACCTTACAGATGTCAATGTGACCCTTGGAGAGAAAAGTATCCCCTTTGTTATAAATGAATTTGACGAAATAGGAAAATATAAGAAATGCACAAAAGGAAAAAGAAAGGAGTTGCCTAATAAGCAATCCGCAGCAAACAAATCCCCGATACACAATCCAAGAGAAGAATCTGATGAACGGAGCAAAGTGTATGTAATAAAAAAACAGAACACCAATACTTAGGGAACAAAACTCCACCACAAGTCATTGATCCGCTATTGGGCCTCCCCGGCTCACAGCCTGTTTATAGCCGGAGTGACGTCAGGGTGGCCCCGCCTCCTAGGGTGCCACCTGCAAAATATAAGAACATTTAATGGGAGGAAACACAATTAGAGGATCACAAATGAAACCAAGAGAAATAGCATGAAAAAAGTGAAACAGTTATTCAAAAATGAATGAGAAAATGGCTGACGCCTAGCAAGAGGAAGTTCTCATAAAAGTCGTGTTCTGGTCACAGGTGGAGAGTGTTGAAGCATCCACTCAGGACCAGTCACAGGTGAGACAGTTTCTGTTTCAAATATGTGCGCTGGGTTTCCGGATGATGAGAGTCATTTTGGGTACTTTCAAGGTGAGCAGGGGATCCTTCTGATGAGTTTACACGTTGTAAATAAATGAGGCAACAAATCATAAAAGGGTTTGAGGTACCAGGTGATCCCCTTATAATGACGTGATAGTGGCAGAAGAGAGTCTCTTTGGGACTGACTCCAGAAGGCGGGTTCAGGAGGGTGGAAGTGATGTCATAGGTGGCTTGTCCGTTAATCTTCCGATCTGTTAGAGGGAGGAAAGGCATTAAGCAGTAGCGCCATCCCCTGGCTTGGAGTGTAACTACCAGTAGACGAGCCCTGAAGTTGTCTCACCTGCACACGCGTGTAGTGATGTGATCAGGGATCAGTGAACAGTTTGCGTTGCAACTTTTGTAACATATCAGGTAACGGGATTTTGTGTTTTCTTGGCAGATCCCGCATGAGGAGGGAGGTGCTCGTTGAGGGGATGCAGGACAACGACACCGACGCGGAGCCAGGCAACTACAGCAGCAGGTACTCCCACGGGACGCCCACTCCCCAAACCCCAGACTCGGACACCGAGGACAGGAAGCCAGTGTTCCCCGTGCACGGTGAAAGTTACCCCGCCATCCCCGCCCAGAGGCCGAGCTCGGTGCAAGTCAAGCAGGAGACTCCAGACGAGAAGGAAGGGCAGGACGAGGAAGAGGAGGAGGGGGTGCATTGCAGTCGGCAGTGTGTCTCGACCGGAGTGCAGTTTTCGAACCAACTGAAGAGTGAGAGCGAGGAGGAGGAGGAGGAGGCTGGCCCCAAGGAGGACTCCCACACGCAGGCCTGTCCCAAGAGTCCGCACCAGAAGAACGCAACTACCAGCGAGCTCCAGTCGCGACTGTGCCAGACGGGCACGGGGGGCCCAGACTCGGACGCATCTGAGACACCAGTCTTGGACCCAGTCAGCTTCAAAGCAGCCTCTGAACCTTCTCGCAGCAGCCTGGAAGTGTCGCTCAACTCGCCGTCAGCAGCCTCCTCGCCTGGACTCATGATGTCTGTCTCCCCTATCCCGTCCTTCTCGGCGCCTATATCCCCCTCTCCACCCGGCACCACCACCACCACGGCCGGTGTGCCGAGCTCCGACTCCCAGGTGCCACCACAGAACTCCAAGCTGAAGAAGAGCACGCAGAGGCGCAACGAGAAGATGGCCAACTTGAACAATATCATTCACCGGCTAGAGAAAGCGGCCAATCGCGAGGAGACGCTGGAGTGGGAGTTTTGAAAGCCGCTGCGTCTGCTTCGCTTTTCTCTTTCTCTTTCTCCTTTGGCCGAGAAGAAAGCAAATTCTCTCAGAGAAGCCTCCATGCGCTCGGACTCAAAGTGTCTCGAAGGTCGGCCGTCGGCAAGGAGTTTAAACAAACGATAAAAAAAAAGAGACCTCCCTCTCCTGTTCCTCGTTTTAACACTAAAGGATACTACTGAAGATTAATTTTAGAAGAACAAATTATTTATAAACTCGTTTTAGGTATTTTAATAAAGGATTTTACTTGTACGGGAAAAAAAAAATATTTAACAGCCCTAGCTGTTTTGTTTTAAGAAATGAGAAATTTAAAAAAACAAAAAAAAAAAACTTCACCTTGGAAACTTTTGCAGCCGATGTGTCATAAAATGCACACGTGAGTCCTGTCGTTTGCCACTGGATGAGATTATAACGTTTTAAAAAAAAAAAAAGACGTTTATCGAAAAAGCCATCTACAAAGCACTATACTTCTTTTAAAAAAAAAAAAAAAAAAAAAAAAAAATTTGCTATTTTTTGGAATAGCCGTTTTTTTCAAGTTTTGTCTTTAAGACGTCATGGTTCCAAGCTACGTAGCGAATGGAAAAATTTTTTGATCGATGATTTTGACTGTGGGATAGTCCTAAAGACTCTAAATAGATGACACTGCTTCTGTATTTAGTTTCTTGGTGATCTTTTTGAAGCCTTTGTAACACGGAGTGTCCTGTGTGGTTCTATATGTTGTAGAGATGTCTGCAGTTGCCTCTTTTTCTCTCGATGAGATGTAGCATGGTACCCCCTCCACCCTCATGACCCCCCACCCCACCACTAGATAGTGACCTGTGATGAACTTCAAAAAACAAAAACTGATAAAATCGACGCTCTCGTCACGGCGGAGCTTCTACTGTCTTAGAGACTGAATTTGAGTTCATTTATTTGTTATTTGTTCTTTTTTTAAATTCATGTTGTACTGTGAAGGCACCCCTGGAAATAAAGCGAGGGGCGATAAAGGCCACGGAAAATAGTCGACGCACCATTGGGCCGAGCTTGTCTTGCTCGTGTCGCGCCACAAACTTGCTACTCTTCTATGCATTGTCTGCGGGGGTCTCTGGGAGGCGGGGTAGGGAATGCCGCACCTATCGATTTAAAAAAAAAAAAAAAATGTTCCCCTAAAAGTCCACCCGTCTTCTCTCACTTGCTAAACGAGACCCCCGCCCAACCCGTGTAACACAAATCAAATGAAGTTGCCCACCGGACTGAGAGCTCACTGTGGCCAGCCGAGGTGTCCACTCTTCAATTTTGTCTTGTTTTTCCATTTAAAAAATTTTTTTTAAAAATGTGCGTTTTTACCTTCTCCACGGCCGCACTTTTCCATACCCTTTTAATAAGGTGCGGTAAAAAAATTGTCGCTTTGTGTCTAAAACCCAATCCCACCGCTGCTACCTTTTTGGGATGGCTTAGCTTTTAGTCACACGTGGGGGCTTGACGGACTGAACGGTCTCCTCTCGTTTGTCAGATTTCTTATGGATCAGGGTGCGCTTTAAAAAAAAAAAAAAAAAAAATCACAAGATTATTTCAGGAGGGGGTGGGACACCAAAATTCTCAAAATGGTTGAAAAAAGAAAACGTTCAAAAATGTTCTCCTGGAGATGTCGAGGAAACATTTGCTGCACTCCTTTATTGTTACCACGACTAGCACTTCCAGGATTTCTTCCACGATAGCCAATCTCCTTCCCTTTGGTCTCAAATTTAGGGAATACAAGGAAGGAAAAAGCAACAACCTCATCGTTTTTCGGTCAAAAACTGTTTAACGACGTTGGTGCGAGCAGGTGCGTTGCCGTTGTGCAAAATCCCATTTTAGGCTTTGCAACTTCTCCAGATGTTTGTTTCCTGGGTTTACTCGACAGTAGCAAATCTTCTTCCTTTCCGTCTCAGTTTTAATTTCGGGATCTGGGGGAGCAAGATCTGGCGAATACGAGGAACGAAAAGCGACACCTTTTTATGGTTTTTAGTCAAAATCTCTTTGACGACATGGTGTGTGAAGGTGTGTTGTCCCGGTGCAGCACTTCTCCAGATGTTTTTTTTTCCTGGATTTTTTCCACGTTAGTAAATCTTCTTCCCTTTGGACTCAATTTGAATTTTCGGGAACTAAGGGAGCGTGATCTGGCGAATACAAGAAACGAAACACAGTAACCTCATTGCTTTTGGTCAGAAATTCAATCGAGCACACGGCTTGTGCAAGTGCATTGCCATTGTGCACAACCCTGCTTCAGGTGCACCACTTCTCCTGATGTTTGTTTCCTGGATTTGCTCCATGGTAACAAATCTTCTTCCTTTCTGTCTCAGTTTTAATTTCAAGATCTGAGGGAGCAAGATCTGACGAATAGCGACAACTTTATCATTTTTTGGTCAAAAACTCTTTGACAACATGGTGTGTGAAGATGTGTTGTCCTGGTGCATAATCAAGCTTTAGGTGCACCACTTCTCCGGATTTCTTCCATGGTAGTAAATCTTCTTCCCTTTCGGCCTCAATTTGAATTTTCGGAAGCTAGGAGAGCGTGATCTGGCGAATACAAGAAACAGAATACAAAACTCGACTGACCACAATGCTGGTGCAGGTGCATTGCCATTGTGCACAACCCTGCTTCAGGTGCGCCACTTCTCCGGATGTTTGTTTCCTGGATTTATTCCACGGTAGCAAATTGTCTTCCCTTCAGGCCCAGTTTTAATTTTGGAATCTAAGGAAATATCTGGTGAATATGAGGAATGAAAACCCAACACCCTCATTGTTCTTCGTCAAAAACTCTTTGGCACCGTGGTGCGAGCAGCTATGCGGTCCTGGTATATAATCCGGTTTTAGGTGCACCACTTCTCTAGATTTTTTTTTTTCTGGATTTCTACCACGGTGGTAAATTTTGTTCCCTGAGGCCTCCATTTGAATTTCGGGAACTAAGGTAGCAAGATCTGGCAAATATGAAGAATGCAGAACGACAACCTCATCGATTTTGGTTGACACCGTGGTGCGAGCGGCCGTGTGGTCCTGGTGCATAATCCAGTTTTAGCTGCACCACTTCCCTGCATGTTTTTTATCCTGGAATTCCTCTACTTTAGCAATTCTTATTCCCTTCGGTCTCAATTTGAATTTCAGGGACTAAGGTAGTGAGATCTGGCAAATATGAAGAATACAAAGTGACAACCTCATCATTCTTGGTCAAAAACTCTTTCACACTGTGGTGTGGGTAGGTACGTTGTCCTGGTGCACCACCACTTGTTTTGTTTCTTTTTCCTGGATTTCTTCCATGGTGGCAAATCTTCTTCCTGTTTGACTCGGACTTGAATTTCCAGGAATGAAGGGAGCGCGATCTGGCGAGCACAAAGGATGCAAAACAACAACTTCATCATTTTGGGTCAAAAACTCAAAAAAGACGCTGTGGTGCGTACAGGTGCGTTATCTTGGTGCATAATCCAGTTTTGGGTGCATCGCTCCTCCAGATGTTTTTTCCTGATGTTCTCCTGTGGATGCCTCAGCAGTTTGATATGATGTCACTAAAGAAGATCCTGCCCAAACTCTCTATTGACGGTTGATATCAAAACAACGTGGTCATCATTGTCTCCGCCAAATCCGCCATGTTGGCTTGAAGGAAGAACAGAAATCGGCCGAGGTTCGTGTACAGCTGTACAGTCGATGGCAGACGTACGCACCCGATCTGCTGTGCGTGGTACAAATCAGCGGCCGTAGGCGTTCAGCACCCCCTACTCCTGGGCTATTGACTGATTTTGGGAATTTTTAGGTCCCCCAACCCCACCTCATATTTGTGGTTATTTTTCATGCATTTGAACGATTTTATGCCTTGATGGGTTGCAGAGATTACACATCAGAAAATGTGGCCCCTAAACGCGTCATGGGTTCATAGCCCTTTGGACAGAGCCCCCCCCATGTTTGTGTGCAACTTCTAGCGCAAGTCCACACACGCTTGACGTCACAAAGTCAGCACACCTGCTCGCCCGTGCGTCCCTTGAGACGGCAGGCAGTCCAATTACCCAGAGTGCAGTTGACCAATTTTGAGAATTTTTAGGCCCCCCAACCTCATGCGTTGCCCTCCACAAGCCCTAACCGTAACCCTTGCTTTGCACTAAAATCCATCCATTATCCAACCTGCTATATCCTAACTACAGGGTCACGGGGGTCTGCTGGAGCCAATCCTAGCCAACACAGGGTGCAAGGCAGGAAACAAACCAGCCCACCGCAGGGCACACACACACACACACACCAAGCACACACTAGGGACAATTTAGTATCACCAATGTACCTAACCTGTATGTCTTTGGACTGTGGGAGGAAACCCACGCAGACACGGGGAGAACATGCAAACTCCACGCAGGGAGGACCCGAGAAGCGAACGCGGGTCTCCTAACTGCGAGGCAGCAGCGCTACCCACTGCGCCACCGCGCCGCCCTGCACTAAAATCGCCTTTCATATTGAGCACCTTCCCCGGCGCTGTACCCACGGCGTATGTAAGCTAAGCAGTTATTTAGTTGTCTACCATACCCCAGCAAGGAGAAGGCTGAGGGTCCCAAAAGGGTTAGACTAAGCCTCCGCTTGTCACCGACTATCCTTCTGTCTTCCAGTACTCAGGGGAGCAAACACGCCTGTCCCGACCACGCTTGGAGGGGGGGGTACAGGACGGGGGGAGCCCATCCATCCCAGAACACGCTCGGCCACCTCTTAAAGGCCACAAGTCGACCTGCTGGGGCGAACGCTAGCAAACACCAAGGGTATAGCGCCTTTCACAACGTCCTTTGTCACAGACTGAGAGTCACAATGAAAGCTGCTATTCCCCCCCCCAAGGGTGCTTAAGGCAAGACTTACAGAGTGGGCATATAGCGCCTTTCACCATAACGTGGAGGAGGTCTTGCGTGCGCGTGCCACGACGGAATGCTTAATGGTAAAGCCTTCAGGGGCAATGGTGGTCCAGGAGCGCTTTGATGTTTGCTAGAGGTGGTCACCGTCGATATTCTGTAACAGGGAATGGGTGGGCACGCCACGCCTCTCCTGGACCACGGCCCGTTCGGTTAAAAAACATCTTCGGCGCGTTAGGGAGGTGAATCGACTGAATGGAGCGCCCAAGTGGTCTCCCGCTTCGGAGCACCAACGTCAGGTGAGGACGTCACTCCCCCCCATCCCCTACAATCCCACCGCCCCCACCAACTCATCATTTTTGAATTCACATTTTTGCTTTGGATTTTTTTGGACACTTTGCTTTGGTTTGCAGTTCACCAGTGGACTGACTGCTGTGATGTTCGATGTTTCCATCCGTCGCCTTCTTTCTGTTTCTATAACGGCCACGACAAGCTTGTGGTGCGGAGATTCTGATGTTTGTACATACCTATAAATATATGCACAGAGTATAAAGAAGTACAGAAAGACATGCGTATATAAAAAACAAAAGAATTAGATTTTCAAAGCTGCATTGATCTTAGTAAAATGGATTCTGATTACTTGACGTGTCTGCCGCTGTGCTGTTTCTTTTGACTGCGCGTGTCACTTTACTGTACGCCGACTGTGGGAAGCAAACCCGGAATGTGGCTTAGGAATTGTATGTGTGTATGTGTGTGTGTGTGACCGGATTCTGGATCTTTCCAGGCTGGGGGGGTCCGATCCCCACTCTCGGTGTGCGTTTTACATATATGTTAATTTATGTTAATTAGTGCAGTGTGGAGGCGGGCCTTATGATTGGTAAATCCCCCCACGGATTCTGATTGTTATATTGTGTGTCTTCTCTCTTTTCTTCCTCTTCCTCCTCCTCTTCCTCTTACATCCACAGCAAGCGGAGAAGATACGAGCGTAACGGGAAAGCCACCCAAACGGTCAAAGGCCGGGCTCGACGTCGAGATGATGTTTGACGTTCAGGGTCTCGAAATCCCGTGGCGTCGGGGTGATCGGGGAACTTGGGCCTGCTGGGAAACTCCGCGAAGGATGAAGGATTTCGATACCGGATGTTTCCACGAATCGCCAAGATCAAGGAGGTCCACTACTGACGACGTGCGTGTGTTGTGATTTTGGGCTTCAGGATTCATTTTTGTGTTTTATTTTTTACGCCCGCCGCGTACCTGACTAAACTGGAGTGGCGCCATGTTGAATTTTAACAAGCGGTGCCATCCGGTGACTCTCGCGCCTCCCAGAAGCCTTGATGTACTTGTGTGACGTCATCGGTGCCACCCATTTTAAAAACATCCCTTATGCGCCATTCGGGGGTCCGTATTTTTGGATAAAACAGAAAGACTTCACGCGCGCTTCTCTGTATTTTTCTGAATCTCCTCTCACGTTTCTCGTTTGCCGATTGCCTCTCATTTTGTTCTCGTTTCATCTTCTGGTCCCGAAATCAAAATCACGAGATTCACTTTCTGAACTGTTGGGGCAAACGGCGTGTGATTAAAAAGAAAATGGCAGCTTCACAAATGTGTTGCAGAAAGAGAGAGCGACTCTAACTACTGACTGCCTCAATATGGCCGATCATCTTGCAGGAAGGGACGGGACGCCCAGAAGTGACATCAGAGTTGGTAAAGCTGTCAATCTTCCGGTCTGCAGACGGGAGGAAGAGTAAAGGTGCTACTAACTGGTGCCATCTTGTGTCACGGGGGAGATTACCATTACCGGTGCCCTTACGCTGTCCCCAAATGTGCACACGGGTGACACTGTATTCACTCGACCAGCTGGTGCCAACGGTAGCCAACATGGTGACAAGTGCAATGACAGAAAAGCGGCATCCGGGTAAGATCCAGAGTGCACAGCCACCTCAGACTGAGGTGACAACAGCCATGACAATGCTGGAGTGGCTTTGGGGCAAGTCTGTGAGTGTCCTTGAGTGGCCTCTTAGAAGATGCATGAAGAGACCTGAAGATAGCACTTCACAGATGGGCACCTGCCAGGAAAAAACGAGATCAACTGCCCAAATCCAGGAGGGCAAAGCTTGTAGAGACTTTGCCAGGAAGACTCCAAGCCACAATTGCTGCTAGTGGGCTGAGATTTTGAATTTATGTTCAAACCTTTCTGGCCACACGTTGTCACTTTGTCATTGTGGGTGGCCGAGTGTAGACTGGGGGGCATATACTTCTCCATTTAAAATTAAATCAACATAATAAAGTGTGCAGGACATGAAGGAGTCTGAAGGCCCTCTGTATGAGGAATGAAGCTTCTTGGCAGGTAAGGTCCACTCCATCCGAAGGGGCTTTCACCAGTCTAATGAGGTTTGTGCCCCCTCACTACTGCTAGAAGATGTGTGGCAGTGCCCAACCCCCGGCCGTTACCCCTCAGTGTTGCTTCTGATTTGTCGTTTCTGTAAATCCTCCATTGATTCTTTTTGACATCCCCCATGTGACTTACCAGCTGCAACATCGTGCTGGAAACGTCAAGGCCGGGTGGCCTCCAGCTTGACTGACTTGATGTATATTTTGCTTTGGATAAAAAAAAAAAATAATAGTAAACAAAATACCCCCCCCCCCCCCACCACCACCAACCTCAAAACATTTAAGGTTGGGGCACCAAAAGTCTTTGTAGTTACAGTATTTCTATGAAAGGCTTTCTAACAGTTCAGTCAGGACAGGGAAATGTCGCCCTCTAGTGCAAATATTAGGTACTGCAATGGTGAAAGTCTGACTGCAAAAAGAAAAAGGAAGGAAGGAACGGTAAAGACATGTGTGCCCACCTTCTGTGGACCCTTTAGGGACCCCCCCCCCATACAACATTTGCTTTATGCTTGTTTTTGTTGAAGTATAATTGTAATCTGATTGTGTTTACCCCTTTGTGTTCTGTTCTCTTGCTGGCAAAACCTCATACAGCTTTGTGCCCACCTGCTGCTGTCCTCCGTGTGCCACAACTTCTTGAAGCCATCCTGGAGGTGAGCTCTCTCTCTCTCTCTCTCCCTCCTTTTTTTTTTTTTTTTTTTTTTTTAATATTTCTCGTTGAGCGTTTGAAGGACTGCCAAATTTGAGACACGCACGGGACCACCCTGTGAACACCTCAAGGGGTCCCGTCTGATGAGGCAGAGCTGAGTGGGCCATGATGTGCAGAAAGGGCGTGTGAGACCACCTCAACTTTCGTCACATGTTGTCGTGTTCACACTCCAGGAACAGGATTAGGGTTTGCCATTCTGTTCCTCACCATTGAGATGTTTCTCCATCGTTGTTTGGAACCCACCTGTGGTCACTTCCTCTGACCAGACTGATATTAGGATGCCAGTCTACAGGGGGTCCACAGGTGAGCAAAAACCAAAGCAGGAGGTTGAAGGACTCACCAGCCGAGCTTAGGGGGTGCAGCATGGAGTCGCTGAGCTGATCTGGTGAAGGGTCTCAACAGCTCCATCGTTCTCAAATGGATGGCGTTTGGCCAATCTGAGTAACGGGGGAGGAGGGGCAAAGGGCCTTGGTGTAAGGGTGGTGACCAAGAACCCAGTGGTCACACTGATTGAGTTCCACTGAACCTGTGCGGAGATGGGAGAAACTTCTAGAAGGATAGTCAGTACTGGACCACTCTGCCAGCCCACCACTCATAGGTTGGCCTGAAGACCCCTCGAGGACTTGCAGACTGTGGGAAGCCAACGCTTCTTGAAAACAAGAGTAGCATCATGTCCGCTCATCACCTGCACCAGTATGGTGGTGTGACACTGTGTTAAGGGTGGGCAGTGACCCTTCACGAAGACCCCCCCCCCCCCGACCTCAAGCGCTCCAGCCACTTCACAACAGGACAGCACAGTGGATGTTCTTGAGAGGCTCAGCCACAACCCAATCAAACCTCTCCAGAGAGACCACCGGTGGTGTCCGTCAAACCTGACAGAGCTGGAGGGGATCTGCAGAGAAGAAGGGCAGATGACCAGGGGTGGGGGTCCGTCAAACCCAAGAAGACTCCAGCCTGGAACCCCCTGTTCTGAGTAGCTGGAGCCAATGGGAGGTTTCATTTTTATTATTATTATTTTTTAATAAGTTTGCAAAAATTGCTAAATTTCTCTTTGCGCTTATTATGGGATGTTGAGTGTTGGTCGATGAGGAAAAAAAAAATGGAAAAGTGAAATTGTAAATGTAAACAAATAAAAGGGTGAATGTGGAGGACGGGCTGCTCCACTGTGCCAGGTCAGGACCCCCCGGCTACGGAGCCCACCGCTGAGCGGACTGACAGCAAACCATAAGACGCTCCAGCTCAGCCTCCCGAGGTGTGGGGTCCGTAGCTCAGCGGCCCTCTTTGCGTGTTCTTCCATGCTTTTCTCCTGCTAGCCCTCCACAGCCCGCCGGTGGCCCACGAGACTCAGTAGTTTTTCATCCTGTCCACTTCTTGAAATAAACTGGACAAGACCCCCCGAAATGGGGGGAAAAAAAGTTACCAGAGGAGCACCATGAATGAATGAACTGTTTGCATGAGAAACTATTAAAGAATAAAGAAGTCACTTAAATGAAGTTTATTAGCATATCGTCACCAAACAAGCAGGCCTCGGCCCCCCTGCGCCGCCCACCACATTTCCAGAATGCTCAAATGGCAGCTGCAGCGTCATCGAGACCCACCTGTCGTCATTTGTACAAACGCAGCTCCGCTACAACCGGAAAAGCCACGTGGTCTGTGTGCCCCCCACCCCGGACCGTGACGTTTCAAGCACCTTCCTGCCTGCCTGTGCCACACGTCGCTGACCGCTGCATTCTTCCAGCAGCTGGGTGTCAATGAAATGAGAAAGACAAAGTGACGACAAACAGCAGCCCGGACTTTCCCCCACAAGTGTAAAAACCACAAGTGAACTGGGCAGCCGACTGAGCTGCAGATGCCAGACGGGCACCTCGTGCTCAATGCCATGCCCACATGGACTTACGTCACGCCGCTGTCTGGGCGCAGTTGTGCTGCATATCAGGCATTGGCGCGGTCGACCAGGCAAATGCAAAGTGCCAACCCCAGTATGGAAAACGTTATCCTGTAACAGTAAGGGTTTAGAGATGGCACTCGCACTCCCTGCAAGGCATTATATAATGGAGGGGTCTGGCAGATAAGGCATCAGTAATTTATCTGAGGTAAGGCCTCGGGTACCAGGAGAAAGAGAACAGTCCTTGTCGTTTGAAGCCCCACCGACCCAGCAGCACCACATACGTGCGACAGCCGGGAGAAAGCTTAATCTCACGAGGAGCGGAGGTTCTGATAGAACGAGTTGGACCGCAGCAATTTCAGAAGTTTCATGTTACTCATGTCGACCAGTCGACATACCCAGTCGTACAATCGTATGTCCACAACGTGCAAAATGTAAAAAAAAATCTACCTTAATAAAAGGGCAAGTGCCTGCATGTCTGTAATAACCTGTGCCAGTCACCTAAGCGGATGCCCACTTGGTGCACTGCTACCTGTTGAAGATATCTTTTCTCGCTGCTAACCCTTGTGGGAACATGGTAGTCACCTTTACCCAATCGAATAATATATAGGCATCTGCGTGTCTGTCTGGTTGCTATGTCTCTGTTACTCCAACAGATGGTGCATCTCAAACTTTTGTAATAATAAAAAGCATTTGTCATTCCAACAGATGGCACAAACAAATCACGTACCGAATAGCATATAACAGAGAGATATGCAATGCATTTGTCATTACAATAGATGGCACATCACAAACATTAACACTGCCTTTATGAATCCCATACCAAGTGGCATATAACTGGCATCTGCCATCCCAACAGATGGCGCATCTCAAACATTTGTAGTAATAAATGCATTGCATGTGTCATTCCAACAGATGGCACATCACAAACATTAACACTGCTTTTATGAATCCCATACCGAACTGCATACAACAGAGACACATGCACTGTATTTGTCATTCCAACAGATGGTGTATTTCAAACATTTGTAGTAGTAAATGCATTGCATGTGTCATTCCAACAGATGGCACATCACAAACATTAACACTACCTTTATGAATCCCATACCGAATGGCATATAACAGAGACACATGCATTTTACTACTACAAATGCTTGTGATGCTCCATCTGTTGGAATGACACATGCAATGCTTCTTATTACTACATGCCTTGCAAAATACATTCCAACAGATGGTGCATTGCAAAGGTTAACCACTGAGGTTGATTACTTAGATTTCAAACTGTCTTGGATGGGTATTACAGCTGGTTGTTAAATAAATACTGATGGAAAAATCAGAGCAGTGCGATCAGAGGAGATGCAGCTGCAAAGGGTCGAAGTTTTAAATTGAAGGCGGGACTCTTGATCGATGAAGAGGCAGGTCTTCGATTTAAATATGCGTTTCTTCTGATTTACCAGAGTTGCTTTGAAAAATACGTTAGTAAAACATCCATGCCTTTTGCCCCAGAGCCCTAGATAGGCTCGACAAACAGATCCCCATTGGTGATTCAAGGAAGATGAAATATGTACATAACATTGAAGAGCGGGGGGAGTGGTTCTCGCCTGAGGAGTTCCGATTGTACTAATAAACGACCGAACACGAGGTGCTTGTAAACAACAGTTTACTTCCAGTACCGAAAATAACTTAATGCTGGTAGGGCACTGTTTAAAACAAAAATTGGGTTTTTTGGTACTTTTTCACTTCCGATATCCCTCGCAACATTAATTGAAATCAATGAAATACTACGCACTACTAAGTAAGTGAGAAAGGATAGAGACGAAGCAAAGCCTGGGCCTAAACGGCCTAAACGTTTCAATATATTCATTCAGGTAAACGTGGCTCTTGTACCGCTTTATTCAAGTATCTCTGGGTATTGAGAGTCCGCCACTCCACATCTCTTCCTCCACTGAGCTGGCCTACATTAATCCCAAACTTGGTGGGCATGGATGCCTACCGCAGAGATGTGGGGCTCTGCCCTTTCGGAGATGTGGCACGTTCACAGTGACGCGAATGTGTGAGCCGTCCATGAAAAGAATGGCATGAGGGGTCAGGGCGTATCCCTAAAAAAAATCCATTTTGCCCCTCCCACTTTCTTGAGGGTCAACACGCCTCTCTAAATCTCTAAGTCAGCCGAAACAAAAACCCACTCGTCAGGAGAAAAGAGCCTCTCGTTGCGCACCTCATGAGTTCTGACTCGGCCTGGAGGATCTCCAAACTGAAATAACGTCACCCGTTCTGTGCTTGACCCCATTCAGGAAGTGACAAACCAGTCCCACAGAAGTGGAAAATAAAGAGGAGACTAAAAAAAAGAAGAAGAAGCAGCAGTCTTTGGCATTGTCATCCTTTCCATTGTTCTTTGCTCACACGTGGGACGGCGGTCCGTCCATCTGGCTGAGCAGCCACTCGTCTCTTAAGGCGATGATCTCTTTCCCGTACCAGTCATGGAGCTTGTCAAAGCAAGACGTCCCCGGAGACACGGGGCTCTCTAACGCGGAGACCGTGCCGCCTCCGCCGCTCTTCCTGCGGGGGGGTACGGGAGGTGGCCTGCCTCCGTCGTAGCCCGCATAGACACATCCGTTCAGCGCTTCACTGGGTTTGTTCCAAGCCACTCCGTTCTCTTTAGCCGGCACGGTAGGCATAAACTGAACCGTCTCCTCGTTTGTCCTGTTGTACGAGGCCTGCGGACTCGCCGCGGGAGCGGCGCCGATGCCAAGGCCGGGTCTGGACTTGGTGCGGACGGCGGGCAGCCTCCTCTGACATCGGGCCTGCATTTCGTCCAGCTGTTTCTCCAACTCGCGCACGACCAGCCTCATGTAATCGAAGCTGGCTCGGGACAGAGCTTTCACCCAGGACTCCATGGCCGCCTGGCTCTCGGCCGCCATCTTGTAGACACGGGATTTCATGCAGTCAAACTTGATGGCAAACGCGTACTCCTCGGAGGACTCGCACAGCTCCACCGTGCACCCCTCCAGGATGATCACCCCGATGGGCTCCTTGCTGTCTTTGTCCTCGAAGTAGAACAGCATGTTCCCTTTCAGCACGAACCAGCGGCGGTGATAAGCCGGGTTCCGCTCGCCCTTTTTGTACAAATGTCCCGTCTTGTCTGCGGGGGCATCGCTGGTCGCATAGTGAGCGATGCTGCGCTCGTTCAGCTTCATCCTCGGTTTTTCTGCAGCCTAGAAAAAGAAGGAAGAAAGATTCCATAAGAACTTGGATAGGCACCCGTTTAGACGAAATAACGACGTAAACCATCAAACAGAATGACCACCCGGGACAGCCCAACGATTTTCGAGTTACCGCACAGCACATTATTGGTTGTCAGAAAAATTGGGTGGGCTCACGATACTTTGGAAATGTGAAACGGTGCTTGAAAGTCGTCACGGACTCATCTAATTTGTCACCCCTGTGAATCCCAGTCGTGTAATCCGACATCCTCAAAGTTAGGATGAAGTGTTCGCATACTATGGGAGTATCCAGAGCTCCGAATACACATTCCACATGAGTGCTACCGCGAGAGCTGTGAGGTTGCTGTGGATTTATTATTTGGTCCGTAAGAAAAGCAACTGTGTATTTTGGTTAAGCTAAACATAGTAAACTGCGGTGGGCTGGCGCCCTGCTAAGGGTTTGTTTCCTGCCTTGCGCCCTGTGTTGGCTGGGATTGGCTCCAGCAGACCCCCGTGACCCTGTAGTTAGGATATAGCGGGTTGAATAATGGATGGATGGATAAACGTAGTAAATGTGGGCCATTTCCCTCCAAAAATGTCATTTCTGACCAACTACGATTTATTTTTTTGACTTACGCAAAGAGAAGTCGGGCAGTTTTGATTTCTCCAAAATTGTCCTGACTTGTCGCTCCGAGTTCACATGCAAATTTCCACTCGGCATTTCCCGTCGGTCAGATAGCAAGGGAAAGCAGCATGTGATCAGCAACTGCGCCCGTCGGGTTTGACGTCCACCCTGTCATGTAGTCGTGTAATGTGACATCGGCTGATTACGCACACCAAGGTCCGCAACCTTGGACGACTTGTGTTGTCAAACAATGGCGTAATTACTCTGACCCTTATGACAGCACCGCAGTGCCATTTCCTGGGAATGCCCCTGTAACAAAACATCCTAGCAACCAACACCTAAAACAGCAATATCCATCCATCCATTATCAAACCCGCTATAGCCTAACTACAGGGTCACGGGAGTCTGCCGGAGCCAATCCCAGCCAACAGAGGGTGCAAGGCAGGAAACAAACCCTTAGCAGGGCGCCAGCCCACCGCAGAACAGCAATATCTTAAGCAGTTTAAATGGCACTGAGATTGTTGACGATAAAAGAAAACAATTCTTGGAAGACAAAATACAAGAGAGAATAAACAATAAAACTGAGCACCAAACAAAGCACAACCTGTGACTTCTTCACATGCTGAAGCAGCTTCAAGCAGAGTGGCACCTCCGAGGCTAAAGATTTGCACGGGTATCTCAAATCCCAGTACGGCCAGAAGGGATCCTATTCTGTTGAGCCCTTAAGGCCCTTAACCTGAAAATTGCTGTGGGGTGCAGTACAAAGGCTAACCCTGCGCTCTGACCCCCAAAGGTTAAGGGCTTTGAGTAGTGAGAAAAGCGTTATATAAACGTAAAGAATGATTTTTATTATTATTAAAGATTGTGCGAAAAGACAATTTCCCCCATGGGATTAACAAACCCAGATAAAGACCCCCCACAGACCCCTGGATGAGAGTTGCTCATACTTTTTAACAATGCGGTGCACTGACACCAGGTTGTTTAATACAATGCATCATTTCCCACTCTTGCTTTCAGCATGCGGAGACTCCATCGTTTTATCAAGTGCCCCCCTGTTGGTTATTTTGGCACATGGGCACGCAATCGTTTCACCACACAATTGCTCTGGTGGCAGAGCCGCCCCAAGGTTTATTAAACATTACGTCAGGTGATTAATTGAGTAATTAATCCTGCATTTTAAACGGTACAGTCCACTATCTGAATTGACTCAGGAGGGAGTCAAGCCAGGCAGGGATGCCATCCCACTGCCTGATAACCTTATATAACACTCTCAGAGCCACAAAATCAAATTTAGGGTCATGGGGGAAGCCGTGCTGGACTGGGCACAAGGCAGGAAAAAGCCCTGGACAAAACACCAGATCATCACAGGACAAACACACACACACACACTTTCTGGAGTAGCCAGTCTACCTAACCTGCAGGTCTTTGGGATTGTGGGACAAACAGGACAAGAATCTCCCATGGGATTTGAATCCAGGGCACTAGATCTTGGGGAGGTGGCTGTTCCTGATTTCAATGAGGTGACACAGAAACAATCCCATGGCATCCTCCACCGTCCTGTCCCGTCACAGGGGGTCTGTGACTAACATTATTACGAAATCGCATTTTTAAAAACACTCTCGAAGCAGCCTTCCCATAGCACTTCTCATGCATGCAGCTCCTTTTCTGCATATCTAAAGAATTTAGGATTTGACTCATTTTAATTCACATCATTGAAGCTCAGCTATCAAAGAGGAAAAAAAAAAACAAGAACTCTCTCATTGGTTACCATATCTTGGGGGTCTTGGCTCCGAAACAGTCGAGACTCAGTGAGTGCTGCCGTCCTCACTCCCGCTTTCCACAAAGGAAGTTGAATATCAAGAGTCCCCGATGAGATCAAAGGGAATACGGATGTACCAAGTGTCCAAAACACCGCCTGCCTGTCCTTTTACGCCGTCCCACGAGTGCGAGTGTGTGTGTCAAATACACAAGGGTGTTGATTCATGTCATACTACCTCTTTTCTAGGCCTCCGCAGGGTCAGATTTCAGCCTGATTCACCGCACAGATCTGTCAGGCACAGACGTGGACAAAAGAATTGGGAAGGCCGCTGACAAAATGCAAATTACAGAATTGTCACATGCCACTCTGGGAACAAAAATATTTTTTTTAACCAATGTTTCCCATTTCAGAGTAAGTGAGTGTTAGGGAAGAAGTAACTCAGGATAAGATGTCATTCCATGAGAGGGAATCGGTAACTTAACAAAACTAATACGCCCATAAATCAAAACCTGGAGGGGGGGTCCAAAAACAACCCCCACGTATCAATCTGAATTACTAATAGACTTTCTCCACCGCATAATTGATCTGTAGTGTGCCATGTGGAGTTATGACACACACGTTCTGAGATCTGTCAGGTAAGGAAGACGCAAGTTTCGAGGTACGGTTGTGTCGCGCGTCTGCCCGTGAAGTGAATTGGGGGGGGGACAGCTTTTTGCTAGACACAGTTTCTAACCTCTACAGTGGAGGAGGGACCCTCCAAAGAGCCATGATGACACTTCCTGAAGTCCCATCATCCCTCTACATAACAAGCGACTCGACCAGAAGTCAACGTTCATTCATCGGACCGTATCGGCTGGAAACGGACTACCCACAAAAGCAACCAAAACCGGATCACTGAACGCTGATCGTTTCTCCTTCTTCGGTTTACTACCATCATTGTTATTAAACGAGGATCACAGTGAGGACTCTGGTACTTAACGGTTCCGAGAAGTTATACCAACTAGGCGCAGCACCAGAGAGAGGAGACGTGTTGCACATCGAGTGGCACATGCAAGTCACAAACGGTTTGTTCTTTCTGAATTGCTCTTTTCAGACCACGCGAATCAATTCACGAGCACAAACGAATCGATTCAGCAGAGCTTGACAGGAGCGAGTAATGTCGTCAGCGTCCTTTCGTTCCATGGGTAGATGTGCATGGCACACGTGCAAGGGCCGCCCACCCATTTCACAGTTCTCATCCACTTCACGTATGATTCTGTCGAGATCGAACTGAATCATTACCCGTGAACGAGAACCGTCTCTGGTGATTCTCTCATTCGTCGTACAAGTACAAAACAGTAACGATACATTCATGGTGAAATGGATCGATTTTGTTGTCTACATTTCTTTATTTGACTTGTTTTAAAAAAAATAGACGAGGGACGTTTAAAATGTTTCCCCTCTTTTGTTTAACTCTATTTAATGACATCACTTTTCTACATAGTCACCGACCTTTGAGATGCAGTTTTCCCAGTCACTTCACATTCTCCGACATAACCAATCACCGCTCCTCCCACTTCCACCATTCCCAACGAAAATATAAAAGGGCGGAGACTTTTTGAACGTCCCTCGTATAACCATAATATTAAAAGAATGCGTTTATGACCCTGTGTACTGTGTTATCAATGAAACAAAAGCTGCTAAAATGTTGGGGTCCTGCGGGACCCCCTATTTAATGTCTGAACGGTGAAACGTAGGTGCACTTCTGCCAAGTTCAATTTTGCTTGGGGTCTGACACCTCGGTCAGCTGGAGCACCGACTTCCCGTCAGGTTTTCGAGTTATAAGGGCATAGAGGAAGAGGCGGAGTCACGAGCGTTGTGTGTCTTCTGGTGGGCGTTCCTCCATTTCTAAGGTGGAGACGGTGATTAGTCACTGTGTCATACCCCTAATTTCCACCCCTGGGTTTCCCAGGCAAGAACAGAGACACACAGCTCCAAGGCCACGCCCCTTTTCTTCCCCCCCCCCCCAATTGCCTCTAGCTACAGACCTCCAGAGCTCCACCCCATTGAGGAGGACGTCGCTTCAGATCATACGTGACATAAGCCAATCGGCTCGCCAGCAGAGCAACTGGAAGTCAGAGCTGCGGAGGTCTCCCATTTTTTCAGGGCGTCTCCTGCTCGTCGACTGTGTGTTAGGTGGGTGAGTGCCTTGTGCCCCAGCCCGGCTCGACGACCGAATCCATTGGTCTTAAACGGCAAGTACTGACCCACATGTTCTGCAAATCAGAGGGAACGTCGTGGTGACCCTGGTTTTCTCCTCACCTCCGTTCTCTTCTTTACGCTATTCTCCAGTTTTCAGGTTGATAGCGTCCCCCTCATAAGAAATGGTAGTCACAACCACCGTGACAGTAGAAAAGTCGACGTCACAAACGTCAAGTTTGTGGGTAGGGTGGTGAACCCTGGCGGTGCCGCTAGCGGAATATTTTTCCAGCAACAAGGAATTTTTGTGGCCGTATCTTTTTCCTCTCCTCGTTTTCTTGGTCCTTTTCTGTGTCGTTGGCAGGACCACGTGCCACACTTGGGAGCTAGGAAGCGGCCAGCCTCATGCTTCCTGCAGGAGTCCATTTGTAACGTCTTTTAGGCCTTCCTGCAGATATTCAGTCAGGTCGGTGGCGCTTCTCTCAACCGCGTTCCAACGCTATGACGGCGACAGCCTTTCGCTCCTGCAGATTGGCGTCAGCCTCCAGACTTTTACTTTGGTTCTCTTGCTCGCGGACATTAGGACGATAGCTGACCCCGCGCAGTGTTATTCAACGAGAGACTGGCACTATCAATCTATAGTTAAGGCAAGAGCATACGAGAGAGCGGACCGATGACGTCACAGGACCGGAGGACCTCGAAGATCAAGTGATGGGACGGGTGAGTAACCTAAAGCCACGTTTCAGATTTGTGAGTAGTGGGCGAGCGTAGCCTACCAATAGGAGACGCTGCAGCCTAAACAGGGCGTGGCTAAGGGCTATGACGGGCAGGTGGACCAAAAAGGACTTGCCTAGAGAAGAGCAACCCAGAGTACTTACAGGGCCCGTTAAATGAAGTGCAAACATGTCCTCTGCACAACCTGGCTGGACTCTGAAAGGCTGCTCTCCGCTCCACGGCAGGTCATCTTGTGTCACTGATCTTGGTCACCTGGAATGTGGAAAAATGAGTTATTGTCACCCAAGAGGTAAATATGAGCACGTTGATAGCTGACTTCTTACTAAGAGGCTGCCAAAGGAATCGGGAGGTGGATGGCAGTCGAAACGTGAGCAGGAGGTCCAAACTGGGAGGACAATTAACTCAGAGCGTCAAAGTCAAAAACGTCTAAATTCAGGAACAAATCTACAATCCATGCAAAGCCCCCTCCACCATGTAAGACCCCAACACACAGGGTATAAGGCTGTGCTATCTGAGGTACACAACCAAGTCCTGGAGAAGCTGGAGATCAGTACGCAAATTGAGGTGCGCCACCGTTATCAGGTCAGCACATCCGGACCTGTCCTCAGGGGGTCCGACAGGTGGGGAAGACCAACAGTCAGGAGATCACCACGCCATAGCTGTGGTCAAACATAATGGCATGGTGATTGATGGCATTCTCCTCATTGAGCTGACCATCCAGCCCTCTGGAGGAAGAGGGCCGAGCGCAAGGAGTCCAGGTGGAGACCCGTCGAGCGAAGATGTAAATGTGTCATGAAGTGACAGAGAGCAGGAAGAGAACTGGTGGAAGGGGCAGAAGAGCTGGGGCGGGTCACATCAGACCCAAAGGTGGCTGGCAGGTAGACGTCCATACCACTGGGAGAAGCACCGCCAGGGTAACATCTATCAACGGTGCTCCCCCGGCCAAAGCTGCGCCAGGCGGAGATGCCAAGCGGGTGGCAACGTCTACCTGTAACTGATGCCATGGAGAACTTTCTTTAAACACACCATTGAGATATTTAATTATCTGCAAATAGAGGTAATACCCCGCAACCCTAAACATCGCACAGTGTGTGACCCCCTCTCCTTATCCCTAACCCTTAGCAATCGCGATACTAAATCAGGAAATAATGGCAATGCCCGTTTGGCTGTACATTCCATTATCTTAAAGTAACTTATAATGAAAATGAATTCAGTGGCCCCCCCAAAAAATGAATAAGGATGAATAAAACATGAAAACAACAGCACCAGGTGCCAGTTACAATCCAACAGGAAGGGCACAGCCTCACCCAGCTGTATGCCACGCTAACAACGAATACAGAAACTTCAGGATGGTCAAGCAGTGACAAGGTGGGACACACAGTGCCCAAAGCCCCCACACAAGCCCACCTCAAGCTCAAATCCCAGAACTGTGCCAACATGCGGGGGATGCCAAGGCCCTTTATTTATTTATTTATTTGTTTATTTTTTTTTTTAATTTTGAGGTCATGGCCCTGGTAAGTGAAACAAGAAATCCCACCCAGAAGGTCCCAGTGGGGCTGCTGTTTCTGGTGCACAGAGGCCTCTTTTGGCAGCCACGATGGAAAGTATTTTGAGAAGAGCGCATCTCCGACGGTTTGCTACGTTCTTCTATGCGTTTTTAGAGATGACAATCCGGTTAAACTCTTCTCCGCAGAGCATACGCCCACACGTTCATCTTATTCTGCGTGTCATATGGGCTTATCGAAGAGCAGGAGGAGCGATGAAGCTGTGGGCACCAGGATACCTCAACGTTGGATCGACGAGCCCACCCCGTGAAGAAGTGTGAAAAGATACCACTTGAAGGATGGGATGTCCATCCACACGGCCCTCTGAAAAGCTAAAGTCCAACAAACAAAATGGTGACAGCAGGTTAGGATGGTCACCTGAGAGCGGCAAAACCAAAGTGTGGGGGCCACAAGGCCAGACAATCTGAAAAAAGGCACAAATCCCCATCTCGGTCGACCAGAAGGACAAACAAGAAACACGAGAAGACCTCGCCAGGCACTCCCAGCAGCCCCCTAATCCATCCCATCGCCTGACGGTAACTCGGAACTGACAAGTTGGGTAAGGAGGAGCAGTGGGCGGTGCCAAGGCCCACAGCTGACACATACAACCTCATCCAACAGATGGCAGCGTTACTGGGATGAGCAGCAGCCAGCCAGTTCAAGGGGCCTCTGCCCAGTCCAACACACGGCATGCCCTCACCTGCTACTTGGAAGCCGTTTCTCTCAACAATTACTTTGCACTTTGAATGGCACAATTAACTGGCACTGACCTGCGTTTCTGCTATTAGATTATATCACACGTCTGGCTCAGCGAGAGAGGATTTGAACACTTGGTGCATCGGGGCAGCGCCCAAGAGTTTGGGATTTTGGAACATTTTGGATTGGGGCGCTCAAAGTGTGCCATGAAAAGTCGCCTGTTGGCGCATTCAGTGTACCACACGCAGTGGCGGATTTAGGTATGGGCGAGGTGGGCAGCTGTCCAGGGTGGCATTTTGCTGGGGATGGCGTCGGGCACCCACACCAACAAAATTTGTAACGGTGATTACTGAGCGGGTCAATCTGTTTGGGGTGCCGTTTATGAAGGTTAAGGGGCACACACTGCAGATCACCCCGTAAAAGTCTGCGTACACGGAGGGGGGGCACACCGTGCTGTCACCACTGGGAAGTCTAATACGGACTACCACCGAGGGGCGCCACCCAGCTAGAGCTCCGAATGGCCTTTTGCTTACCCCAGGTGAGTAACTTTTGTCAAAGTGACGATTCTCTTATTGCCTAATTAACAATTGAGCCACAGACCCCCAATACGTGAACTCTTTTTTGTTTTTGTGCTGCTTCGGTCCCCTCTAAATTAAAATGACGCCTCCAGTCGCTGGCACCTTAGCTCAAGCACACAACGGCTGCCCCTTTGAACCTTCGGCCATTCTCGTGCAGTTGAACGCTGTAACCGCTAGGGGGGGGTCTCTCGCGCCTGCTCTCTTTCTCCACCTGTGCCCGTTCTTCACCGCCGGCCACCAAGTGAGGAAGCAAAACAAAGCCGTGTGAGCCCCGAGCCGGACACTCGTACGTTGTGTGCCAGCTTCACCTCGGATCAGGGTCGTTTTCAATCGAACGCGCAGGGGGTGGGGTCTGCCCGTGAAGCGGCGGCGCGCTCGTAGTGTCGCGTTGTCGCGCTGTCCTCAGGTACGACCGCCACAGCACGGCTCCGGGCGACAATCGGCACAGAGCGGGCCTGCTCGGAGTGTGCGCATGTGCGACCCGCACACCGTCGCCTCGTCTCGTCTCGGGGTTAGCAGACGCGGACAAAGGACGGCGACAATCCCGCGAAAGGCGACATGATGGGCACTTACGAGCCGCTATTAGGCAGGAGATCTCCGGTGAGGGGGCCCGAACAAACCAGACGAGAAGCCAGAAACTACGAGGCGTCTCATCCGGCCGAGTTCCGAGGTGTCTTTCCGTTCCTGGAGGATCCTCCTCTCCTTTCCTGCTCTCTTCTTCTCCGCTCCCTTTTTTTCTCCCCAAGTGGAAGGCACGTGACGCGCCGCGGCTCCAATGGAGCGCCCCGTCCGGCTTGTGGACGCGTGGCGACGGCTGGGGGGCGACAGGGGCGGAGCGGGGGTCGGCGAGCATTAGAAGGGTCGAAACGCGGCGTGTAACTTTAGCAGTTTTGAAAGCGCTGCAGTTCGGTTGCCTATTAGAGACGGGCAGCCTGTTGTTTAAGTGACTCGTTGAGGGGACACAGCAGGACTTGTGCAGCCCGGGGGACCCGAGAGATGGCGCAATCAAACTCACACCAGTCAGGGGCACAGAAAAGAAATAAAAAGTCCGATTCATTTAGGTTAATGTGAACACACCAAAATAACGGGAGAGGGTGGTCCCGGACTCCTGGTGTGGCACTAAACGAACCCGAGAATAAATCTCATGAGGTGTGAATGTGATCCGGCACGGGACCGATTCAACTACTTGAAACGGGCGCATCGTGCGCGACATTCTGCAGGCTGTGGAAGTCACCCTGAGAGGCTGATCTCTGTAACTGGGGGATCTACCGAGCTGAGGATTAGCATGGAGCATAAAAACAATAAAAACGCACGAATCGTATAAGACAAGCAGCACCTCATTCAGCCTCATGACCCCTGGCGCACGTGATCAGACTGCAGTCGCGCGATGAATGCGCCTCTGGAATTGAAATGCAACACACACGGAGTAGCCGCTAAGCGAAATGTAATACGTTTGCTTTTAATTACGACGTGCAATCAGTGCACTTGAAATAAAGTGCAATACGCTTTTGTAGTGCATTTTAAACTGACACGAAAACGGCGTGCCGTAATGAAAAGTAATCGATCAGTTGACTAGAATGTTTTTAATTATGGCATGTTAAAACGTAACAAAATAAAACGTATTGCATTGCAGTATAGTTAAAATAATGGACTGCATTTAATTTTGGCACAAATTATATTCCATATATATTAATAAAAGAATAAATGTCTGTGTGTCCATCTAGTTGCTATGTCTATGTCATTCCAACAGATGGCGCATCATTAATATTTGTAGTATTAAAATGCATTACATTTGTCATTCCAACAGATGGCACATCACAAACATCTGTAGTAATAAAATACATTGCATTAGTCATTTCAACTGATGGTGCATCACAAATATTGATAGTAATAAAATGCCTTGTATGTGTTAGTCCAACAGATCTTGCATCACAAACATGGGTAGTAATAAAATGCTTTGCATTTGTCATTCCAACAGATAGCACATCATAAACATTAACACTGCTCTTACATATCCTATACTAGAGACAGACACATTGCATGGCGCACATACCCACACCAAATGGCATATAAAACAGACAGGCATTGCATTTGTTTTTCCAACTGATGGTGCATCACAAAGAATTGTAGCAATAAAATGAATTGCATTCGCCATACCAGCAGATGGCACATCACAAACAACACTGCTTTTACAAATCCCATACCAAATTGCATATAATTGAGACATATGCATGGCATTTGCAATTCCAACAGCTAGCACTGTTTTTATAAATCCCATACCAAATGGCATATAACTGTGACATATGTATTGTATTTGTCATTTCAACAGATGGTGCATCACAAACATTTTTAGTAATAAAATGCATTGTGTTTGCCATTCCAACAGATGGCGCATCACACACATTAACACTGCTTTTATGAATTCCATACCAAATAGGATACAGAACAGAATCAGGCATTTCATTTGTCTTTCCAACAGATTGTGCCTCACAAGCAATTGTATCAATAAAATGTATTGGATTTGCCATTCCAACAGATGGCACATCACAAACAACACTGCTTTTACAAGTCCCATACCAGATTGCATATAATTGAGACATATGCATTGCGTTTGTCATTCCAACAGTTGGCCCTGCTTTTATGAATTCCATACCAAAAGGCATATAACCGTGATATATGTATTGCATATGTCATTTCAACAAATGGCGCATCAAAAACATTAACACTGCTTTTATGAATTCCATACCAAATAGCATATAATAAAGACATATGTCCTAATATGTAGCCCAATAAAAGTAGTGCCAGGTCAGTTGGAAGTGCCAGAGAGCAGGGATCATGTATCTCTGCAGCACCCCATGTGGACACGAGAAGGCTGCTCTGTCGGAGTCCAATTCCCAGCATGCATTGCTGGTGTCCACACTGGTAGGCTGCCTTCTGTCGTGTTGGGGGAGCCCATAGCCTTGCCAGGTTGTGTCCCCCTGTCCTTCCATCCTATTTGCCTCCCACCAGATAAAGGATCAGTACCCATCCTGACTGGGACACCCCCACATGCATGCCATCCATCACAGTACTGGCACTTTATTCATCATGGAACAGGCAATTCCTTTTGTGCTCCACGGAGCTTCCTGTTATTACAGAGCATCCTTGTGAAGAATAAATCTTGTTTATTTATGAAGAGTCTCCGTTTTGTCCTTGTTACTAGCCAGGGTCCGACGATTTTCCCCAGTAGTGGTCATGTTTGGGCCTTTGTGTTTGAGAGCTCTGGAGATTCCCTGGTGAATTGTGGGAATGTCGCCTAGGTAACAAGTGAAACCTGAAACATGAAATCCACAATATAACGATGCCAGCTCTACAAAACAAAATGGCAGCAGAATTGGGTCTGAAATACCCGGAAAAGACATCACGGAATGTCATGATCGGGGCTGAGTGTTGGGGTCTTATACAAGCCATTATGCTTGTTTGTTGTTAGGGTTTTAACATATAAAGTCTTAAAATGGCCGAATTCCTGTTTACTTATCTGAACTTCATGCTCCTTACAAACTCGAGCGCATGTTAACATCTCAAGATGCCCTCTTATGATGCCAAGGATTAATAAGATAACAGCGGGTGGTCCAGCTTTTAGTTTCAAGACCCCAATGCTGTGTGTGCTAATATAAGAGATGGCCCTTCAGTCTCACGACTTCACTTTAGTGCACCCTGACTAGAACTGCTGATTAGCTGTCGTATACTAAAACATAAATAACTCCATCAGCTATTTATCAGTGTCCTCACTTGGTACCGCTGCTCTACTGTTCTACTGCCAGATTGTTTACCTGCAATCATCCAATTGGTTGGCCCAGCACTGACTCAGCTGTAGAATGGCCAATAGGAGGGCTAGTTAGCCAAGATCTCCGGGACTCTGACTGTGTCCGGATTCTCTTGTTGTGGTTCTTCACTGAGCTGATGGACAGATGTTGTTGTTGTTTTTGTTCATTTAGATCTATTAGTTTCTGCTTTGTTTTTTGATGGTGTGGTCACCTGGGGGGGGGCACTACAGATCCCCAGATTCCCGGTGAACAGGTCTGGACACAAGTTCGCTCCAAGCAGATCAATTTTATTGTGGGAAACTCTTACCAAGGTAAGCATTTGGCACCCCACAATCGCAATTCGGTATCCCTGCTCCTCTCAAAAGCTTTGTTCTCCTCCTCCTGACTTCCAGATTGAAGGGGGGCCTCTCCTTTTATCCCGAGATTGTGCGGCTGTGGCTCGGAAGCACTTCCGGATGAGGCTGAAAGCCCGCAGAGTAAGGATTCCCAATCCCCGTGGCTTCCCCTGGCAGACCTCATAGAACCCAACAGGGCTGCCCCAGGTCAGGTCAGGTTGGGGGGCATGCACTGGTACAGTGCATTGGTGTACCCCGCACATGACGAAAAAGCTCGGGATCCTGGTTGGTAAAGGCAGACACGCGGTCCACTCCCACCCTCCAGAAATGACCCTTTATCTGCTGCAGCCAGGTGTTAGGTTGGCATCCCCTTGGCCTGGTCCAACAATGAGGATCCCGTGAGCCGGATCAACCTCGGGTGACTGCACCACATGGCCATAGTGTCTTAAGTGATGCCCCCTCACAATGCAGGTCATGTACCTTATTTGGGACCCCGTGAGCAACCAGTGGTACCTAAGGACCCTCTGAAGAGACACACATGAAGGAGTCCAGTCTTCGTCTCAGGTCACTGGATAGTGTCCATGTCTCGCAAACAGGAAGCACCAGGACTCTAAAGACTTGGTCCTTTACAGAGATATCAGGAGTGCCACACATGACCTCATGACCCCCCATGCTCTCCCAATCCGTCTACTGACTTCATAAGAAGAGTCACCAGAGTCACACGAATGTCACAACACCCAGCACGCCCAGTAGGTAACTGAGTGGAGATCCCAACGTGGGTATGCTGCCCACCCAGTGTCTAGGAGAAGTGACCCCATCCTTCCATTACAATGGCCTCCCGGCTGGGTAAGGATCCGGGTTCGGTCCCGGCTGGGATGCCCGCCCATGCAGACCATCCCTCCCACTGGAACTGAACAGATCTGCACCGTCAGGCGTGAGAGCTCCGTATTTAGGGGGTGGTGTCCTCTGGCCTCACATCCTGCCTTGAGAGATGGCGTGGCTGAGTTATACGTCCGCACTTGGTGTGGTAGGGCGGCCAGTGAGTGAGAATGAGAACGGATGCCACGGCCCATCAAGTGAAACGGCCCGAAGGCCTGCGGCTCGCCACTGGACCCGACATAGCAAATGTCTGAATGGTGTGTGGCAAGCGCTCAGTGACAGGATGTCTGAGGCCTGCCGGCTGTCGTGCTCACTGGTAATTTTAGCTAATGTATAGACTTCCTGCATTTATGTTCTATTAAATGCGTTTCTGTTCCCACCATTGTTGACCGGCTACACTTCACAGGCCCGAGAGCGCGCGAGCTGATAGCATCGGCCGTGGAGCAGGGCATGCGAGACTACGAAACCAAGGTGGGAGGCCGAGCCTCGCTTTTCATTGGAACCCAAATGTGGGTCATGTGAGCCGCTGAGTGTCGCCATTCTGAGAACGGCTGACATCTTAGTGACAGCAGGAACGTTGGTGGTCTGGGGCGACAAATGCATTTGGATTTCTGCATTTCTGCAATTGCACTAAGACGTTTACTGCCATGATAAAGTGACTGTGTCTTTGTACTGCTGATTAACAGTGGTGGACAACAGGGGGCCGGGGGGTCTTAGTATTTAACTGATGATGGCTTTGTTAGAACCTAGGAATGGTAACCCCCTTGCATTTTCCTTTCCAAGCTCTACAACTACTGAGAATCAATTTTGTCCCCTTGTCCTGTCACACGTGTTCCCAAATTGTCCCTATATTGATCTTAATTCAATTTTGGAATTTGCTTTGGATAAAATATACATGTACATCAGGTCAAGCAATCACTTGGATCGTTCAAGCTACTTTTCCTCATTTATTTTTATTTATTGTATGGATTTTACAAACACTGAACAAAGAACGATTTCAGTTTGGCTCGGCTTCTTCACAAATGTCATTGACTGAGACCTACGATGGCTTCATCCTTCACGTTGCCCCAGTGCGTCAGAACCCATCAATATGTGGCCAGCCATCTGCTCCGGATGCCCACAGACACAACTAGGGTCAGTGAAAAGACCCCACTTAACCTCTGTGTTTGAAATCGCTCGAGACCGCCCCGCGCTTCCTTACGCGGCTATCGGCCCAGGCTTCCTCCCATGGCTGACGCAGATTCAAGTCTGCTGCCGTAAGTTGCTCGGTGGCATTCTTGACTTTAGCCAAAGTGGGGAAGCACTGAGGATGTCCTTCCAGACTGGCAATGTAGCAACACCTCAGCCTGGTGCACAACGTCAAATGCTAAACGTGCTACGAGGCCTGGACGCCAAACGGTCGAAAGATCTTCTGGCACGAGGATTTCCATCAGGTAAGAAGCTTGAGTAACGTCTTTGGATCGTCCTGACTGGACTGCTGCAATTCACTCTGCTCCTGAGGGGTCAGTCAGGCAGGCCTGGCCTTCATGTGAGGTCAGCCTTAACTCTGGAAAAAGTTACATTTCGACATAAAACCGACTTTTACTTCAGTAGGAGGTTTGTCTCATTATTAATATTGTGTTGTGTTTTATTGTTCTATAGATAGATAGATAGATAGAGGAAAGGCACTATAAAATAGATAGATAGATAGATAACTCCCTGCCCAGGGTTTGTTTCCTGCCTTGTGTCCTGTGTTGGCTGGGACTGGCTCCAGCAGACCCCCATGACCCTATAGTTAGGATATAGTGGGTTGGATAATGGATGGATGGATGGATAGATAGATAGACAGAGGAAAGGCACTATAAAAGATAGATAGATGGATAGATAGATAGGAAAGGCACTATATGATAGATAGATGTGAAAGGCACTATATAATTAGATAGGAATGACACTCTATAATTACACAGATAGGACAAGCACTATATAATTAAATAGACAGATACATAGACAGAGATAGGAAAAGCACTTCATAATAGAGATATGTGAAAGGCATTATATCATTAATAGATAGCTAGATAGATAGATAGATAGATAGAAACTATCAATTCCTAAGGAAATTATTGTGGCTCCTGTATCTTATCATTCAATCTTTTTATTGTGTGTGTTTTGATATACTTTATTCTGCAGCACCTTAGTCAACCCTTGTTTTAAAGTGCTATATAAATAAAAGTCAGTGACAAAAACATACACCATTTAAGAAGATGAATGCCATCCGATTACTTGCAGTAGGATTCAACGGAAATCCGGCAGGGGGCGCTCCAAGATTACAAAATCCGCACGGCGGCCTAGCGGAACTTTTGGTCCCACTTTTTTAGACTCCGCTGCCTTTAGTTTATTAAAGTTTTTAAAACATTATCTTTTCGAATCGGTTCTTTGTTGTTATTATTATTATTATTATTATTAGTTTTGCCAGGATACACTCAAAAAAACACGAACGATCAGAACCCTCAGGAACGCGCAGTCGTCGAAAAGGGAGGAGAGGCGTGGCTTTATCTGAATCGGGGTGGGGGCGTCAAAGTGGGCTGTTGTATGCAACATACTTCACACTAAATGTGCTAATCGTACTAAAAAGTGACCGCAAAAACTAAAAACATAAACAGAGTCACCCAAATATCGTTTAGATATGCTATGTTTGATGCTAGAATTAAAAAAAAAAACAACTCAGGTGCACGAAAGGTCCTCCACTCTGGCGCTTTGGGAGCGAGCACGCGCACTTCAAACTCTCTCACTCTTTCTATGCCACACACTGTTCTGCACGGGCGGGCGCGCGCGCGCTGCGAGCAAAAGAGAGAGAGAGAGTGGGCGGCCACGCGCGCTGGGTGTCGTGCCGAGGATCTGTTGTCATTTAAGCGCGGGGTGAAACATGTGTCCGGATGTCAGGATAGCGACTAAATGGGTACAGTTCCGGTAGCATGAAGCGCCTTGGGAGTACACACGCCGAACAGTCCTTGTGAATTTTCTGAGTGCCTGCCTAGAAGTTGTTTCCAACTTTGTGAAAGTCTGTTCGGCGGCTTCCTTTCTTTTTACCACTCGACGGCCGAATCATGGGACACCGTCCGACGACGAGGGGCCATTCTTGCAGGTAGGTGTCCGTTTTTTCTTTCTCCCTTTTTAACCTTGCTTACTTCTCTTGTCTTCGTATTTACAAAGAGGTGGGCGCGATGTCACCCACCCTTTCTAAAGTGGAAATAAACGCCGTCCACTCAGCCCCCTTCCCCTCCCAACTCTTTAAATCGGCTGCAGCGCCAAACCGATGGACTGTGGCGTTCACGTTTGCGATGCTTATAGAGAGAGAAATGAAGACGGGCTAAGGGGGAAGATGAGACCCAGAGCGGATGCGACTCAAGTTTTAATTGGTTGTGGGAAAAAAAGTACGTTGTGTCACTCTGCTTAGGCATGACAAGTGGTCGCGGAGTTTCAAATGCCCGCGGCGCGCACCGCTAGCTGTGCCGTCACACGTGCGTGCGGCTTCGGCTTGGGCTGGTGCACACACCCCGCTCGAGTGCTGCGGTGTGCGCGAACACAGTTGTGAATTCCGAGACAACTTATTATTATTATTATTATTATTTTGCCTTTCGGGCAGATCTCTGATTTCGTGGATTTTTTTTGTTAGAAAGCAAGTGAAAGTTGGCTCGGGCTGTAGATTTTCAAGCTGCGCATGGACGGTGAACTCTTGCTGTCTGGTTGATTTTGTGATTATTTTGCAGCCAGTGACACACTGGAATTCCGTGTCCTTGCTTCAAACCTGATTGATTAAAAAAACTAATTTAATTTCTAATTCCTTTCGGGACTATTCGATACTGCCCTTTACTCCTTCTGTGTCGCACGCTGCCAAGCGTGCCACTGTTTTTGTTGTCGCACTGGAGGATCTTGACAGCTGCGCGCCGCACGTGCTCCAGTGGAGGGTACTGCGCCAGATGATCCCAAACACCCCGTTATTCACGAGTGACGAGGGTTCCCTCTCACCCCACCCCCGTCCTTGTTGACGTGCGGCGTCCCGGCCAGGGTTGAATCCCTTCCAGGATGCTTCGCTGTGGTGTTACCCCGCATTTGATTTGAACTGACGTCCCCCTATCGTTGCCAGCCAGGAGGTGACGTGACGCACCGTATCGCGCCCACCGAATCGACTCTCCGTGGCGTCACAACTTTTTTTCATTACATAAGTAAAAGGGGGGGGGGGGGGGCGCTGGAGAGCGGGGGTCGATGACTCGTGTGCGATTTACTGCAATTCGAGACTCGTCTGGGGTGCTACGCTCCAGTTCACATGCCGGATCGTATTGTCTGGACGTGGGCTTCGGCTTCCTGTGTTCTTTTTGATTTTTCTTTTCCATTTTTGCCTTAAATGGTAAGAGGGCCTTCGTGCAGTTTACATCTCGTCTGGCTGAACACGTTTCAAAGCACCCCCTTTTTTGTGTTTCGTGACACATCTGTCCTCGGGTGGCTGGTTCTTCTTCAACGTTACATTGAGAGAAACCCCCCGCCGACATTGGACTTTGGTCTTCCATTGGCAGAGTTGCTCCTTGGCCTTTAAAAAAAATAAAAAATCTCATTCTCTGCTCGAAGCTGTGCTGAGGACAGGGTGACAGTTTGTCCCTTCCGGCCAATTAGTGAGATGTGAGAAGAACAACAGCATTCATTTGTATAGCGCCTTTCGTATACAATTGCCTAAGGGCAAAATTTAAATACTGGAATTAAACCGCCATCCATCCATCTTGTAAATCCACTTTATCCTGGGTGAAAAGGTGGATGGGTATCACAGGGAAACTTGAATAGACTGTTGTCACAAGGCAGGAACAATAGCTGGACAGGACACCAGCGCATGGCAATGTCAACCCACACTGATGTTAGGGCAGCCCACCCACCGTGCCAGTCAGACTGTAGGAGGAAAATACCAGGGCCATGGGGAGAACATGCAAACTTGGTGCAGGGAGAGCCTGAGCCCCAAACCGCTTAGTCAACCCACATAATCCTGAGCCCGTCCACACATCATAATATTATTGTTATTATTACGACTTCTTATTTGGCTGACATCTGTATCCAAGGTGGATTACAAACTTTTCTACGCACAGTAATTGGTTATCCAGTCGGACCAGCGGCAGGTGAAGTGACTTGCTCATGGCCACATAGTGTCAGTCCAAAGCCTTAACCACTATGCCACACTTCCATGCCCGTATAGCACAGACTCCATGCAGGGGGCCGCCGGCAGTGCTGCCCACCCTGCCGGCTGTAAATCTGAACAGATACGAAAATATGCCAAGTCCGTCTCCCCCTCGTTTTAAAACGTGCCGGTTTCCTGTCTAAATGTGTACAAACTTTTAAAGCCTTGTTGGCAGACGCCGAATGTACTGGCAGACTGGTTTGTGTTTGGCGCAACAACCTGCAGCCATGGGGGGGGGGGGACTCTGAATGTCATGCTTACAGTACAAGTGACCGTCACGAAAATAATGGCATCCACTTTCTGGTTGGCATAAGTTTTTGGTTAAAAAAAGTAACTATTGAATTGTAAATAATTAAATGATATTTTCAGTGCCCCGTGTAGGCTTTAATGAGCTGATAGACGGGTAATTTTGGGAAATGTGGTGCGTGTCATTAATGGGGGGCTGTTTTTTGCTTTTAAACTTATTTTTTTTTCTTCCTCTTCTTCACTGGGAAATGCATGAATGGCACGGGTGTGCGCTGGTGTGCTGCGCTCGTGTTGCCGTGGTTTCAGATATCTGCTGCCCACCATGCCAAGCGTCTGTTTATGAGCCCCGAGTACACGCTGTTCATTTTTTTTTCTGGTTGAAACACTATGGTAGTATTATTGTCACAAGTGCAGTGACATTCTTAATTGCTTGTGCTACTCGATGTGTAACACGTCGTCACTTTGTGCTGAGTGAGCAGGAGAGCCTGACCTCCAAACGGCTTTACCTAAAAAATCTCATACCAGATTGATTATCCATCCATCCGTCTTCCCCATGTGGATTTTATTCTTAAAAAGTTTGTGCCATCTGTGGAAATGACAAATGCAGTGCCTAGGCCTCTGTCATGTGCCATTTGGTATGGAATTTGTAAAAAATGTCTTAATGTTTGTGATGTGCCATCTGTTGGAATGAGAAATGCAATGCCTATGTCTCTGTCATGTGCCATTTCATAGGGGATACTAAAAAGTTTGTGATGCGCCATAAGTTAGAATGTCAGATGCCATGCCTATGTCTCTGTTATGTGCCGTTTGGTACGGGATGCGAAAAAGCTGTGTTAATGTTTATGATGTGCCATCTGTTGGAATGAGAAATACGATGCATACAATATGTGTCAGTTATGTGCCATATGGCATGGGATTTGTAAAAGTTGTGTACATGTTTTTGATGCGCCATCAGTTGGAATGACAGAGATGCAGGGACCGGATAGACATGCAGACAGACACACAGCTTACCTTTTAATTTTTTGTTTTTTATCCAGCGCGGGGTCCCGGCTGTCCCTGAGTGCTCTGTAAGCTGTTCTGTGTGGTGGCATTAAACAAGTGCTCTGTCCTTATGGTGGCTCGGCGTGTTAGGCGACGTCTCCATGAACGTCTGCGTGGCCTGTGGGTTTCCATCGTGTCCTTTGCTCTCTCTGACACACGTTGTGTATTTAAAGCTGATATCTGTGGATTTTCAGTGTTGTCCTTTTTATCTGCCGTGTCGTCGTATCTGCACTGTACGTTTTTGTGACAATAAAGCGAGTCGCATTATCCCGTCCCACAGATTGCTCTTGGGTAACGGCGTCCTTTTGCCATCGGCGGCCTCCTCCTTGTCTTGTTGAGCTCGTATTTCAGCATGTGGCAGGATGTCATTGCACTACATGAAATTTGTGGGCACTGAGCGACGTTTCCACACGCGTAGGTGTGATGTCCTCACCTTCTGCACATTCTGATTATTTTCAAGTTTCTTCCTCAGGCGCTCCGTTTGCCTCCGTTTTGTGTTCAGCCTGCATAGTCCCTTTTGTTTTTTGGTAAGTGATGCTTTTTTATCAAGTCAATATAACGAGTGTAGCCCATTGACACCCCTGAATTAGATTACGATGCTCTGTTTTCATGTAGCGAGCAGTGCGTGTTTTCATTTCAGGTGTAGTTTACATTAGGCAGTCTTCCATTTCTACCTCTGATTTGTTTTTATTGTTTCAGTTTTAGTTTTCAGAAAGCACTTTCAACTACACTTGGATGCAAAAACTAGCCGAGGTACCCGTCTAAGACAAGTTGAAATTTAAGTAAACAACGTAGACCTCAGCATTAATGTTTGCAGTGCACCATCCGTTGGAATGTATCTTGTAATGCATGTAGTAATAAAATGCATTGGATTTGTCATTCCAAGAGAAGGCACATCACAAACATTTGCTGCAATGAGATGATGTACTACAAATATTGCGAGGCACCACCTGTTGGAATGGTAAATGCAAAGCATTTTATGACTACAGATTTGTAATGTGCCATTTGTTGGAATGACAACTGCATTGCATTTTATTACTCCTCGTTTGTGATGTGCCATCTGTTGGAATGACAAATGCAATGACATGCAATGTTTGTGATATTTAGTATGTGTGTTGTAAAATCAGTGCTGGTGTTTGTGATGCCCCACCTGTTGGAATGACAATGATTTTATTCCTAAAAAGTTTGTGATGCACCATCCGTTGGAATGACAAATGCATCACAGAAGTATCTGTCATGTGCCATTTAGTATGGGATACGTAAAAGCAGTGTTTGTTTGTAATGTGCCATCTGTTGGAATGACAAATACATTGCATTTTTTTACTACAAATGTTTGTGATGCACCGTCTCTTGGAATGGGAAATGCAATGCGTATGTCTCTGTCATGTGCCATTTGGTGTGGGATTTGTGAAAGGAGTGTGAATGTTTGTGATGTGCCGTCTGTTGGATTGACAAATGCCCTGCATTTTATTACTACACATTTGTGATGCCCCACCTGTGGAAATGACAAATGCAATGTGTTTTATTCCAAAAAAAGTTTGTGATGAGCCATCTGTTGGAATGATAAATGCAATGAATATGTCTGTGTCATGTGCCATTTCGTATGGGATACGTAAAAGCAGTGTTATTGTTTGTGATGTGCCATCTGTTGGAATGTCAAAAGCAATGCATGCAATATGTGCTGTTTGGTATGGAATTTGACAAAGCTGTGTAAATGTTTTTGATGCACCATCTGTTAGAATGACAGAGACACAGGAACCAGATGGACATGCAGACAGACACACAGATGCTCATCTTTTTATTATGGTGGTGGTATTGCTGTTTTGAGGCCCACTTGGCAACGTTTTAGTGAAACTTCCATGTGTCTTCCATTAGTGGGGATTGTCTTTGGGTCATTGTGATGCAAGATGGCAGGCAGCCCTGAAGTGGATGCCAGTCATTTGAAGGGTGTAACTTTCACACTCATCTCCATGCCTAACGGGGCCATTTTACACTCCTCTGTTATCCTTATGCATGTTTTCTTTTTGGGCAGGGGCCAAACTAACAGTTACGTCCTTTGCCGAAAACAACAAAGTGCTCGTTTTTATAAACTGGCATTTTTGGTAGATTTTCGCCCCCGTGTCCCGCGCAGCACTAATGTGCAGTGAAGTGCTTATGGGGTAGTGAATATTTTGAAGTGATGGTGTGGTGTTTGCAGATGAGTGGTCTTCTGCTCGAAGGCACACCTCCTTGATTAATGGCACCTGCCGACGGGGTGTTGCGCTCCAGTGGGCCTTCTACTTGTCCGCACCAAGGATACCACCGGCGGCTCCCCCCACTTCTGGACCTCGGGTCAGTGGTCCGCATTGCACTCCCTTTGCTGCCGTTTTTCCTTGCATTGTAGCAATGGTGGCGTTTTCACCGCCATGTCTGCTGCTGTAACATACTGAGATTTAATAAGGGCGTCTAAAGAAAGGAGACACGTGGAAATAAATTGGCCCCCACATTATCCACTGAGCAAAGCAATTGCTGGAATTGTGACGGATACTCTGCAGCTTCTGAGCAGGCCATCCCAGCGTCATCTTAAAAAAAGTGGGCCTTCACTGGAACCGGAATAACGTCTCATTAAAGGCTGGAACCCTTGCTGCTGCTTTATTTATTTAGTTAAATTAGCAGAGTAGTATTGTGGTGATACCAAACTCCTCAAGTGTACGCATTCATTTTTCTATTTCAGTTTGTTCTTATGAAGCAGCCTAGAGCACTCTACTGTGAGAACAAACAGCAAATTTAAAAAAGGTCGGTGCTTCCTCCCTCAGGCGTTTTTTTTTTCTCAGACAGCTGACAGCTAACAAATTGGGCATCACAAACATTAACAGTACTTTTATGAATCCCACACCAAACAGCATATAAATTAGACCTATGCATTGCATCTGTAATTCCAACAGATGGTGCATCACACATTTGTAGTAATTGAAAGCCTTGCATTTGTCATTCCAACAGATGGCGCATGACACTACTTTAACACTTTATGAATTCCACATCAAATGACATAGAACAGAGACATCTGCATGGTGTTTGTCATTCCAGTAGGATGCGCATCACAACCATTTGTATGTGTAAAGTGCATTGCATTTGTCATTCCTGCAGATGGTGCATCGCAAACTATAACACTACCTTTACAAATCCCATACCAAATGGCATAGAACAGATGGCATATGCATGGCGTTTGTCATTTCAGCAGAAGGCACATCACAAAAATTTGTAGTAGTAAAATGCATTGCATTTTTCATTCCAACAGATGGTGCACCACAAACATTGGTAGTAATTCAGTGCATTGCATTTGTCATTCCAGCAGATGGTGCATCACAAACTTTAACACTACCTTTACCAATCCCATATCAAATGGCATAGAAAAGAGGCATATGCATTACATTTGTCATTCTAGCAGAAGGCACATCACAAAAGTTTGTAGTAGTAAAATGCATTTCTTGTGGCATTCCAATAGATGGTGCATCACAAACATTTGTAGTAATTCAATGCATTGCATTTTTCATTTCAACAGATGGCGCATCACAAACTTTAGTGCTACCTTTACGAATCCCATACCAAATGGCATTTAGCAGAGACTTCTGCATTGCATTTGTCATTTCACCATAAGGTACATCACAAACTTTTGTAGTAGTAAAATGCATTGCTTTTGTCATTCCAACAGATGGAGTTCTTCTCAGTTGGTGTCCACGGCCCAACAGAGTGTCTTTCTCAGTTACTGGCCCAAAGGATTTGTCCTTTTAGCAAAATTGAATAAGCAGCAGCTAACCAATTCTGAGGCCCCGGGTTCATGGCCAGCTTCTCTGTGTGAGAGAGCGGCGAGGTCCTGAATGATCTCTCGCTGGAGGCGTAAACAAACACCGAGCAGAACGGTAAAAATACACAGAGACGTCATGCAAGACATACAAAAATATGCATGTGGCCTCCTGAAAAGGATCATTGTGTGGTCAAGTCACGACAAGTTCAGTTGTAAAGTGAAGATGTCTGAAAGCAGCCCCATCATACTTGACATCCATCCATTCATTCATTCATTTGCCTTGCAAAGCCCCTTATCTGGTGCAGAGTCACGGGGAAGCTGGAGCGTATCCCAGAGAGCACTGGGCACAAGGCAGGAACAGTCCTTTGGAGTGGGCGCCAGTGCATTGCATGGTCAAACCACACCTACGTTACGGATGCCAATCCACCTAACCTGCAAGTCCGACTGTTGGAGGAAACTTCCACGGACATTGGGACATACAAGCACCATGCCGTACCCTTTACTAAGCCCGCTTAATCCTGAGCAGGGTCGTAGGGCTCAGGACTTTAACCCCAGCAAGCATAGGGTACAGAGCAGGAACAGTTTCTAGACTGGACGCCAACTCTTCGCCTGTTCAACACACACACACCCACCCACCCTTATTAGGGGGCAATTTGGGAGTCACCCATCCACCTACCTGCATGTCTTTGGACAGTGGGAGGTAACTGGGACACCTGGAGGAAACCCACGCACACACAGGGAGAACATGCAAACTCCATGTATGGCGGAACTGGGATGCAAGCCCTGGTCTCTTCAGTGCATGGCAGCAACGCTAACACTCAGTTTCTTTAGGGGGTTGTGTAGCTCCCTGCTGAAACTTTTAAATGACTTAAAATCATGATTTCACCATCTAGTCATGGTGAACCACTAATGCAGATCTAAATAAATATGTGAATCGTTCTTGAACCTTCACGTGGGGGGGTCCTTTGGGGACCAAAATTGGTTCTTCTGTGGCATTGCTCCGAAGGACAACTCTGGCACCTTTGATTTTTAAGAGTGCTCCATGATGCTCAGCATAACAACGTGATATCCTCAAACCTGATTGAACTAACTCAGGTAGGAAGATGTGTTTGGGTTGGTTGAGTTGCTGATGTCAAAGTATGGTGTGCGAGAAAACGGTCTTCTCCTGTTTTACAGACATGGATGCTGGAGTTGAGAGTTTTAGGAGGGAGAGAGAACAGGACTGGATGGTCGTCTTCGAGAGTCGATGGTCTGCTTTATAGAAGGTTGTTACTGATTTCAGTATGCATTATTTAATTAGTTGTGTGTGTCGTTTGTGGGTTTTTTTTTTTTTTTTTTTTTTTTTTT
>JANRMT010062838.1:5688249-5736859 GCA_026402145.1 Polypterus bichir lapradei | reverse complement strand
GGTTTTTTTTTTTTTTTTTTTTTTTGTCTGTGAACTTGTTGTGTCGCTGTGAGCCGGCACGTGTTAAAGGGTGCGATACAAACATCGACTTCTTTACTCAAACAGTTGTGGCAATCTGGAACAAACTACCGAGTCATGGCAGAGATTCATGGCTGAAGCAGAGATTTCTCCATCTCTTGCTATTGGACCTGGTACTCTGTGAGACATTCACAGGTAATATTTGAAGGTATGGAATAATTCACACACATTAACCAGAAATAAGTACAACAGCACAATATTCTCAAACCAATTCAGGGACCAATAACGCTGACCAATGAGATGCTAATGTCAACGTAGACCCAATGGCATTCGAGAAAACGGTTGTCTTCTGTTGAAGTTGGCAGTTTTAGGAGGGAGAGAGGACAGGACTCGACGGTCTTCTTAGAGAGTCAATGGTCTGGTTTTTGGAAAGCTGTTTCTGTATTCGGTGTACATTATTTCATTAGTTATGTGTGCAGTTTTTTTTTTTTTTTTTTTTTGTGAACTTGTTGCATCATTCTGAGCTGGCACGTGACAAACCTCATCTTCTTTACTCCAAGTTTTCTGTATCTGGGAAAAACTCCTGAAACACTTAATTGAAGCAGACACTTTGAGAACTTTAAAGAAGTGTCTGGATGAGACGTGGGGGGCTGCTTACTGTATATACTCGCATTTATGTTGTCCCGCGGATCAGTCGGGGTTTGATTTTTTCTTTATAATTTCCAGTATTTTATAATGTCGGTTGTATAAGTCGAATGCTAAAAGTATATCGTATCATCTTGGACCAATAGTGTGAGTTGACGCCCTCCTGAGAGAGTAACCATGAAGCACAATGCCTTTTATTTCTATGTATTGTGCCGATGTGAACACATGGTAATACCCGAACTATTCCGAAGCGACGTTTGCACTAATTTGTGTTTTTTGTATCTCACACCCTAATACACCTTCATCATAAGAGCATCCCTTATCTACAATTGAGCGTTCAATCAGAAGAAAATATGAAGTTGGTTTTAAATTAAACGTTGTTGAAATGGTGAAAGAAATTGGTAACTGCGCTGCTGCAACAAAATTTGATGTGTCTGAGAAACTGGTGTGAGATTTGGAGGCGGCAAGAAGATGTAAAAAAAAAAAAAAACATATATCATATTTTTGAATGACTGTATAAGTCGGGGTATTATTTTTATGATCGATTTTTTTTTTTTTTTTTTTTGGGTTTCAAGACCCCGACTTATACGTGAGTATATACGGCTATTGGCGAAACAAATGAGTGACAACCGGAGTGAATGGTCGCTTCTTGCTGCCTGAATGTTTTAGGTTCTTAATTTGGGGTTGTGGATTTGTGGGCCAGGTAAACACGGGGGGAGAGTTAGGAAGATAGACGATGTTCGGGCTGACTGATGAGTTCCTAATGTCAAAGTATGGTGTGCAGGAAAATGATTTCCTGTTTTACAGACATGCATGTTAGAGTCGGGAGTTTTGGGAGGGAGAGAGGACAGGACTGGATGGTCTTCTTAGAGAGTCCACAGTCTGGTTTACCGAAACGTAGAGTTGAAGCCAAAGACGGTTCAAATGTTGGGACAGCTCAGCTATTGGTGAAAACATATGAATGGTCCCCTCTTGTGTGTCAAATTTCTTATGTTCTCAATTTGTAGGTCAGATAAATATGGGGAAGTTCACTGAGAACCTGAGAAAGGAGGGACTTCTTTACACAAAGAGTCGTGGAGGTCGGGAACAAACTACCGAGACACGGATTCAAAGCAGCGACCTGGAGAACCTTTAAGAAGAATCTGGACAAAATATCAGGACAAGTTAGCTATTAGCCAAACAAACAAACGACAACCGTACTAAATGGTCGCCTCTCTTTTGTCCAGTTTCTTAGGTTCTCAATTTGGTGCACACCTTTGTGGGTCCAATGAAGGCAGGGGAAATACGTTTCGAACAATGCTGTCTGAGAAAATGGTCTCCTGTTTTACAAATGTGAAATTTGGAATCGGGAGTTTTAGGAGGGGAGAGGACAGGACTGGATGGTCTTTTTAGAGAGTTGTCGGCCTGGTTTATGGAAAGTCATTTCTGATTTCAGGGTGCATTTTTTTTTAATCCGTTATCCGTGTAGTTTGTCATCGTTTTCTGTCTGTGAACTTGTTGCATTGGACACTTGGCAAACGTTAACCTCTTCTTTACTCAGAGTGTTGGGAATCTAGGAGCAAACTACCAAGATGTGGAGCTGAAGCAGAAGATGTTTTAAATGTTGGGACAGCTCAGTTATTGGCGATACAAATGAATGGTCCCCTCTGTCAAATTTCAATTTGTGGGTCAGATAAATATGGGGAAGTTCACTGAAGACCTGAGAAAGGAGGGACTTCTTTTATATAAAGAGTCATGAGTGTCTGGAAGCAAACTACCGAGACACGAAACCGAAGCAGGGGCCTGGAGAACCTTTAAGGAGGATCTGGACGAGATATCAGGGCGGCTTAGCTATTCGCGAAAGAAACGAGCGACAACTGTACTGAATGGTCCCCTCTAATGTGTCAAATTTCTTATGTTCTCGATTTGTGGGTCAGATAAATACAGGGAAGTTCACTGAGGACCCGAGACAGGAGGGACCTCTTTTATGTAAAGAGTCGTGAGGGTCCGGAACAAACTACCGAGACATGGAAACCTGGAGGACCTTTAAGAAGGATCTGGACGAGATGGGAGGAGCATCTTTGTTGCGAGAGTTGAGGCATACTAAGTAGACGTGGCGTTGCAGCAAAAAACGTCAATGGCCTTATAAGGAGGTTCTGGGTGAGATTAGGGGGCGTCCGAATGACAAATGGACTGAAGGGTCTCCTGGTTTGTTTAAGCTCTGATGTAACTGAATTGAATTGAACACCACAGCACGGGCGGACTGACTGGCTGGAGTTTGGAGCAGTATGTTGGCATGGCAGGTGGCACTGGAAGCTCCAAGTCAGGCCGTTCCCTTCTCAGACCGTGCTTCTGTGCCCATGGTGTGGGTGTTCTGTCTAAGGCGTGCGTCTGAATGGATAAAATCTTCATGCTCTGTGACCATTTCGTAATGCCGGATTGACACTGCGTTCTGCACTCTTAATCTGCTGGAAGCCCAGCGCAGGATTATGAAATTGCAGAATTAGATAGTTTAGAATATCTGCAGGAACGTATGAGGCCTCACTTGTGGCTGTCCATCTGCAAATCATACGAGGAATTTCCTGTTTTTATGAAAAAAAAGTTTTGTGCAGGTGTTCTAACTCTACTATAATTTTAAAAAAAAAAATGCTCTGTAATTTCCTTTACCCCCTTATTGTGGCCTATGAAAGTGTGCAGCTGGCATGCGTACTTGTGTGCTCAGGTTGGCGTTCAGAGGCTGCCAGCCTTAGTCTCGGCCAGTGACCCCCAGGGGCGCAGAACTGCCTGAAACAGGAAGTGAATGGAGTGCGTGAGCTGGGCCATTGCTGAGTCATCTGCAGGCTGGCAACGCTGATAGACGTGCAGACCCGGGGGGCCAGCGAGGGGACGACTGGCAAAAAAAAAAAAAAAAAAAAAAATGATTCGAGGACGTGCACGTCCACACCCTGGGAGCGCTGTTTGTCTCGCATCATCACAAGCACAAAACAAAAATGGGAAGCGTCCCAATTGTTGTCGTCTGCCGAAGAAACCAGGCGGGTGTGTAAACCGTCAGAGCAGATCCGGGCCTGGCATAGCGGGCACCGCAGACTATGTGATTTCACAGCAGGCCCGTGCTGCACGAGTTGTTAAATCTCTTTCGTTTGTCATCGTCCCACTTGCTTGTTGCGGTTGCTGCACGTCCCGTGTGTTTTACAATGAATCGTGTTGGGTGGAGCCGTTCTTGATCTTTGAGGCTCCTCCGGGGTCCTGGTAACAGTGAAGTGGGGGTCAACGTGTGTTTTTTATTTTATTTTATTTATTTATTTATTTATTTATTTATTTATTTATTTATTTTATTTCCTTCCCCACAAAGAGGAAGTGGCACCCCAAGTCTTTACGTGACATTTCCAAAGAGTGCTCGAAGTGCAGTTGCAATGATCACAATCTCATCCCCGGCCATCTCGAGTTAGCTGACTCAAGCAGAGACGATGCTCTTGCAGATAACGCCGTACTCGAGGGATTTGGTTTTGCCGGCGTCTTTCATAACCTTTGCTTCCCCCCCCATTTTACTTGTTCACTTTGACCCGCGATCGCCTGATCCACAGCCTCGGACGTTTCCACTTTTGGATTCCCTTTTTCTCTGCTTGTCATTTCTTTAGCCACCTGGTGATGGTGGTGGTCAGGGTGGCATCTGCGTGTTCTCCTCGTGTCTTTGTGCTCTTCTACCCGGGATTGCAGTTTTTATTGAAAATGTTTGACCTGGAGGTCCATTGCTTTTTATTTCTTCTTCTTTCTTGGAATCTTCCATTTTTACGTGTTCAGTTCTCTGTCGCCCTTGTTGTTCCCACTGCTATCTTCGGGGTCGTTGAATGCAGGTGACGACAGATGGTGGCACCATGGAGATCGGGGTGGGACAAGCGGGCACGCGAGGAAGTGGTTTGCACTTTTGGGTGACTGCTCTCCTGGTCTGCTTGGGGCTTTGGGAGCACAGGTTGAGGCGCAGGCTCGGGGTGCCACGTGAATGATTCACCCCACATGCAAGGTGGTATCGCGCCCACACATTTTAATGGGGAGTGACACTTTGTGCCTATGACTGCCATCCTGTTTCCTCGTATCCCAATTTTGCTACCTTTGTGTCTTTGAGACCCTGAATTGCTGCTGATAGCCCCTCTTGAATAAACGGCCATTTTTTTTTGTGCCCCTTTAAAGAAACACTGTGTGCCACCTGAACTCGGACAACACGTGACCCAAAGTGGGTCGAGACCCCCTAGTTTTAGGGCCTATGCTGTTTAACATCACTGCTGTGCAACTGTGATGGATAAGGCAGGTGGGCGGCTGAGAGCCGATTGACTTATAGTGGTCTAGTCAGTAGTTGCAAACCCTGGTCTAGTTCAAGCGTTTTCATTGGTGGTAGCAGAATCTTCCCGGACCATCTGCCAAAGTTCTTTTTTTTTGCCCCTTGGCCTTTGCGTATCGATTTTGCAAATCTTTCCCTTTCTTCTTGTGCAAATGTGTACATCTGGCCTTTGCATTGTATTTTTACCATTGGATTGTGTTGGTGCGGCTGCTCCTCCAATGAGCATGTGGTTTCTTGTCTAGCACAAGCGTAGTCGGCGCGCACAGCGGTCTTCAAATTTGTGGAGGCAGACGGCCTGCTGACATGAGGGTCCCCGCACCGGGACTAAAGGCGAAATTTAGGTCATGTGCCCTCTAGTGGACCCTTGCGGGATACGTGGACATGTTCAGTACAGAGTTGCGGGTTAGACTGGTAGTGGAAAGTACCGGGAACCCAAATTTTTAAAACGGTATGCGACCGCCATTTTGGGATTTTCGGTAGTGGAAGTAAACTTCAGCTTTCCTCTTGATCCTCCTGGCTTCTTTCGACACTTGCTATTGCAGTCGTGGCAGAGCATCCATTTCTTAAGATTCATGATCAAGAGGGAAGGGGAGTGCAGTGTGGCACGATGGCGCAGCGCACCAGGGAAAGAGAGAGAGAGAGAGAGGTTAGGAGTGGGCACTGATACAGTGCATTACTGCACCCACCACACGAAAAACCAACTCTGGATCCTAGATTTGGACCTGAGTGCAGCCATGCAACGGGTGACACCTCAGCACCACACTAGTTCAGATGGAGTGGGACAGTGTGAGGTTTTTTATGGTGGCTGGAGTGCCAATCCTGCCACCAACCCCCAGGTTTTTTCCCTGCAGGTTGGAGGGCCGACATACAGGGCTGGATGCAGATTAACGTCATACCCAGGACGGAGCAATTACAAGTTAAGGGCCCAACAAAGTAGAGTCACTTTTGGCATTTACAGGATTCGAACCGTCATCCTTCCGATTGCCAGTGCAGATCCCTAGCCTTGGTGCCACCACTCCGCCTGCACCAGGGAGGCGAGTGGTTTTGGAGTTTAGCCGTTCGTTGCTTCTGGACCATTTTGGACTGAAGCTGGCACTGATGCCGAAAGCAAAAATTTCAGTATCGATACAACACTTTTTTTCTCCCGGGATTGTTTTGGTGTGGAGGTCTGAAAGCTGGTATCGATACCGAGGTCAGAGTTTCAGTACCGATACGACACTACTCAACGTCCATGTTGGGTGAGATGGCACAGCCAAGCAGAGCTGTAAGGTCGTTGCTCAGTGTAGCACAAAAGGGAAACAAGCCAGGGTGGCACAGGCAGGTACAAATCCTGGCCCGGGCAGGGCATTTGTGAAGTTTGTTTGTTTTCCTTGCATCTTCTGGTCATTTTTTTCCCCTCCCTCTTTCCCTCCTTCCTCTACGCTGGGTTTGTTCCTGCCTGGCACCCCCTAAGCCATCTGGGATAGGCTCCAGCAGACCACCCCCCAACCCTGTTCAGGACTAAGCAGGTTAGAAAATGACTGGCTGACCCCATGTATGTGACAGGTGCCCTGTCCAGGGCTGGTTCTTGGTATTGCCAGGGTAGACTTGGACTCCCCTCCATCTTGAATAGGAACAAACGGGCTCAAACGAGGCAAGAGCAGGCCAAGCCAGTCACTTGGAGGGGAGCCCCTTGATTTGTACTGTTAATAATTTTTACACGTCAGACAGTTTTTAATAATATCGGTCTATGGTGGGCACTTGTGGGCAGCGTGAACACTTGCTGCCTGAAATGGCAACCGCACTCTGGCGCCCCTTCTGTGATCAGCTCCTTCCTTTGAGCTTGGCGCCCCCACCTTCCCATGAGTCTCTCTCTCTCAGACAGCAAAAGAGGGAATCGATAAATGAAGAAATAGTAATGATGAAGAAGCAGAGTCGGCGTCTGGCGCCAAGCAGATGCCACATTCCAGCTGTTTTGAAATCACAGCTGAGATCTGAAACTAGATGTGATAGCACTTTCGCGGTGCTCTTTGTAGATACTGTAGACCCTTTTTAGGTGGCACTTTCAGTGGCACTTGTTATCTGTTCTTGAGTTGTGGGCTCTGTGTGTGTGTGTGTGCGTCTGTGTGTGTGCGTGCGTACGTGAAGGAGAGAAAAAAAAAAAAAGGTCTCGATGGTAATCTAAGCTTTCTCTGTACATTTACTCCGAAACGTTTGACTCAACTTTTTACAAACCACGATTGAAATCTCGAGTTCTCTTGTAAACCGCTGAGTTTTGTTTTTACCCCTGCAGATATCCGAAGGACACGTTTGGGCGTTCTCATTGACAACATTGAACTTGGAGTTTCTTTATTAGAGAGCTGCTGTTCTGAGGTGTCTAGAAGATTGTGAGCCCGGCGAGCTCACCAGTCGGATTCCAGCCTTCCTTCTCCTGGGCCGCACTGTTTGTCCCCTCCACTCCCCAGTTCTGCGTTTGGTCCAGTAGGATGCTCTCTCTCGTAATGACCTGCAATGCCCATCCCTCCCCAAAGTCGCCATTCTGGTCTGGCCCACCTCACTTGTGTGATCGTTGGATGCATGAGAAAAGCATCTCTAATGTTCTACAGCGATGGCAAAGGTCAAAGTGGGCAGAACTCAAGGGGTAGTGCTGCTGTAGCAGTTCTAAAAAAAAATGGACGTGGGTGATCGAGGCCAGCTTTCAGACCACGGTACCAAAATGGTTCTGAAGGAAATGATGGATAACGCCAAAACCCTTCGTCTTACTCAAGTCTCTGCAGTGTGCCATGCCATGCCATCCGGCCACATTACGTGCCACTTTCTCTTTAGAGCTGTGAAGTTTCGATCACATCAAAGCAGTGAGGGTCCCCCGTGAGTCCCTGATTGTGTCCCAGCAGTGAGGGTCCCCCGTGAGTCCCTGATTGTGTCCCAGCAATGAGGGTCCCCCGTGAGTCCCTGATTGTGTCACAGCAGTGAGGGTCCCCCGTGAGTTCCCAGTTGCAATGAAGTGCTGAGGGTCCCCTGTGAGTTCCTGACTGTGGCAAAGAATATGGTTTCCTTTCCTGAAGTCTACACAATGGACAGGGCAGGGGTTGGCTGGAGGGGCGGGGGATTGAACACATGAAGCCCCATAAATTGAGGTTTGGTAAGCCACTCTTCTTACTCCAGTCTCCCGTGAGTTTCCAATTGTGGTGGTGAATCTGGTTTCATTTTGTCAAGTCTACATAATGAATAGGGAAGGGGTGGGCTGAAGGGACGTGGGGGGATTGAACGCACGATGACTTGGGGTACCATGAAGTTTGCTCAAGATGGCTGCCCAGACTGCTTTGTGATCTGCACAGGCCAGCATCCTTCAATGAACGTCAGTAGGTTTGGCTCCCTCTGCACAAAGAGGTCTCGCAACACTGCGCTCTCCAGCGATGGCGCAGTCACGTCTGTGTTCATTCGACTTTCGCTTCAACTGGCCTAACGGCAGACTGCGTCTTTGAACAACCCACAAGCCACTGCAGTCGTGATGTTTGGGGTCACCTTCTGTCCGTTTGCGGTTGCCACGTAATTTTTCTAGTTGTCTTCCCTCTTTGATTTACCCTCCTAGATTTGAAATTTGGGTGGGTGAGCCACCGAGGAGTCCAGAAGAAGTTCAGGGTAAGTAAAATGGTGGGGCGGGTATGGAAACGAGAACTGACAAGTCCAGACTCTCGATACAAACGCAGGGGGCAACAGTAGAAGGGCCAAGCAGCGCGAGATGTTGGGGCGTGGTGTCTAGACAGGCATGGCTGGCTTCCCTGCACGTGGGATACGAGGCCGGGGCGGTCCGCGAGGGTGAGATGGCACAACGGGGTCAAGCTGTTCCAACTCTGAGCCCAACGCTGTTGAGGTTTGAATGTTACTTCCTATGTGAACAGGGTGGGTGTCGAGAGTTGGGCAATCGCAACGGCCTCTCACAGAATGAAACTGGAGGGCAGTGGAGGGGGATTTGCAGAGTGTGCCAGTCGGCCGACCCCTGCTCTGCTCCACTGACATCCTTTTCCGCGGAGGACGATATGGAGGACCCTGTGAGCGTGCTGGGTGACGAGACCCTGACCTGGCATTTCAGAGGAACCAGCGAGGCCGAAGTGAGAGCCTGCCGCCGAGATCTGCTGGCTCTCTTGATTTACATTTTGGTGGGCGGGTGCCCTCTGACTCGAGGTGGGGGTCCTACGCAGATGGCAGGCAGGTGTCTCCTGTGCTTATCCTCCGACTGACAGAAGTGGTGATGAGAACTGCCCAGTGGAGCCCCCAGTTTCTCCAGGGCGGATGTCGACTTTTGTCAAAATTCAGGGGTGGAAGTCCGTCACTACGGGAAGCGCGGAGGGGTCTTAGCTGTTGGAGGTCTTCTGCCCACCCTGGCCTTGTCTTTGTCATCATTAAAGTGGCAGCCTTGTAATGGCTGGCCTGTGTCTGCTGTTGGTTGGTTGGTTTGGGTCTGACGCTATTCCCGCTTCCCCATGCCCCCCACAAGATGGACAATGTCCCCCCTCCTCGGTATTCAGTTATTTCAAAATGAAGCCCATTCTCTGCAGGACCGTGCCCTTTTCGCATGCAGCGGGTGTCTAATTGCTTTCTCTCTCTTCTCACCCCATCCAGCACTTCACAACGCGGCTTCCTACTGCAATGAATGGCAACACTCTTCAACAGGGGACAGCCTCCACCGATGCCACCCAGCCCAGAGGCTGGAAGGAGTTCTGCGAGCTGCATGCCATCGCCACTGCCAAGGAGCTAGCCAAACAGTACCGCATCTTTGCCAAGGAGTGCCCGCTGCACGATGTTCCGGCAGCCGAAAACTTCTCAGTGCAGTTCACGGACCTCTTTCAGGAGTATTTCCGCCATGAGGTAGGGGAGGGGGGCACGGCCATGGCGGCCCGCTGCAGGGTGGTGCCACTCTCTGGAGCTGGGGACTACCGGGAAGCGCAGAGACGTCTCTCGGAGGGCACGCAAGGTCCGGTGGGCTCGGGGACGCCCGCCGTTCACAAGGAGCTGCAGGATCGAAGGGAGCGGAGATGCCCTTCTCTTGACACTAATCGGGCACCCTGCCTGCTCCGCAAGAGCCGGAGCTCAGAGGAATTCTCTGACCCTGCGTTTTCTTTGCCCGAACGGTCCCCTTCGTCCGCCTCCTCGACCTCAAGTACCACGCACTTTTCATTTAAGAACATCCGGCAGAGCATGAAGGACATGTTCAAGAAGAAATCTGCCGAGTGCCCAGCCGCCGTAGGGCAAAGGGAGGCAAAGGAGGCTGGCGCCAGTGAAACACCGCAGCAGATAGAGACTGCCAGGGTCAGCCGACAGAGCTTGTTAAATCTACTGAGCGCAAGGTTATGCACGCAGGCTTCTCCCCGGTTGGACGACGGCTTCAAGGTGTGCAGGGAGGGACACCTTTCTTATCTGATGGTGGACGATGCCACTTTGGATACCCAGTCTCACTGGCATCGCTGTAGGCTGCTCCTGAGAAAGTCCTGTTTGGCAGAAAGTGAGGATTACCAGCTGGAGCTTTTTGACCCACCCAAGGTAAGTGGCGCCAGTCCTCTACCGATTTGCCTTTGTGGTTGGATGGAGGTGCCTGCTGGTCCTGGTTGTCCGTGGTGGCTGCAGGAGTTTTATTTTTGTCTAATTCTAGGTCTCCTTGTGTTGCCCTCATGCCAGTAAACCCCCCAACACGATTACATCTAGTAGCTCATACCTGAGTACTGGGGAGAGGAATGAGAGAGCTCAGCCGCTGGAATGACACAGAGTAGCGGGCTTTATCATCTTCAGCAGCACACCAGATTTAAAATTTCACGAACGTCTTCAGAGATACGGGCCAAACGTCATTCGTGGCACACAGAGAAAGTTTCAGGCTTTAAAACAAACAAACAAACAAACAAACAAACTCCTAAATCCCAACATTTCCCTTCCTTCCACTTCTCCTTGTTTCTTTCCCTCCTTCTGTGCCTGTCACCAGCTCCACTATTTGGTTAAATCAGAGGCCGGTTGACCCAAACCCTACCGTACCCCACACCCTAACCCTGATGTTAATCCCTATGGGGCAGGGGCCCTGAGGTTAAAATTCAGTATTGGGGCCATAATGTTAGTAATGGGCGGCACGGTAGCACAGTGGTAGCGCTGCTGGGTTTGCTTCTCAGGTTCTCCCCGTGTCTACGTGGGTTTCCTCCCACAGTCCAAAGACATGCAGGTTGGGTGCATTGGCGATCCTAAATTGTCCGTAGTGTGTGTGCTTGGTGTGTGCCCTGCGGTGGGCTGGCACCCTGCCTGGGGTTTGTTAACTTCTTTGCGCCCTGTGCTGGCTGGGATTGGCTCCAGCGGACAATCCCCCCGAGACCCTGTAGTTAGGATATAGCGGGTTGGATGATGGATGGATGAATGTCAGTAATATACTAACTTATATAAAAAATAAAGTAAATATAATCAAAATCTTTACCTTTACCCTTATCCTAACCCCTATGGGTTGTGAGTCTTAAGGTTAAAATTTGACTTTTAGGGCTCTAATATTAACTTTTATATTTTAATTCCATCCTCCCACTCACGCGGGCACACACAGAGACACACACACACACCACTTTGCACGTGCACTCCTTGGTGTCAGCACACCACATACCCTTTAGTGGTTTCCTCCGTTCCCACTGGGCCCCCTGTCTCTCTCTGTGCACAGCACCCCCCACCTCCCTTTGCACCGAATTGCTCCGTCTCCGTCTCCCTGCACCAGCCCACCTCCCTCTAGAGAAGTGCACAACTTAACTGTTTATGCTTGAACTTGACTTTGTGGCACTCTGGCACCCTCCTTGACCAGTTCTCATTTTTTCCTGGGGAGGCAGGGTGCCACTTGAATTGATAACGAGTGGCTCCTTCCTTTCCCAATTTTCCTCCTCGAGCTCCTTCCTCTATGCATTTGGCAGAGAAGTGGGGCCTCCACATAGATGCCATCTTGTGACTGCAGTTACTCCTCTGTGCTTCTGCCCAGTCAGGGTATCCTTAAAACGCATGCGTGGACAGCTGTCAGTTACTGCTTTACTACGCCTGCAATTGCCCACTCATAAAAATCGAGTGGTTTATGCGAACCTTTTAAAGAAGACGTGGCACCACATTGAAGGGAAGAGACGAGAAATGGCAGCCATGTGAACTGCTGGATGAATTACAGCAAAGGGTAAAGCCACATGAAAGATGAGCCCACTGTCGGATGGCGTTGTGGAGTTCTTGATAAGACCGAGACCCCTCAAGACCACATTTGCTAGCTGCTGTGGCCCCTCCATTATGACTGGCAGCAGATGCTCAGAGTAACGAGGGTAGATGGGATTAGCAGTGAGGGACAGTGCAGGTGTGACGGTCTGGTGACCATTTGAGAGAGGCGAGATTGAGAGGGTTTTGGGGATGGGCAGAAGAAAGATGAGGGGTACTTCGGGAAACCACCAGGCAAGAGAAAATAGAGGAGGTTTATGGATGTGGTGAAGCAGTCAGTGTGGCAGAAAATGATGCAGAGACGGGTGATCCGCTGTGGTGACCCCTAAATGGGAGCAGCCCAAAGAAGAACCAGAGGATGGTGTTTAGGGCACATGGAACTCTCAAATGCCCAAGTCTTTTGATTCAGTGATGGCTTGCAAGGGTAAATCTTTCTTGAAGCATCCGTTCCCCTTTTCTCATTTGTGATGGCATCCAGTGCCAAGTTGGGAATTGCTTCAACATGTCTGCTTAATGTTGAGGAACGCTCGCTCGCTGGCTTGGCACCGGGGAAAAGACGACTGGTGCGACAGAAAGTGGCTAGAAACCATGCATGAAGCGCTTGGCACGTCCAAATCCAGACTGGAGCAGCGCCGAAGCTCTGCTTACCCAAAAATGGAAACGGGCCTGCAGTCTGCCAAGCAGATGTTGGCAGCTGTCTGCGCAGTGTGAAGCAGCGTGCCAGCCTGATTTGAAGGTAGGACTGCACAGCTTGGAAGTCATGGCGAATGGCACCAGGGCATCGTGTAACATGGAGAGTGTGGTGCTGCCAAGTGGCATCACTAGAACGGCTTCTCCTGGCCAGATGTCTGCCGTGATTAACTTCATAATGGGGGAGTAGGCGACTTTTGGTTTGATGTTATGTTCTTGTTCTGGTGGGCTTCTCCTTATCTACACTCTGCCCCTAGTCTGTACAAAATAAATACATGTGTGCAAGCGACCGGAAACTTGAAAAGGACATAGAAGCTCTAAGCCTTTCCAGCCTACAAAACTCTGCTTACCCAGAGTGCATTGTGGTCCTTTACTGGCTCGCTGGTACGACGGCACTCGGCTGCACGTTTATATGTCGTGTCTTCAATAGCGGGAATATCTTAAAGCCATAACTTGAAGACTTGACGGCTGCAGTGGCCGATCTCGTCGCTGGACCGCATCTGTTTTCACAACGGAAACTCAGCTAGGCAGGTCAAGTTTAGCACCTGTGTGACGACTTTCGAGAAGGGTCCTGCAACGTGCTGTTTGACGGAGTCGGTGCTGTTAAGAAGGGTTATGAGACACGGCGAGTACGAGACATCAGACACACCAGCCTCTGTTATGTCGGAGAGGTCCCTAACCCCACGTTTGTTCCTTCTTCCCTGTAGCTGCTACTTCGGAATGATCGTTCATTGGTTCTACGCTCTGATGCACACACGACGAATGACAAAATATCAGACCTGCTTGCCTGTTATCCCTACCTCCATGTTAGATTGCCCCCGTTGCTCTGGAGTGGCCAAGCATCCCAAAACCCCGCAGCTTAGGTGGGTCAACTTGGTGAGGGAAGTGCTGTGATACGGTGGCATCCCGCGCAGGGTTTGCACTTGGCTTTGTTGGAGTAATAAATGACTGAACGTGTTACTTTGCGTCATCTTCGGGGACAGGTTTGCTTTGGGATATTGGAAGTTACATCTTCGCAAACGTGGTGTGTATGCGTTTGCAACGCATGCAGAGTAGCGTTCTAAAGTTAATCATTTTCTATAAATTAAAAAAAATATATAGTCCCTTCATTTTATAATGCAGCCTGTGGTTAAAAATAAAAATCAGTATATAATAATAAGGCAGTAGATAAGAAAAAGGTTTGGGGATGGCCACCCCGTATACCAAAAAATCTGCAAAATAAAAGAATTGCGTCTTTACAGGATGAGTCTTTTCAATAAATATGGTGGATAGGAGGAAGAGGTGGATTCAGGGTGGCCGGAACAGGAACTGACGTGTCAGCAAGATGAATTCTGAGTACTGCAATTGATGTTAGTGCGTGGTTTGGTAGTGATGTCACCAAGAGGCAGGGCCTTGGGCTGAACTTCAGGGAAACGAGAGGAGAGAGGATCACCTGTGAATGCCAACCCCTGGTCTGGCTGATAAGTAACACTATTTGAGCTTGTAAACTAAACCCAATGCGCACATGTGCGACAAGCCTTACGGAGCACAAGGAGGCAGTGGCGAATGAAGTTCAAAAAAAATGTAATGACGAATTGGAATTTGTGATGACAAAAAGGTATTGGGAAAGAATCGTTTTACCACATATTCCTGGTATCATGCTGGTAAGGATATGTTTTCTGTTCGCTGATGCGAGTTCCCACATAAATCCAAAAGTAAATCGAAAAAACAAAACCGACCACGTGGCTGAAAAAAGTAGGCGGTGATTTGGTCTTTTGATAAGCAACCATGCCTCTCTCTCTCTTTGGTGAAAGGGAAGGTTGGGGTAGGGGGAATCTCCGTGCACGGCTGGCCTTCCTTTGAAATGGCCGAATCTTGTAATATTTTCAACCAAAAAAATGTATAATGAATTTAACAATGTATGTGTAAAATCAACTTGGCTTGAAGAATTGGATGTATTTGGTGAGTTTTTAGGCTTCCGTTTTTGGAGTTTTTCATAAAACTCCACTATAAAATGGCAGGACAAATTTAAATTTGTATGAAATGCTTAACTTTAGAACACAATTTTACTTGGCAAATGCATATTTGTTGTGTTTGTGAAGTAAGAACTCCAACTCGGAGAATACCAAACTTCTCCTGTAAGGGGGAGTTGATACATCTACATAAGATTGATACGTACCTGCGAGTATTTCTTTTATATAAACACACACACACACACGCAAACACACACATTATTAGAGGACGTACAGATAAGACGAAGGAAGGCTTCTAGGTGGGAGGGTAGCACCCTGAAAGATGGCTCCTGCTGGACACCCCTGTCACCCTTGTTCTTGGTCACATGGTTTGTAGCCTTTCATTTTTGTTGCAGGCTTGGTCACCCACACCACTCACTTCATCTTATGCCAGTGTGCAGTTGGGCTGTTCGTTTTGTAGCCCTGAGTTCTCGAGGTTTCACTTTCTTTGACTGTCCTTTCACAACCGCAAGGCCATCGAACACCATCATCAGCTAAAAAAAATGTCATTATATTCCCCTTTATCCTTTCACCTCATCTGTTAGATCCCAAGGCAGGGGTTCTCAACCTTTTTCGTGCCGTTTTTTTATCCCGTAGCAACTTTCCAAAAGTACATTTATTCCGTAATTTGCGTTTTATACTTCTACCATAATAAAGCGATCAACAAAGGGGGACATTTGATGATACCGTTTTTAACGTTTAAGTTCAAATAACTATACCAATAATAATAATGCATCATAATGCTATTTCACCTGTTTAAAAACCAACCAATGATGATCAGGTAACGGCATAGCAGAACCAAACACTCTCGAGTCGATGTGAACACATCATGCTTGTTCTTGCTTTTTCACCTACGATTGTTGATATTCTTGTCGTACTTGTGTCATACTGTCTTGGGGAACTAATTGAGTTCCTCGCCACTTACTTAAGCTTTTTTAGCCAAATTTACCCCCTGAGTAGGTGACATTTGCCCCCAGGGGTTTTGAACCCATGTCCTAAGACAAAGAACATTAAGAATGGGGAAAGAGAATTGAAGGTATGGCGGAACGTAACTGTGCAAAATCACGCAATGTTGAAAGGGCTGAAGGATTGGAGTTGAGCTGCTTGTGAATGTAAATGGAGATTCTTAGGAATCCGGATTTCTTCCTTAACTGGGTTACTCGCCATATCCTGGTTTTGTGCTTGCCTGTTAGTGCGTCAGAAAGAGGATCGGCAGCAATGCTCATAATGGCCAGCAATTTTTGTCGTCATCATCTCCTTTCCACTACTGCCTCCAAGGTGTCGAGAGTGCATCCCATAATGCTGCACGCCATCTTAACCAGCTTGTGGATTCGGTGGGCCTCCATTGACGTAATGTTACCGGACCGGAATGCCATACTGGCCATCACAGAGTATCGAGTGTGCAAATGATGTCACTAGCAACATTAAAAGAACACAGTCTCCTAAGATAAAGGAGTCTGCTCTGCCCTTTCGTCTATCGTTTGTCTGGATTGGCATTGAGGTGGGCACTCAGGTACTTGTAGCAGTGATCGAGCAGTTTGCAAGTGACAGAGCCTGGCCTAGGAGTGACATTGGAAAGCTGTTTGTGTCAATTAGGAGTGAAGGCTTCCAGAACAACACAGAGCAGGTATCTTGTAACGCAAACAAGGAGGAATTGAGCACAGTTCTCGTGGCGAGAGGCTCCGACTCACGGGATTAATGTACAAGTTATGAATACGTGCGAGGTGTGTGCAGGGAGCAGGCCGATGACGACTGAGCAAGCTGTGCCTCTTTTTTTTTTTTTTTTTTTCTGAGAAAGTATTTGCCACGATAACATGTGATGAACAAAAATGTGACACCATGTCTGGAAACACAATCAGCGTTTCTAGAAGAAAGCTGAGACGAAACCGCGTGATGGGGCCACCCCAGTTATGAAGAAACTGTGCTCCTGTACGAAGTGAATAAATCGTGACGTGCGGGAATAAAAGAGCATCCCTACACCGAAACAAATCCGTTCTGTTCAGTTATTTACACACGACAAGTGTGGACGTTCTTGCATGTGGACTCCGCCAGGGTCCTCTTGGTGAGAGGTGTGTGTCTGTGTGTGTGTGTGTGTGATCAGGCAGTCGGGGCAGCTGGAAAATAGAGGAAGAAGAGTTGTGAACAAATCCAAGACCAGCGCCAGACAGAATGAAAGTGAAAGCAAAATTCTAGAAGGGAAGTGAGCCGAGCCAGAAATACCTCAGGCTTATTTCGAGTTTTATTTGTGATCGTTTTTTTTTGTTTTATTGCCGAGTAAGCCACAGTACAAATAGGTGAGAAGCAGAACATAATTTTATTTTATTGGTAAGTAGCATTAGGGTGTTGTACCGTTGTGTTGACTTCTCATCTTATTGGTATAAGAAGCTTCACGCTGTCAATGAAAGAAATCGATTTTAACCCCCCCCCCTAACCTGACAGGACTACCTTCCCATCCACACACCTCCACCCAGTCATGGAATACCGAGGTGTTTAAAGAGAGAGGTTCACCGAAAGCCACCTTTCAGGACATGGCATGGTAACTAAACCGATCCATAAAATCAGGCCTACCGTTGCCCGGAGAAAAGATTATCCGGTGACATCCTTTGAGAAGCATTACATTTTTGGCAGCAACACCTCATGAAGACATCTGCATTTGGAGGGTGCAGAAGTGTTGTAACAAAGTAAAGATGTGCGGAGTGTTAGGAAGAGCATGACTACTTACGGCCAACTGAGTTGAGGTGATTTTGTTCCTACGGTCCAGGGCCATGGGATAGCAATCTAAAGTTAATTGTTTTCTATAAATTAAAAAATATATATATATTTATATAGTCCTTTCATTTTATAATGCAGCTTGTGGTTAAAAATAAATATGAGTTTATAATAATAATAATAATAAGGCAGTAGATAAGAAAAAGGTTTGGGGATGACCACCCCGTATACCAAAAAATCTGCAAAATAAAAGAATTGTGTCTTTACAGGATGAGTCTTTTCAATAAATATGGTGGATAGGAGGAAGAGGTGGATTCAGGGCAGCCGGAACAGGAACTGACGTGGCAGCAAGATGAATTCTGGATACTGGAAGTGATGTTAGTGCGTGGTTTGGTAGTGTTGTCACTGAGAGGCAGGGCCTTGGGTTGAACTTCTGGGAAATGAGAGGAGAGAGGAGCACCTTTGAATGCTAACCCCCTGCTGATAAGTAACACTTGTAAACTGCCAACGCCCCCCCCCCCCGGTCACGTGTGCGACAAGCCTTACGGCGCACGTGGAGGCAGTAGGGAATGAAATTTAAGAAACAGAATGACGAATCGGCAAAAGTTTTCGACATGTTTGAGACAACAAAGGATTTGGAAAGCATCATTTTATCGCATATTCCTGGTATCATCCTGGTAAGGATACGTTTTCTGTTCGCTTGTGCGAGTTCCCACATAAACTCAGAAGTAAATCGAAAAAACAAAACCGACCACATGGCTCAAAAAAGTTGGCAGTGATTTGGTCTTTTTATAAGCAACCATGCCTCTCTCTGTCTCTCTTTGGTGAAAGGTAATGTTGGGGTAGGGGGAGTCTCCGTGCATGGCTGGCCTTCCTTTGAAATGGCCGATTCTTGTAATATTTTCAAAAAAAAAAATGTATAAGCAATTCTACAATGTTTGTGTAAAATCGACTTGGCTTGAAGAATTGGACGTATTCGGTCAGTTTTTAGGCTTCCGTTTTTTGAGTGTAGTAATGTTCTAGAAGTTGCCCAAACCAGCCACGTTAACACATCTTTCTGAGGTATCATTATTATTTCACAGGGTCTCATATCTTAAGGGTTGTTTTGATCGGCGTCACTCCATTTGGCTCATGCCTTCAGCCCGTACCGTCTTCCCTTAGACCGGCGTTTCTCAACTTTTTATGGTGCCGTGACCCAGTTTTGCCTTTTTAAATTCATTGATGACCCACTAGCAGCAATTGCTTAAATGAGTCTGATAAGGGGGGGGGTCCCCTTGGTGAAACAATTTCACTTGGGAATGGACCTAACCCTGTTGTGCAGCTAAGATGACCTCGTGGAGCAATGGGCACCCACATTGGTTGTGATTTGGCCCACCGCAACTCACTTGTGAGCCGACAACCCGCCATCGAGTGGTTTGGAAACGCTGATTAAGGATTGGTCAGTACTGGAAAGATGTAAAATTTATTAGGGTACACTACCAGCTTTTCGGGATTTATTTTTTTTGGTGCCGTAAGTAAATATGAGGTTTCCTCTCAAACCCAGGTCTACCCCTTAACAACCAACAAAACACACACCCCCCTCAAACCCCCCGAACACTCGCTACTTCAATTGTGGAGAAACAGCAATTTTGTAGACTACACACTTAATGGAGGACACCCCCCTTTTTTGCTTTGACGTGATCAGGATGTCATGGGGGGAGCCTTCCCCTTATCTCTACGACACATTCAGGGCCTCATGGCTATGGAGAGGGAAGTTACACCCCAGAGAGAGAGAGAGAGATGAGGAGTCTGCAGGGAACTTCTCTGGGGACGTTACTTCAACAGAATCAGAACTTCACAGGGACTTTGCTTCTACGTGACTGAGGTTTCATCGAAGGGGGTACTGATTTAGCATGATTGGGACCTCGTGGCTTCAAGAGGGAAGCGGTGTGTACTGCGAGAGATGAGAGGGGAGACGAAGAGTTTGCTGGGAATTTCACAGGTGATACGGTATTACTCCGGTCAAGGTGGCCTGCACAACTTTCCAATCCTTTGGATTATTTTTGCTGAAGTGGTTCAAAGTTTATCAGAAGGGTATCAAATGGGGTCCAAAGATGGGCAAAAAGTGAGGGTTTTTTTTGTGTCTAGAAGGCCAAAAATAGGGGGTAACCCCAAAAAGCTTCCCATCTTGCATAACTAGATATCAAGACGAGTCAAACGGTACATTACATGGGGGGGGGTTCTCATAACGGTGAGTCGGGAGACACCGGACCCAAACAGCAGAAGCCCAAACCCTCGGCCTACTCCCTCCACACACCTCCGCCTTGAAGCCGACGTCCCACCCGCTCCCTAATTTGTACACGAATCCCGTGAGTCATGAAAAGGAAACCTGGCATAAGCTTGCTGCTGGCAGCCGCTAACCACGATGATAATTGTGCCCGATTCCTCCTTGTTTGTATTACAAGATGCCCGTGCCGAGTTGTTGAGAAAGCTGCCACCTTTAATTCATACAAACTGCTTTCCACCGCTGGTTAACCGCCAGACTTTGTGCTAAGGGTGAGGCTGAGATGAGGCCAAGTCTCATTAGTGGATGTCTTATGATTTTGTAAACTGCTCATTCACTACGAGTGTGTCCACTGAGGGTCCACATCCGTGACATGCTGGACTGGTTTTACTTGCTTGTGAAACTTGCCAGGAACGTTTATGGAGTTCATCTACTCTTACATGCTCACACACACACACCGAGATTCTATCCAGATAAAGTCTGGGCTGGTGCCACGCCGCAATAGGCCACGTAGAATTCTCCCCACGTACCACCATCCCGAGGTCTTGAATGGTGCCGATTGCCAGCAACTGGGATTTGGGAGAGCAGATAGCCAACCAGAATGCTGGCATAGTCCATCTAGAGCCAAGAGGACTTCGGGAGTCTCTCTGAGGTGTTTCTTTTGATTGTTCCCGATATTCTACGTCTGTGTTGTCGGCATGCGGTGAGTATGACATGAAATGCAAGAAATCCCAGCCATCCACGTAATTAATTTTCAAGCTGGGAGTTTAAAAAAAAAAAAAAAAAAAAAAATCAAAGCCGAAAAAAGAAAACAAATCTCAGAAGAACCGAGAGACGTTGACAACACGCACTGCAAGTTCTTATCTATGGAGTTTCAGTTTCAGGTTTCTATTCCTCTGGCGCCTCTCATTATGTTAGTTTTTTTTTAGGTTGCGTTCTGAAGGCTTTGTGTCCCCCTTCAGCCCTGCCACTTGCAAACTGAATCGATTGCAAGAGACGGGGACGTGTCGTCTACGGGTAGGGAGAAGTCGGGGTATCCCTCTCCTCTGTTTTTGGGTTCTCAGTCCAGCTAAACGTGCTGTCAGGACCAGGTGAACATTTGTATGCACTACCGCTCTGCCATTTGGCACAATTCTAACTGATTGTGGTCGGAATGAGGATCGGCACCTCAAAGTTGGAGGTTTGTGCTTCTCCACCAGAAAAGGGGGTATCCTGATCCCCTACCTGGAAAGGATAGTCCACCAAGTAGAGGAGTTTTGAAGTATCTCGGTGATCTTAGTTACGAAGGAGGGCAGAAGGGGGCGGAAGATGGACTGGACTGGTGATTTGGAGTGGGGTCTGCGGTCATGCGGACATCCTAACGCTCCTTTGTGGTGAAGACGGAGTAAAACTGGAATGCAAAGCTCTCCATTTACTGGTCGATATGCGTCCCTACTCTCGCCATGAACAAATCGAATCGTGGATACGAATGGTGGAAATGAGCTTCCCTTGCAGGGTTGTCTGCCTTCGAGATGGGGAGATGAGCGTAGAAAATCGGGAGGAGATCAAAGTAGAGCTGGTGCTCCTCTTCCTCTTCCTCCTCCTCCTCCTCCTCTTGTCGAAAGGGGGCCAAATTGAGGTGGTCCAGAGTGGGATTCATGCCCCCTAGATGACAGACCCAGGACACGCTGGATGGATGACGTCTCTCTTTCCTGGCCTGGGAGCACCTCGGTATCCCCCTGGAAGAGGTGGCCGGACCCATTCATCTTTGCGTGGGCCACTGACCCCATGACCCGCACCGGATAACGGTAGAAAATGGACGTTAACCGCTTTGGTGTGCCCTGACTCTCATTTGCGACGGCCCGTACAGACACGGACAAGAAGCGACGTGAAAAGCTTGTATTGGTGAGCCCGCCGCAGGAAGGCTTATCTGTCGATGGGCTATGCAGGGCGTGTTTTGCGGTGCGGTTGAATGCCCGTGAATAGGACCGCGGGCAGGTGAGGTCTCGCTCCTGCCAGAAACGCTTCCACTTTTTTTTTTTTTTTTTTTTTGCTAGTCTGGACGTCTGCATTCCTCACACTGTGAATAAATCCCGTGTTTAACCAGGTGAGAGCTGGCCAATGTAAACCTCTCGCGATTTCCGCTTACGTTTGTGTACCGCTCTCAGAAAGTCCTACAGCTGGGTTGGAATATCCACAGACTCGACCCGGTTTGTGTTTATTGCATTCTTTTCAATCCAAACTTTTTTTTTTTTTTGTCGGATGTGAACAAACCAGGAACCACTCATTTAGCTTCTTTTGGCATTGAAGGGAAACCAAACATTGGGAGAAAATGTACCAGAATAAATAAGTATTTGGCGTGTGCAGCGGTAACAGTGGGACTACTCCGAGTTTTTAGCATAACATTCAGTTTGGGACCATGAGAGGCTGGAGCCTACGCTGGGTAATCATAACCTGCTACTGCTGGAAGTTGTGTTGGCAAGATGGTCCATGTGGGGACCCCAGTGCCCCCCCCCAATGCACTATGCTGTAAACACTGGTGTCCTCCTTTGGGTGAGATCTTAACCTGTGGTCCTAAAAGATGCCAGGGTTTCCTTTGAACAGAGTGGGGAGTTCCACCATGTCTGTGCTAAATTGACCACCATGATCTGGTTATTCAGACCCCCCATATATCCCCGGTCTCTCTCATCCCTTCACCCTCACTGAAAAGCAAATGTGTGGAGAGCGACATGGCACAAGAGTGGCCATGTGGTGGTCAAAGTGGCACCCCCTCGTCTATGTAATGCACTATAGAAAGCCCTCCATAAATGTAAATAATTAAATAATCAATGCCAGCCTGGCCCCTGACAGTACAGCATGGGCAAGTGTTTAGAAGCAGTTGCACTGGCAGTGACTGTATGGCTGTCATTACTTCGTGGTGATGCCATGTGCTGCTACCCTCTGACCAACTGCAGTCCTGGGTATTTGATGGTAGGGTCCTGTTAATGGTGGGTGACACATTGATGTCCAGAGCAAACTTGGTGGTCTTTCTTTCTTGGAACCCCTCTATCCTGCCAACTGGAGTGATTTTTTTTTTTTTTTTTCCTCTCCTCACGGACTGTCTAATTGTAGTTTTTCTTTCTTCCGTATCTTCGTATGTCTCGGCCTGTCTTGATCGCCTTCCCGTAAGGCCTGTTGCTTAGACTCTGCCCTTTCGAGGTGTGTTACTCCCCTCCTGTTTGACCACCCGCACTGGCAGGAACCCATTACCCTCTGTGAAGACTTTATTCGTACTCTCGCAAACACTTGCTGTGTTTTGAAGGCGACTCTCAGGGTTCCTCCTCCATGTTTCTTAGGCATCCTGTGTGTGTGTCAGCATCTCCTGCCCGGCAGTCGTGTTGGACTGGTCCTAAAAAGTGAAACTGACCAATCATATTGCTTAAGGGTGACACACCACACACACACACACACACACACACAGAGACAGACAGTAGATTTTTATTATGGTGTAATAGATAAATACGCCATGTGCCATGTTGCATCAGAATGCCAAGCTTACTGGTGTTGCCATTCTCATTCTGAACTACTTTATGTAGCTGGTGTGCTTGACTGCTCAAACAAAGTGAAACTGACCAATCAGATTGCTCCTAGAGACCTGAGAGACACACACACACACACACACACAGAGTAGTGTTTTATTATATAGTAGCAGATTACTCCACTTGCCTAATGGATAGCTTACTGGTGTCACCATTACCACAACGCCTTTATGTAGTTGATGTGCTTGACATGTCTAATTACTGGGGTCCATTTTTAATCTGGATTTGATTTAACTTCACATTCGGCAATCTATTTATTTATTTTTATTTTTTTTGCACTAAGGCCCATCTGATCTCTCAAAAGGTCATGTGAAAAGACAACTTCCCCTTGGAGACTAATAAAGTATATCATCATCATCATCCTCCTCAAATTCTCGGTACGACGGGTCACAGCCGCTTTTCCTCATGTGCACGTGATCCTGCAGCAGGCCGATTCGATTCCCAGCATGTACCCCCCAGCAGCCGCCTCCACAGCAATCCCCCCGGGACCCTTCAGGTTGAGTCCGCAGGTCCCACTGGCTGCACGCTTCTACCTTGAGCAAACAGAAATGCTCCTCCTTCATTCCTCGCTAGCCTCCCTTACTCAATGAGGCCATTTACCATTGCATCTTGGGTAATATGGAGGTGGGGGTGGGGGTTAGGGTAGAGGAGAGGAGGAATAAAGTCCCCAAGAGGACAATGGCAATGGCGCTGGCACACACACTCCTCCAGTAACGACTATCCTTTTTGGTTAGCCTGCATGCCACCATATTTCTATTGCCCTCCCAAGTATAATATTGAATAAATTGCTCTCCTTAAACAATTCTTATCCCAGAGTAAAAACTGATATCTTCTTTTAATAACATTTTTTTTCATACATAAATCTTAAAGGGTCTGTTAGAAGTTTTTTCTAAAATTTCAAGATTAAATTCGGTTACAAATCCTGAAGGGTTTTAATAAAAACGGTGGAGGGCGGAGTGGGGGCTCCAGAAGGTTGCCAGGTTCGAATCCCCTTCAATCCTGCTGTGCCAGGCCCTTGAGGAAGCCCTTTTAAACCTGCCATTGCTCCAGGGGGTGCTCGCTGTACAGTGGCGGACCCTGTGCCCTGACCCCAAGGGGTATGCGAAAACGAACAAGTACCAAATACGAGAAATCGTATGAAGAACAAAACAAAACCAAAAAATGTAATAACTAGGTATGTTTCACTAATTTAAATAGGGAAATTAAGAAATATGGGTATATATGGTGTACCCGCCCCGAGGAGTCACGTCAACCACAGGGGTCGATCCTGAATGAAAATCGGAAGGCCCGGTTTGGTGTCTCGAGTCTAAAATGTCATTTCACTGAATGTTTGGTGTGCCGACACGGGGTTGGGGGGGAGCCTTGGGTTCGCCTGTCAGGTGGCACACCTATGGCCGCCATCTTTGCACAACGAGGCGTCTGAGTTTCCAAGAGCCGGGCGGAGCTGCTGTGCTGTGCTTTTCTCTGAATGTTTGGTGAGCTGACACCGGGTGGTTTGGGTTGTGGGGGGGGGGAGGTGGAGTACACCCGCACGCCCGTCTGTCCGTCCGTCAGGTGGCACACCTATTGCTGTCATCCTTTCCAAGAGCCGGGCAGAACTGCTGCTGTGCTTTGCTTTTGTAGTTCCTGGGGGGGGGACTTTGTCTGAATTGCTTTGGGATTCCAGATCTTCCTGTCTGCTCCCTCCTCCTCCTCCTCACTGGCCCACCAGAATGCGTAGCTCAGCATATTTGTGTGTGTGTGGGTTTTTTTTTTTTTTTTTTCCTATATTGAAAAATCAGACATTTTGAAATCTGTTGCCGAACAGAGCCTTCACCCTAAAATACCCGTGTCAGTTCCCAGAATGAGGAAGCTGCCGGCTTGCTGATAACTGGTGCGTGAGAAAGTCTTCATAGCGAGGAAGTCTTTACTTCCAAGTACGTCTTGTAGGAAGAAGATAAATGTGCTTTTTTTTTTTTCGTTCTTGTGGTTTGCTTTCAAAGACATTTTCATTTCTGTATTTATACTTTTCATTTTTTTTTTTTGTTTTGTTTGTGCCCACCCAGAATAACCCCACTGGTAGTGAGAGATGCAGCTGTCCTTTCCGGGAGGGGTCTGTGATAACATAGGAGTTGAGCTGAGCGTGTCCGGCGTGCAGGAAATGATTTCTCAAGGGTGGAAGCCGGCGTTTTTACGCACTGCCGCTGCGTGGGAATGGCCGACGCATTCATCTGCTGTTAAGTAGCCATCGGAGTGGCCTGCCATTGAGAAACCCCCCCCCCCCCGCACCCTTTATGGCGAATCTCATTTTCATATTTTCAGACGTCACGATTATCAGCCGATCGGGGAAAAAAAACTCACAAGCACACACTTGGTGCCAGTGGCCCAGCAGCACGCGGGCACGGGACAAAGCGGTGCTCTGTGTTTGGATATGTACTGGACGTCCTGTACCGTTAGGACCAACACCAGTTTTTGTACCTCAGTCCCGGTGCCTGAACGGTTCCAACACAAATAACAGATAAGACTGATGTTACTGCAGCCTCCCATCACGCTGCACTGCGCACCGCCACCCTCTTGACAATAAGAATCCTCTGTTTTGCTTGGCGAGCACTCCATGCCATTTATCTGCAGTGAGACGCACCAAGTCTCGTAGTGCATTACACAGGTGACGTGCAGTCCAACTAACTGACCAGTCAGCGTGAATGGACGTGAGAACAATCTGGACGAGAGCAGGCCGTTCAGATTAACAAAGCTCGCCGGTCCTCTCCACTGAATTCCTCCAAAATAACATTAAGAGGATGGTCACCAAAGTCTTACTATCCACCACACTACATGGTCTCTTATTCCAAGTGTCTGTGGTTTCTCTACGTGAAGAAAAACTTCCGAATGTTGGTGTAAATTTTACCCTCAACCAGTTCGTGATGAACTCATTTTAAAGTCACTGGACTGACTCCACTCATCATTTTAAACATGTCAGTCAGGTCTCCTTTGTAAGCCTCAGCTCTTTTAATCTTTCTTCATAATTCATCCCCTGTAGCCCTGAATCAGCCTAGTCGCTCTTGTCTGGACTTTCTCTAGTGCTGCTGTGTCCTTATGGAGTCATAAACTGCACCCAGGACTCCAGATGAGGCCTCACCAGTGTGTTATAAAGCTTTAGCTGAACCTCCTGTGACTTGTACTCCCCACATCAAGGCGCTATATAACCTGACAGTCTGTTAGCCTTCTTAATGGCTTCTGAACTCTGTCTGGAAGTTGATAGCTTAGAGTCCACTGTGACTCCTAAATCCTCATAAGGTGGACTCTTGATTTTCTGACTGCCCATTGTGTATTCAAACTTCATATTTTATTTTATTATTTTTTATTATTTTATTGTATTATTTTATAAATCTGAATTTTATTTTATTTAATTTTAATTTAATTTTATTATTTTATAAATCTGAATTTTATTATATTGACGAGTCCACTATGACTCCTAAGTCTTTTAATCTTTCATCATAATTCAACCCCTGTAGCCCTGGAGTCAGCCTAGTCGCTCTTCTCTGGACTTTCTCTTGTGCTGTTATGTCCTTTTTGTAGCCTGGAGACCCAAACTGCACCCAGGACTCCAGATGAGGCCTCACCAGTGTGTTATAAAGCCTGAGCAGAACCTCCTGTGACTTGTACTCCACACATCAAGGCGCTATATAAGCTGATATTCTGTTAGTGTTCTTAATGGCTTCTCAACACTGTCTGGCAGTTGATAGCTTAGAGTCCACTGTGACTCCTAAATCCTTCTCATAAAGTGGACTCTTGATTTTCTGACTGCCCATTGTGTATTCAAACTTCATATTTTATTTTATTATTTTTTATTCTTTTATTTTATTATTTTATAAATCTGAATTTTGTTATATTGACGAGTCCACTACGACTCCTAAGTCTTTTAATCTTTCCTCATAACTCATCCCCTGTAGTCCTGGAATCAGCAGAGTCGCTCTTCTCTCGACTTATTCCAGTGCTGTTATGTCCTTTTTGTAACCTGGAGACCCAAACTGCACACAGTACTCTAGATGAGGCCTCACCAGTGTGTTATAAAGCCTGAGCAGACCCTCCTGTGACTTGTACTCCACACATGAGGGCGCTATATAACCTGCCAGTCTGTGAGCCTTCTTAATGGCTTCTGAACACTGTCTAGCATTTGATAGTGATGAGTCCACTTTGACTCCTAAATCCTTCTCATAAGGTGGACTCTTGATTTTCTGACTGCCCATTGTGTATTCAAACTTCATATTTTTACTTCCTATTTCTAACACTTTATACTTACTGCACACATCAAGGTGCTATATAACCTGCCAGTCTGTTAGCCTTCTTAATGGCTTCTGAACACTGTCTGGAAGTCAATAGCTTAGACTCCAGTATGGCTCCTAAATCCTTCTCATAAGGTGGACACTCGATTTTCCGACCCCCCCATTATGTATTCAAACCTCACATTTTTACTTCCTATGTGTAATTCTTTACATTTACTGACATTAAATTTCATCTGCCACAAATCTGCCCAAGCCTGTCTGCTATCCAAGTCCTTCTGTGATGATATAACGGATTCCAAATTATCTGCTAATCCACCTATCTTGGTATCATCTGCAAACATAACCAGCTTGTTCCTTATATTCCTAAATCTAAATAATTTATTAACATTAAAAATACCAGTGGCCCCAGCACTGCCCCCTCCTGGTCACCACTCAGCCAATTCTGATGAGGTTCCTCACACCATCACCCTCTACCTCCTGTGTCTGTGCCAGTTCTGCACCCACCTTCTCTCTGACCTCCCACCCTCTCACGTGGCGCCTTATCAGATGCTTCCTGAAAGTCCCGATAAATGACATCTGCTCCACTTTGATCGTATCCTTTTGTTCCTTCCTCTTTTGAACCTGTGCTGACTGTTCTCGCCACGTGTCTACCAATATTTCCCTCCACGGGTCCCTCCATTCATTTTCCTGTGATACACATGAAGCCTACTGGCCTGTAGTGGCTTGGATCTCCCCGGTCGCCCCTTTTTATGTAAGGGGATAAAATATTTGCCATTTCCCAGTTCTTTGGAATTCTCCCGGTGTGCAGTGGCTTCTTAAAAATTGGCATCAAGGGCTGACATCTGTACTCGCTAGCCCCCTTAAGCCCCTGATGGTAAATGTGGTCTGGTCCTGGTGATGCTTGTCTACAGAGATCTCGCACCTTGTGGTCTGTGAAATGGTGTTTGTTGTGAGTGTCGCCCGTCTGTTGACAGTTGAACCCATTGGCCCTGCAGTGTCCTGTATCCGTACTCAGGAACCTCCTTGAGAATTCAAGGGTAAAGATGATCGGGTCCTGGTGATTTTGTCATTTTTTAATTTAGTTTTTATTTTATTTATTTTGATTTAGTTTTGATTGTTAGCCTATTTAATCGACACAGCACTTCTCTCACGACAGTTTCCAAAGTACTCCGTAGCCGTGAAGTCCCATTTAAGGGTGGTGGTGGGGGGATCCCCTTGAAGTACAGATCACGTCTAAGCAATTGTGGGGGTCCCTATGAAGTTCTGTTATGTTTCAGCCAGGGTTTTCACCCTCAGCTGGGGTTCAAAGTCTTGTTTCTTGTCTCTTTCGTCCATGTTTGGGTTCTTTAACTTGTGGTTAGAAGAGGATGGAGGATTGGTGCCCATTGGCACGGCCTGCTCGCCGTAGAGCTCTCTACCCACCTGACGCCTGCTATTTCGGGGTCCCATAGCCTGCCTTGTCTTGTTCATTTCGTGTTTTTCCCCCATGAGGTTGCCCACCTTGTCCAAGACTCCTTCCTGTCAGACGTGGCCCCAGGAGTCTTCATGCATCCCTTTTTGATGGCTGGGAACGGCTTTGGCGAAGCGAGGCCCGCTGTTTTCTGCTCATGATGTCTGCTTTCCGGTCTCTGGTGTGCTGTAGCTGTGCGTATCCCACTTAGTCAGGATTGGACAGGATGAATCCAGTGCTCCGCCAAAAGGCATCCCAAGTTTCATTAAGGATTTGACTTTTTTTTTTTTTTTTTTTTAATTTTATTCTTCCATAAAGCTAAGTAGAAACAGAAGTTGACAGAAAGCGGCACGTCCCTCGTCGGTGCAGCTGGATCTGGGAGTTGAGCCGCAGATGAGCGTGGGCAGGGGGAGCTTTTGCTGAGTTTGGGCAGAAATGCAGCGACACTCCGGGAAGCACAGAGGAGCGGGCACCATGATGACTTGATGACAATCTGACTGTGAATATGTGCCAAGCCTTGGGGGGATGGTTGATACCTTGGATGTTAAATTTGGTGGCAGGCTCACAGTTGACCCTGTTCTGTGTGTGTACCCCCGTTTTGTCACAGTGCCTGATTTAGTGTCACATGTGCTTGTTGAACAAATGTGATTGGTCGCTTTTAAGTACGATTTACTCAGTGGGCCACACGGGATATCCTCCTTATCTTACCTGGGGGATTAATGGGGACAAATTGCTGGGCAGTTCATTGTCACCACTGCCATACTGCCTGTGACGTTAACCGCTGGGACGGACGTAAGGACTTTGATCCATAAAGCAGGTATTGACTGGGAGGACCGTGTCGATCACCGATTGGAAGTAGTGAAGGGGATTGAGAGAGACCCCCTTGACTTTCTGCACACTGTCACCCATTCCGGGCTTCTTTAAGGTATGTGATATCCCACCGGGCTTCCATCTCCCCACCCGTTGACATCTCATTTGGACCCGAACTTTCATAATTAAGCTGGGAGCCCCACAATGACAGATCCTCCTTCAAGAAGCCATTTACGTTGCCCTCTCGCCTGCCTGTTTTTCTGTTTGATGCTTGTAAAAAAAGATGATGGGACAAATGAAAAAGAGTTGGGGTGACCCCCACCGTATATTACAAAGCCAAAAGTACAGAGAGGGTTAGGAGCACGCACTGATACAGTAAAGTAAAGGCTCGTCGGCAAAAAGAAAGTCCTTAGCCTACGAGTCCTAGACCGGACGACACTTCCTGTTTAAGTACAGGTCAGGCAGGAAAAAGGGGCGGGTCCAGGAAGACGGATACCGGAAGTGATGTCAGTGGCAGCCGGGCTGTCAATCATCTGCTCCCTAGGGGGAGGAAGAGAAGAGCTGTTAGTGTGCACCGCCACCTTGTGGATTGGCATTGAATTACAATACCACCAGCAGAGCCTCAAAGCTGTCCCCAAGGGGCGCATGTTTGTGATGTTATAAATGAAAAGGGGCAACCCGGCTGGCACTCTGAGGGTCAAGGAATTTGATTAATTTGTTTATTTTGTCCTATCTTGGTTCTAAGTTGCAGCTTTTTGAATTTCGACGGGTGACACCCTGTTACGGCTGCTGTGTTGGCCTTGGCTGAGGTAGCCCCCTCTTTGAAGAGTCACTTTTGGCCCATTTGGGTGTCAGTGATAAAACTAAAAAACTTAACGTGTGCTTTTTCGGTATTTTTCGTTCTGCACTCGATAACCCATAACACGTGATATGCAGTTGTAAATAAGTAATTATGGAGGGCTTGGGTGGCGGGGGGCTCTGTGCGGGTGAGAGAGGGTCGAGAATGGCAAGCCCGCTTATTTCCTTGTTAGCACTTTGGGATTGGGTTGGGCACCCGCGGGCAATTGCAGTATATAAAGGGAGCCGAGCAGAACGGAGGGGAGAAAAATAACGAGAGAAATATCGAGAAAGAAAGACGATGGGGGATCAAAGAGATGACAGGAATGGCGGTCGGAGGAGAGAAGGCAGCAAGGCTCATCTATGCTCGGCGTGGCACCCCCACAGGTGCTGGAGGATTAGTAGCAGGGTCCCGCGCTGTGTTTTATAAGGCTGAGGAGACCACCAAGGTAAAGGCTGAGGAGAAGCCGTCTAATTTTAATGGACATCCTCTCTTATAATAAGTTGTGTAGCGTGCCACAGGCTGCAGTTTGCCATGTGTTGCCATCACTAGTTGTGTAATGTGACATCCTCAAGATGAAGAGATCAGTAACTGCAGTCCAAGTGTGACACTCCCTCCGTCTAAAAGTCGAGTAACGTGTCACCGGCTTTAGTTTGACTTCCTCTCTTATGATAAGTTGTGTCATGTGACACTGGTGTGTTGCGTAGGGTGCCACAGGCTGCAGTTTGCCATGTGTTGCCATCACTAGTCGTGTAATTTGACATCCTCAAGACGACGAGATCAGTAACCACAGTCTTCGGGTTTGACAAGTAGAAGTCGTGATGTGTCACTGGCTTTACTTTGACATCCTCTCTTATGATAAGTTGTGTCACGTGACACCGGTGTGTTGTGTAGCGTGCCACCGCTGCAGTTTGCCATGTGTTGCGGTCACTAGCTGCGTAATGTGACATCCTCAAGATGACGCGATCACTAACTGCCATCCTCAAGCGTAACATTCCCTCCAACTAGAAGTCGTCATGTTTTACCTAAACGGTCTCGCCGGCCACGCTAGCTCACCTTTATTAGTTGGCAGACGTGCTGGCAGTGAGTGCCTGTGGTTGTCATTCTCTTAAATGTTCCTACGTTATTCATTTGGTTTATTTATTTTTTTATTATTTAAATCTTTCCCCAAACCCCAACCGTTGTAATAATTTTTGTGTCCTCGGCAACTTGCAGTTTGCAGCTGGCAGAACGTGAGGGTTAAGCTGCAGGTTGGTTTCACCCATCTGCTGATTCTCATCGGCTCTAATTCCTCGCCTGTGTACCCAGCACCCTCGGCCCTGCCCAATAGGAAGCCCCCTTTTGGTGTGTTTTTTTTTTTTTTGCTTGACCCATATTAGTGTGGTCCATTCTTAAAAGCCCAACATTGCGGGCCCCTTGCGGATGTAGCGCCGTTGCTGCTTCGGCGGTGCTCGTGCTCTCCGTGTGCTGTGCCTGTGCGTGTGAAAGGAGGCTCGTTGAAATGAGAGGTTAGTCTTGCAGAAGTCCGAATGTGGCATTGGCTTGGGTACGCCAAGACCCTGCCCACATGGGCCGACTGGCACGGAGCGTCTGGTATGCAGTAACCACAAGTCGATGTTAGCTGTTTGCCTGGGGACCCTTACCCGACATTTTTGATTTTAAATGGGTTCAAGAACACCAAGTGGCCGTTGCTGCCAACAGCAAATGACCCGCCAGCTCGAGTCACATTCGAAGAGTCGCCGCTTCTGGCAATCAGGGGGGTACCTGTGTGCCCTGACCGTGCTGCAGGCTAGTCTGTGGTTATGAGTTACATTTTTGAAGTTTAAGATCCCTTGCCTCAGCTTTGGCTTTGATGTTTGAGAAATGCGCCTCGCTAATGACATGTGGAGTTCATTGCTTTAGCGCGAATCGCACACATGCTTGTTTTTTTTTTTTTTTTCCCCAAGCCATCCGCAGCCGATTAGTAAAATTCTTGTCATTAGTCACTGCCCACATGTCATCCGGAGCTGGCATCATGAATGGCGTGATTCACAGAGGCAGAGGTGACCACATGTTCCGCACAGGCTGTAAACAGAAGGGGCCTGATGGGTCTCGGACTCCAGTCCTGGGGGGGCCGCACTTTCTAAAGTAAATTAGAAAATAGATCTCCATTTCCTTTGCCTTATTGTGTTCATCTGAGTTCCTTCTGAACGTCTTGAAATCACTTCTGTATGGTTTTTTGATCCGGTACTAGAAACCGCATACCACTCGATGTTCTTGATGTTTGGTTATGCAAGATGTCAAAGTTTTTGGGGTTCCTTTTAATTTTTGGCCCCCTAGACTAGTGTTGAAACAGTGTTAAAATTTTGACTTTGGTATCGATAACAATTTTTGTACCTCGGTATCTGTTCTGAAGGAAATAACGGATAACTCCCAGACCTCCTTTCTTGCTCTATGCAACGCTTCCCTCTTAAAGCCGTGAAGTCCCAATCGTGCCAAATCGATATCCACCATGAAGTCTCATCCCCATCGAAGCCAAATTTTGTTTCCTGTGAAGTTCCGATCACGTTGAAGTAATATTCCTCGTGATTTTCCCTACTAATTGCTCATCTCTGCCACACACCATGCACCACTTCCTCCTTGAAGTCCCGGACTTGCTAAATCAGTGCCACCCATTTAGTCACATAGAAGCAAAATTTTGCTCCCTGGGAAGTTACCATCACGTTCTCTCTCGTGAAGTTACCTGCAGATTGCTTGCTTCCCTGGTGTGTGGCTTTACTCTTGAAGCTGCGAGGTCCCGATCGTGCTAAATCGATATCCGCCATTAAGTCTGCATTTGACAGAAAAGCAAAATTTTGGTCCCTGTGACGTTCTGATCGTTTCATACTAATATCCTTCGTGAAGTTCCCTGCTGATTACTCGTCTCCCTGGTGCGCCGCACTATGCACCTCTCCCCCCTTGAAGCCCTGTAGTCCCAATCGTGCTACGTCGATATCCCCTATGAAGTCCCAATCGCGTCAAAGTGAAATTTTGTTCCCTGTGAAGTTCTGATCGCATCAGAGTAATGTCTCCCCGTGAAGTTCCCTGCGAATTGCTCACCTCCTTGTTGCACCGCCCTGTCAACCACCTCACTCTTAAAGCCATGAAGTCCTGATCATGCCAAATCGATTTCTACCATGCAGTCTCGTCCCCGTCGAAGCAAAATTTTTATCCCTGTACAGTTCCAATCACGTTGAAGCAATATCCCCTGTGAAGCTGTCTGTAAATTGCTCATCTCCCTGTTGTGCCTCTCTAAACAGCGCTTCCTTCTTAAAGCCGTGAAGTCCTGATCACTCTAAATCAGTATCCCCCATGAAGTCTCGATTGCGTAGAACCGAAATCTCATATGAAGTTCCCATCTCGTTAAACTATTATCTCTCGTGAAGTTACCTGCAAATTGCTTGTTTCCCTGGTGTGTGGCTTTACTCTTGAAGCTATGAAGTCCCGATCGTGCTAAATCGATATCCGCCATTAAGTCTGCATTTGACATAGAAGCAGAATTTTGGTCCCTGTGACGTTCTGATCGTGTCATACTAATAACCCTCGTGAAGTTCCCTGCTAATCGCTCGTCTCCCTGGTGCGCCGGACTATGCATCATATCCCTTTTGAGGCTGTGAAGTCCCAATCGTGCTAAATCGATATCCGTCGTGAAGTCCCGATTTGACAGAGAAGCAAAATTTTGCTACACACCTCTTCCTTCTTGAAGCCGTGAAGTCCTGATCACCCTAAATCAGTATCCCCCACGAAGTCTCGATTGTGTAGAAGCGAAATCTCGTATGAAGTTCTGATCACGTTGAAGTAATATCCTTCTTGAAGTTCCCTGCTAATTGCTCGTCTCCCTGGTGCGCCGCACTAAACACCTCTTCCTTCTTGAAGACCTGTAGTCCTGATCGTGCTATATCGATATCCCCTATGAAGTCCCAATTTTGACACAGGAGCAAAATTTGGGTCCCTGTGAAGTTCTGATCGCGTCAAGCTAACATCCCCCGTGAAGTTCCCTGCAAGTTGCTCGTCTTCTGGGTGTGGTGCTTCGTTCTTTGTCCCAGTCACGCAAAATCAATAATTCCTCATGAAGTCTCATTCCCGTAGAAGCAAAATTTTGATTCCTGCGAAGTTCCCATCATGCTGAAGTAATATCCCTCGTGAAGTTCCCTACTAATTGCTCATCTCCTTTGTATGTCACACTACTCACCATTTCCTTATCGATGTCCCAGTCTTGCTAAATCAATGCCCCCCATTTGGCCTCAATCGCGTAGAAACAAAAGTTTGGTCCCTGGGAAGTTCCCATCACGTTGAACTGTTACCCCCTACCCCATGAAGTTACCTACAAATTGCTGGTTTCCCTGGTGTGTGGCTTTACTCTTGAAGCCACGAAGTCGAGATCGTGCTAAATCAGTATGCCAGATGAATTCCCGATTGTGCAGAAGCAAAATGCTGGTCACTGCGAAGATCTGATCACATCACAGTAATATCCTCCATGAAGTCCCCTGTAATTTTCTGGTCTCCCTGGTTCAGCGCTCTATTCACCGCTTCCCTCCTGAAACCATGATGTCCTGATCCCGCTAAATCAATGAATGTGAAGTCCTGATTGTGGTACAGGCAAAATTGTAGTCCCTGTGAAGTTCCCATCACGTTGAACTGGTATCCCCCTTGAGGTTCCCTGCAAATTGCGTGTCTCCCTGGTGCGCCGTATCACAGACTGCATCTCTCTCGAAGCCATGATGTCCCAATTACAAAATTTTGGTCCCCGTGAAGTTACACCAGTGTCAGAGTAATATCCCTTGCGAAGAAGTTCCCTATGTCTCCCCGGTGTGCCGCACTGAAGCCGTGAAGTCCCAGTTGCGCTCAGTCGATATCCCTCATGAAGTCCCAATTGTGCAGAAGCAAAATTTTGCTCCTTGTGAAGTTCTGATTGCATCCCCCCATGAATTGTTCGGCACCCCGGTGTGCTCCACTTGCCTCTTGATAGTCATGAAGTCTTAATCGTGTTAAAGCAATAAGGAATGGGGTCCCCGGTGGCGTGCCGGCAGCGTCCGAGTGTGTAGTTTCGTGACGTCTACGAGACGGCCTTTTTCTCACGGCTGAATTAGGAAGGGGTCGGTGGGGGATTGAGAGGAAAGCTGATGTTTATTTCTGGTACTGAAAAATCTCAAAATGCTGGTACCGTACCTTTTTAAAATTTAAAATTTTTTTTGGATATTTTTCCAGTACTGGTATACCGTACAAACCCTACTCTAGACCCGAAAAGAATTATCATTTTTAGACTGCGTTTTTGTGAAGGAGATGACGCCCTTAGAATAAACTGGAATGAAATCATCAGAAGGACTTGAAGTTGTGCAGGCCCCATCAATTGACCCCCTAATGGGATACAAGGGGTCAAAGTTAATCCTTTTCACAAAACTTTCAGAACACATGGCGATCAGTAACATTGGCATGTGGAGTGTCGTTTTACGCTGATCACGAATCTGATCATATTTTTCAGTCTTTGCCGGTGGTCCTAGTCTTCTAAAAGCCGCACCCAGAAGGTCAAGAGTGGCAAATTTGAAACCTAAGCGTGTGGGGTGTTGTTTTGGACTATTTCAAGGTCACCGATTATAAATATGTGGTTATTTTTGACGTCCGATCCTCTACTAGCCCCCCAACGGACCTCTGTCAGAGGGTGACAAGTGACAAATTTGTATTCCAGCTAAGAATATTTTGACTTTTTAGCATTTAAATTAAAGCTCACATTTTGATGTTTCCATTATCGTAACACAGCTCACATTAGATATTTCGAGCGCATGAAGTAAATCGTGACATTTCTTACGAATATCCCAAATGAGATAGGAAGCGAGCTGACCAGCTAACTTGGGTTTGGTGTCTCATTCCGGTCCAGCATTTTCGTGCCATCCAAATTCTCCATCGGAAGCCAGTTGTTGCTGTTAATGAAACCTGTGACTTCTTTCTCGGGTCGTTCTGCCATGCCAGACTGTTCTCTGACAGCAACATGTCTTGTGCTCCATGGACTTCTGTTGCATGATGGGTAGGCTGGTACAAATGGGCGCTGGCTTGCTTTGCATGACATTTAACTGTTTGGCTGCTGGAAATCATGAATGGTTCTCAGACACTTAGCAAGCACGTCGTTTAAAGCGCCCTGCAGCAGAAGCTCCTCACCAATTTAAATAAGCCACCCAGACACAAACCTCCGTCCCACCTGGAACCCAAGTGGCACACCTTGGCCCGTTTGATATTTGGTGTGTGTCATCTCTCAGGGTGGCAGTGACTGGTTTGATCGCTGGCAGTCCCTGCCAGGTCTTGTGACCGAATCGCTTTATCACTTCCCTCGAGTGCTGGTGGCCGCCGTCGTCTCCATCGGGGCACATCAGAGGGGGCCGCGGCTCCTTTATTTACATCCTAAACATTTACCATTTTGCAACGTGATGCTTTCTGGAGTTGTCATAACAGAACTTCAGGTTTTATATTTCACACCTCACGCTACAAGTGGGCAGTCAGATGACTGCTGTCACAATCAGCACCTCGGGGCGTACGTGGAAAAGTAGCAAACTGCTTTTAAAAAATAACAATAATAATAAACACAGGGATTGTTGGAGTGTGTGTGACGGGGGGGCAGTCGCATTTCTCAAATGGATCTCGAAAAGAAACTCCCTCAGATACGCCCTCAGCACGGGACGTGTGCCTTCACAGAAAAAGTCAAAGACCTGACCGGTGAACGGATCTGTCAGGGAATGAAGTGGCCGAGGGGGTGACAAATGACAATGACAGTGTAGCCCCTTCCACCAGCCCCAGGTATTCACCCAGTTCTGCGCCGTACACTTGTGTTTTCCGTATCTCTACTTTTAATCTAAAGTGCTAAACTGCCAGCTTGTCTCCCTGGGGGGGCAATGCCAGTGGGCGTAAAGCCTCCAATTTGCCCTTCCCGGTCCAAAGAGGGGCTCTCGGGATGAAGCTGTGACAGAGAGCGGGTTGCCGAGCTTCGTTCTGAATCTCGTTTCGTTCTCGTGTTGCCTCGGAACGGCCGCTGGCTCCGGGGGGCTTGGTTGGGGGCGGAGGGGGGGGTTCTTTCCTGGCCTGCCAAGCTTAACTTACTTTCTTCTGGAATGTTCTTGTCTTTGGTGTGAACAAGTGTGACATCTCGCATTGAAAATCGGCTCCAAGGATGTGACGCCCCTGTCCTAGCTGCTGACGGAGTGGGGTTTCCTCCCGTGACAGAATAATCTAGAGGCGAGTCTCCTGTTCTTATTATTTTGTTCACTTATGCAATCTTAAAGTGTGCGTCAATGAGACGGGACCCTAACTACCGCACTCCGTAGACCGTCCACTGCTGTGGGTGCCGCAAGGGTTTGATTTTCATTAATGACGTTTGTCTGTGCTGTGCTGTCCGAGGTGACGTTCTTCAAATCCTCCTCGACTTTGTTTGCTTGGTGCCACTCGTTGCCCCTCCCAGTTCTGTGGTCGTTTTCGCTATAGAAATTTGTATGGCATCTGGTTCTAGTCCAATCGGCGGACGTGTCCAAACCGTTGGATCTCCACGTCCACGACTGGTGGGCTATTGCGCCTCTTCAGTACGGTCTAATTTGCGAAGTGGACCTCGAAGAGTGACGCCCAGGCTCTGGCGGAGGGAAAGCGTTTGCGTGACTTGGAGATAAATCTGAGTCCACGTTTCAGAAGTGTGTAGAAGGATCAACGACCTGTAAACGCGCATTTTGGTCACGATGGAGACATTTGCCTTTCTCCCAAAGGCTCCACTTCAACAAAGCGAATGCCGCTGTCGCTTGGCCTGTGCACTTTGGTTGTAGAGTCGACCTCTTTCTTGGACGATAGTAAAATTCTTGTGTGTGTTCGATTTGGATCCCGTCCTGGTAAATTGCTGCCGGCGTTCCATCTGTTGTTAAGATTTTGGTCTTGTCTGGCTTGATCTTCAGACCATATGCTTTAGCGTCAGTGGCATCGGCGTCCGAATCGGCAAATATAGCGAACAGCGCTGTAGTCGAGATTCGTGATGATGTGAGGGGGCACCGATTACACGTAGTGTGGCACAATATGCTACACCTAGTATTCGTATCCTTCCGGTGAAGTCTCTTGTGTTTGTTAAGTCTGCTGTGTCGTGCAGTCGGAAGCAGTTCTTGAGTTACCGGAGTTGGAGTCGGTTAAATTGTTCCAACTCCCCCAAAATATCGTTTGTAATGTCGTGTTCTGGTAATTCAAGTAAACTCCAAAACGTCATTATGAGTGCCCGTTTGCTGCAAAATTGCGACGTCATCCTTTGTCAGACATGAACTCGTACGCCAAGTGGGGGAGTCGTGTCGTAATGGCTTCTCATGTCCTATTATGGGGGGGGGGGGGTGCAGATTCCTCTGCTTGTCAGACTTTTAGTGCACCTCTGAGACGCTTGAGCAATATGGGCGGCGACTATAAGAGTTTAAAATGCAAAGACAGTCTAAAATGCCTTACGAGGGAGAGGGGTGACCGTAAACCTCTGGCCTGTAAACAAAGGGCAATTTGGAAGTTTTGTAAAAATGAAGATTTATTTAAAAAAAAAAAAAAAAAAAAAAATTTAAATACTCAAAAGAGCGAAAAAAGGGTTTGCCTAGATGACAATCTGGGGACAATTTAGTCAAACATCACAATCCAAACGCAGAAGCAAATAAACTCAACAACTAGAAAAATCAAGAAAAACCTGCCTAAAGGCTTGTCACCACACTCGGTGATGTACTGCTGAACATATAAAGCCAGAAGGAGAACCTGGCAGCAATGATGTCAGGGTGGCACCGCCTCTTAAGGCTCCACCCACAAAGCACAAGGTGTTTGAACCTATCCCGGCAACACTGGGGACAAAGCAGGAGGCAACTCCTGTTCCAGCCACATTCACCCAAGGGGAACATCTACCCATCCAGTATCGAAATCTGCTGAAATCCTGGGCAGGGTAGTGGCAAAGCTGGAGCCCATCTCAGCAAGCTTCGGGCACAACAATGGAGGAAAAAAAACAACCTGTGGCCACAGCGCCAGTCCATCACAGATTGGACACACACCATTGAGGGGTATCGTTAACCAGTTTCGGAGCTGCTGGGTCTCCCCACATGCTCATTATGTCACTCATGATTTGTCATCACTCGGGGACGGACGCGATACGCAGGCATCCTGACTGGGATGGAGAGTGAGGCCATTATGAGGTAATCCTGTGGAGAGAGGTGCAGTCTGGCTGGTTTGGTTTCCAGTCCTCATTCAAGTCAGGGATTTGGGATTAATGGATGGAGTGGTGAAATCTAAGTATCGGGGGACAATAAATCGCCCGGCATGAAAGGTGGCACTGGCCCTTGTGGTGTAATCCCAGTTTGGAAACCTGCAGGGTTGCGTGGGATTTGTAGTTCTGAAAGGTTGTCCCTATCCGGGGGTCCTTGTGTGCTACCAGGGGGCACTGCCAGAAGATGACTTCAGTGTTTCGCCAAGCTTTCCGTATATCCTGGAAATGCTTCTGAATGATAAAAGGTGGGCATCTCTCCTCGGTGGGAGAGTCCGAGTAATGGAGGAAATCGGACCCCACTTCTAATGAAGGAGGCAAGGGAAGGAATTGCAGGACTTGTGTGGTGTACTGAAGCGCCCAACCTGGCAGCTTACTCTTTTAATGAATACACACACTCATTTTGAATCCGAGGCCGTGTGGGTGTCGTCGTGTTTTTGGAGCTGAGCGTGGCACCCCCTTGTGGTCACCATAGCGATCGACCGAATCAAATGGGTGTAAGTTTCAAGTCTCTGCCCTTTTTAGGGGTCTCATTTTCCAAACATGTTGGGCCCCTGTGTTTTTGTAGTCGGTCAGATCTCGGTCCCCTTTCAGGCGTGTGTGTGTGTGTGTGTGTGTGTGTGTGTGTGTGTGTGTGTGTGTCGGCTGGCTGCTGCCACCGTGCCCACGTTCCACTGGTTGGAAAGAAATAATGCTTGATTATTAGGGGTGCGTGAAGTGAAATTTTTGATTCATAGCACTCGAAACCATTCACTAATCTGTCGTCGGGCGTTTCGGCAAGGAACTGTAACCACAGTGTTTGTCACAAAGATCTTGTTTAGCAGATTGGAAAGTCCCTGTTTTGTAACTGCTGGTTGGTGGCGTGTGAGCCGAGCGTCCATGCATTCAAAACGAAGGGCCATCGGCTTCCCCGACTGTCTGATGCCAGGAGGTTGGTGTGTGTGGTCATCCTAGGAGTTTGTGTGTATGTGTATCTGTCTGTGTGGGTCCTGTTGGCACTGCCAGGCTGTGCCCTTCACTCTTGGCCGGATCGTCTCCACTTTGGGTGAATCACAACTGCACATCTGCTGCTTGTGCATCTCTCGCTGGCTTATCTTCACTTTCGTAACTGCTCACATTGTCTCTCGAAGGAGAAAGTTGCCATCATCTGAACTGTCGTGTCTCCCAAAGGTTCCCCACAAGTCTTGACACGACTGGCAGTGCCAGCCGGAGTCTCAATTCAACGAGTAGAAACGTCTGGCAGGGAGTTGATGTTTTTGTCATTTGACAAACCACAGCTTTTTTTTTTTTTTTTTCTTTTTTCCTTTTTCCATCCTTCGATAAGAACAATACCGAAATAAAAAGATTGTGAAAGAGATAGTCGTCAATCGGAGAGGTTGGACGGAGCGTCTGTTCCAAACGACACACCCCGTAATTATCGGGGAATTTTATTAATCAACTCTGCTGTGCATTTTAATGGAAATAATCCCTTGAAGATCCCAATTGTTTTCGAGTGTCTCCACTTGAACCTGTGGTACATCGTGTTGTCGGTATGACCTGACGGGTACACGAGCACTGAGCACTAGCCCCGTCATCACACCATTGTCGACAAGGTCTCTCCTCCGCATTTTACACGGTCATCCACCAGGCACTGCTTGACGTCCACCTGGACTGCCCGCTGGTGGTTTGAGGAGAGGAGAGATGTCTGGAGTTACCCCGGTGATGGGTGTTAGGCCCTTGCCTCTTCTCTCTATAGACCACCTCAGTTGGGTTCCAGATGCCATTTGCCTAGCACCCCTGCAGGTGTCCCAACTGTCTCCTACGACAACCACCCCCCATCTAGCGCATGGGGGATGGAACCGCTCTCAAGGCCTCGTGGTCTACCCATTGTTTTATGCCGGGTGGGCACAGAGTTGTCTGTACGACAATCCTCTCGGGCCTCCCGTCCAGGTAATAACCTGTGGACCTCCCACCAAAGCTAGGGATGCCTGTTCTTATCCCACAGTATACACCACCTCACAAAGTCCCACCATCCGGCCCTGTGGTGTCTCCTATCCGCGTTACAGCACAGTAGAAATCTGGCCACCATGACATCTACAGCACCCACTGAATCGCGTCAGGCAGGACCCCATACTCCCCCACATTGCTGATTTATCTTCCTCCTCTTTTGGAAGCCCCTGAAGTCAATCCGGTGACGGCCCCTTCCTCTTCTCTCTGTGTATCTGCTCACTAAGTCTTATCATGGCTATCCTGATGATACCGAGCTGCATTGGACATTCCCACCAGAGGACCACACGATATCTGATGGTGTCTAAAGGAACACTTAACAAATGGGGGGGAGCGTGGGGGTCTTCTTGTTATCCTGTTGTTCACCCTGTCTTGGTTCAGCTTGGCTCACTTATCTCTTGTATGCCACCTTGGGGTGGTAATGGGTGACCAGCTGTCATTGCCCCTTTCTCTCCTCCTCCTCCTCTCTGGGGAGCGCTTGAAGTTCATTTGGTTGCGTACCTCCAGGATTGATAAGACTCATGTGAACAATCCTCACACGTCATAATTGTGTCACTTTCCTCCTTAATGGAGGTCATACTCACCGGTCATTTGTTTTCTGCTGGCGAGGACAGTCACAAGCATTCCATTGTACATATGACAATGAATTACTGAATCCTTGTTCCCCACATACCCTCAAGAGGACCACCTGGTATCGCCTAGATCCTTCTGCGTGTCTTGCTGGTAGTGAAGGAACATCATCTTCAACTCGAGCTGGCAAGTTGGATGATCTTGTTTTCCCAGTTGATCCGTCTACTCGGCACATCATCACCAAGTCGGTAGTGGTGGGTGACCAGCTGTCCCTCAGGGGCCATGTTGCTGCGGTCTCTCCATCCTGCGGGTTTACTCTGTACAATATCTGTAAGACCAGACTGTGTCTGACGGGGTCCTGGTCCAGGATTTGGTCTTGTCAAGTCTGGACTATTGCAACTTTCTGCTGGTGTGTGCCACCCAGACCCTGCAGTGGCACGTCTGATGCTCAACCACGTGAGGTGGGCACACATTACTTCTCTTCTTTAGATCACCACGTTGGCTTCCTGCATGTGTGAAGTTCAAATCCTTGATGTGAGTAGCCAGTGGGTCAGCACCGACATATATGGAGACACGCATGGGGGGGTCTTCTGCCCTTTTTCATCCACTTGGCTAAGCTGTTGTGATTTCCAACCCCTGTCCAGACTCTTCATGTGTAGCTCCCGGCTGGTGGAACGAGCTGCCCACCTCCATGCAAAATGCCGACTACTTAATGTGTTTAGGTAGCACCTAAAGACCCTCTTGTTTGGTCAGGTCACTCACTTGTGGTGCTCAGTTTTGTCACCTTGCTGTTTCCTCCGTTAAGCTCCGAGGCCTGGCCGGCGGCGATACAACTCCACCAGTCCCACTTTGGCTTGCAGCTGCAGCTCCACTCCTCCACCACTGTGAATTGGGTTAAACGTGGATTGACAAGGGGGGACAGTATGGTTCTTAATGGGCCGAAATGGTAATACCATTAATAAGAAGAGCCGTCAGCTTTGCACATCCTGGAAACGGAACACGAGGGAAGATGAGATGAAGTTGAAAATTGTGCACGGCTTGTGGTAGAGTGCATTCAGAAGTGACCTCTAATACTGTCACATGTACCCGGGTACACGGTGTCCTGGTAGGGACTTTCATTACTCCCCTACTCTGTGTTGGTGCAGGAATATTCAATCCGTAGTCACGTAGTGGAAACCCCGGGCCATAAATTAGAGCAGATACTCTGGCAGGAGGCCGTCAGCTGGTTCTGAGTGTCCCCGTTGGCAGAAGGCGCCCACCATTTGTTTGCCAGGCACTGCATGTGTTTTCCGTATGTTTGTGCAACTCCTGAGATTTTTTTATTTTTTTTTTTTGGTGTGTGCGTGTAGGGGATCGGGGAGGTGTTGAGGGGGTAATAAATCAAGGCAAACAAAAAATGGAATGCAATGTGAGGGGTGGTTTATGTCTTTGCGTGAGGAAGAATAGACGCAAAGACTCCTTTGTAGTCCTCGTCCCCTCAGTCACGCACTCCCCGTAACTCAAATAGGTTCTGAGGCCTCTGTGGTCGAGTCGTAACATCTCGAAAGCGCATGAGGCCGCTTGGAGCCTGAGAGAGAATCGGCATGCATTGCGCTGGCAACGTTTTTTGAATTCATTTTTTTTATGACGATGATGTCTGGTGGTCTCATTGCTGTGAAAGGACGGTCACAGATGAGAAGTCCTGAGAACTCAGGATCGAACTGCATGCTGGCATCTGAGGATGAAGTGTGTGGTATGGATGTGGGTGACCAAGCCAAGTGGGGGGAGATGGGTAAAGAAAATGACCAAGGAGAAAGGTGATGGGTGTGTCCGGTGGGAGCCTTCTTTATTGGCGCTACCCTCCCACTTAGTCATTCTCCTTCATTGGATCTGTACTTCCTTGATGATGTTTTCGGGGGGAGGGGGGGGTTGGGGAGAGAAGGGTCATGATTACCCGGGGCTGACTGGGTGGGGGGGTAGGGAGGTGGAATGCCTATGTCTCTCTTGTATGCCAGCTTGTATGGGATTTGTAAATACGGTGCTAACGTTAATGATGTGCCATCTGTTGGAATGACAAATGCAATTCATATGTCTCAGTTATATGCAATTTTTTATGGGATTCGTAAAAGCTGTGCTAATGTTGATGATGTGCCATCTATTAGAATAACAAATGCATACTTCTGCTATATGCCTTTTTATATGGCATTTGTAAAAGCAGTGTTAATGTTAGTAACGTGCCATCTGTTGGAATGACGCACAAAATGCTTATGTCTTTGTTTATATGCCATTTTTAAGGGATTCATAAAAGCCGTGCTAATTTTAGTGATGGACCATCTGTTGGAATGATACATGCACGTTTCTTCCACATGCCATTTCATTCGGGATTTGTAAAAGCTGTGCTAATGCTTGTGATGTGCCTTTTCTTGGAATAAAAATTGCAATACATATGTCACTGTTGCATGCCATTTGGTAAGGGATTTGTAAAAGCTGTGCTAATGTTAGTGATGCGCCATCTGTTGGAATGACATGCACATGATTTTTTCTGTATGCCGTTTTACGTGGGATTAGCAAAAGCCATGCTAATGTTAATGATGCGGCATCTGTTGGAATGACAAACGGCATACATTTTATTCGTGCATGCTTTACAAACTACGTTCCATTAGACAGTGCCCTGCTAACGTTTACGCTGAATACACCGAGGTCAGTATTGATTATTTAGATGAGCTCTGCTCCCTGTCTATGTCCTATAAAATGCTACCTGGTGAGCCCCTGGTGCTAGAGCCTTCATCTCGGCCTTCATTGAAAGCTTTTGACGTGATACACGCTGGTGAAATAACGTGCCTAGCGACAAGCGGTGTTCCATTATCGGAGCTTGCATCTTTCTTTATGGCATACCGATTGAGAAGGTGACGTGGCAGAAAGGAATCTTGCAGAGCATAACGCAAATTTCAGAAGTCGATTACACGATTGGAAGGAGGATGAGGAGGACCGTCCTGGCATTACCTGAGCATCAGGCACATGTGGTGTGGCAAACTGCTGGTACTCATACTGCTGGGGGTGGCACCTTGACCATGGCAAGACTGGAGGTCCACCTTTTTTCTAGTATAGAATAATTGGGGCCTGTAGGGGGGGGTCTCACCCCCCCCCAGCCAAATGCCAACACAGGAGTCCAAAAATGATTTAAACACCAAGGACCAAAAATAATAAACCCCCCCACTCCAGCAGAGACTGTCTATCCCTTTGTCACGTGTTTCCCCCGCTGGCTGTCCTTCTTCCCTCTAACCAGCTGAACTCTTGCCCACCCCCCCAACTCTAAGCTCTCTTTCTATGACGTCCCAATCACCTTGCGGGGTCCCGGCTCACATCGTTTCAGCTGAACTCCCCCTAGTGGCACCAGATGCTCTTGCACGTTAGCCTCCCTACCGAGGTGTACCTCCCTTGTACTGACACGTCACTCCCTAGTGGTGCCATCGCAACAAGAGGCCATTGGAGCCCCGGTGGGCACAATATAATATCTCTGTTGTGGGATTCAAGATGAACCCACTGTAGGGCTTACATACGGGTGACCACCGTTGTGATGGTGGCATCCTCTGGTGGTCAATAAGGGTCACCTAATGGGATATGTCCAGTCATGTGACTTTTTTGATTATTCTGGATGGGCATCTACTGTAATGGAAGGAAGGATGGGCTGCCCTCCCTGGCTGTGCCATTCTTGGCCTCACCAGATCCACAGAAGGTCATCAGCAGGGGCACCCGAGTGGTGGGGGAAAGTCCTGCCCGTCTAGATCTAGTCTCGTTTTGCAGGTGGGCTCAAGCGCTCCATGCTTGCTGTCCCGGCTGTTGATCGCAAGTTTTCAGAAGCCAGCAGAGCCGTTCATGAAGTCTCTGCTGATTTGTGGCTTTTTGCTTGAAATGTGCAAAAAAGAAGAAAGAAAAAAGAAGAGCGAGCATCGGGCTGATAAAAATAAAAAAGAAAAAAAAGAGCTTGCACTTTTTTTTCTTTTTTCTTGGAAACTGCAGAAGATGACATTCAGAAAATCATTTCCTGTGAGATCTGAGCAGCAAGGTGCAGTCACGCTGAAGCTCTGCTCCCCATATGGCACCACACAGCAGAGCGGGTCACCTCCGGTGGCACTCGGGGTCCAAACGTCTGCTTCACGCTCGCCGTTTTTGCGCATCCCCTGCCGCCATCCTGTCATTTTGTGTTTATTGTTCTCAGGTCAGATCTGTCAGAGATGAAGTTCCACCGTCCAGTGGGGTGCTTGCTGTTTGAGACCCCTCTGCGCTTGACTGGTGGTGGCAGGCTGGGCCCTCTTATACTGTCACATACATGTGTGCCCCCAAATTCTCTCAGGGGTCCAGTCGTGGGTGCAGGAGTAGCCGATGTTTCATGACCCGCTTTCCACCGAGGAGCCTGAATGGCTGCAGAAGGTCGGGTTCACGAGAAGTCGGGCTAACGTGTTGTCACTTGTCACTTCCATGCCACTGCCCTTCCTGTTGCTGGTCTCTCACTGTTTCACTTCTAGAAGAGAAGCACATAAGAAATGTGACAAGTGTGACGAGACCATTCAGTCCATTTGTTGCTCATTTGTTCAGCCCCCTTATCTCCTCCAGGTCCTTCATAAAGGTCCTCCAGGTTTCTGCTTCATCTCCATTTCTGAGTAGTTTGGGTCAGATGTCCACCACTCTTGGTATGAAGAAGAGCTTCTTGACTTCAGTCCAAACTGCTCTTCCCCTTCATTTTCCACTGTGGTGTTCGGGCACAGAATTCACCCTTAAGTTAAAAGACACTCGGCTGGATCTGCTTTATCGGTGCCTTTGAGTGACCACTTTGGGAGGCTGCCATGCTGCAGGTTTGGGTGGAGTCTGGCCTGTTGGTTTAACTGAGTGACTACGGGAGGATGAGGAAGAGGAAGAGTGAACAGGCACTTAAAGTATACAAGGATGTTCTACCCAGGGCCCTACATGTCACCCTAAGTGTCCAGGTGGCATCAGATAGGGGACTTGTGAAGGGCTGGCTGGTTGAGAAGGTGGTGTCTGTTGAGAGTTGAAGGTGCAGAAGGAACTTCATGGGCAACAAAGGGTTTGAAATCATTCCCCTCACATTTTGAATGGTCTTCTCCCACTTGTCAGATGTCTCCTGTTCTTGTGGATGAGATGTGGGGTCCGCGTAGCTATCGGTAAACAAACCAGCAACAAATGGACTGAATGGTCTCCTCGTTCCCTCCCTCGAATGGTCTCCTCTCCTCTCACCCAGTTGAATGGTCTTCACTCACTTGTCAGATGTCTTTTCTTGTGGATGAGATGTGGGGACCGCGTTGAATGGTCTCTTCATTCCCTCCGTTGAATGGTGTCCTCTCGCTCGTCAAATTTCTTCTGTTCTTTGGATGAGATATTGGGGTAGCTTATCTATCATTAAAGACACGAGTGATAAATGGACCAAATGTTCTCCTCTCATTTGGTCAAATGCTCTCCTCTTGCTTGTCAAATTTCTTACGCTTTGGTGGACGAGAATTTGGGACAGATGACCTTCTAGTAAAGACACGCGTGACAGATGGCCTGAATGGTCTTCTCTCATCGGTCTCCCCTTCTCCTGCTCTAGCACAGGGAGGAGCCTCCTCAGAATGAGGTGATGCTAAAAGGGGGGGTGGGGGGGTCAATCCTGGAGCTTAGGCGGTTTGTCATACACGTCAATGATCTGAACAAGAATAGAGATACGAAGCCGGTCAGGTCTGCAGGTGACCCTAAACGAGGCAGAGACCTGGCCGGGATGGCGACAATGCGGCCGCTGAAGTGTAAAGTTAGGAGGTGAGGACGCTGGAGTGGGAGGTCTGAAACCTGAAAGGACACCTTAGGAGGAGGACCAGGAAGTCGTGGTGGGCTAATCACTATTTACATCCAGACGGTGTGCAGAAAGAGTTAAGAAGGGTAAGGAGACGTTGGCTTATGTAGCGCCCAGGATGTGTGCCGTGTGAGTCGAGGAATGCCTCACCAGTAAGAACGTTTGGAGCTTTGATCTCTTAATTATAAAAAGTGACATCTCAGTGCTGGAGAAGGTCCAGAGAGAAGTGGGGGGGGGGGGGGGG
>JANRMT010062838.1:5642567-5688149 GCA_026402145.1 Polypterus bichir lapradei | reverse complement strand
CCCCCCCCCCCCCCCCAAATTCCAAGGTGGGAGCCCTGAGGAGAGACTGAAGGGGATGAGCTCTTTCAGTTTAGGTCACCGGAGGCTAACCCTACGTCCGCGCTACTACGTTTTCGATTGCAAATGGTATTTTTGAAAAGAAAACAATATCTGTCCACACGTACGTTTTCACATCATTTCTGAACGTTTCTCTGTCCACAGGAAAACAACCAACAAAACGCATACGATGTAACCGTTCACCCTACACGGAGCGCGAGTGCGGCGGTGGGAAACAAAAATCCCTGCTGGGTCAGTAATGCCATGGGGTTCATCACGGCTGAACTATCTACCGTTTGTACATGAGTGCGCCATTCAAACTGTACGAGACGCAGTCATGAACACACGTGCACACATAGGGGGCGCTGCTAAGTTCAGCACATCGACACCACCGCCTGGGGTGACACGCTCACTAACGGCCCTTAACCTTTAAAGATAAATTGGAGGATGAGTCTCACAAAGACCATCACACCCAGGAGGTCCCCACTCCTTCCACCCCATGGGCGATTTATACACCACTGTCCCCAGAAATTAAAGACCACCAAAAGAGGGCACCACTCCCAACTGCCTGAGTGGGGCTCTGAAGGACGAGAACATCCGCAATCGTTCTTCGTTTGGACTCCCCCTGGTTAGGTGACTTGCAGACCCTAAATTGGCCCCTGTGTGTGTGTGTGTGTCGCCCTCTGTGGGGTTTGTTCCTGCTTTGCGCCCTATGCTGGCTGGGATTGGCACTGCCCCCAAACCCCACGACCCTGATCTGGATTAAACAGGTTAGGAAATGCCACAACTTCATCACTTTTCTTTCCCAGCTGACATCAAAGAGGGTCCCGGGTTGTCCCCATACCATTTGTTGCCTTTTATTTGCAATTTATCGATTACACGACCGGCTCTGTGGTCATCTCCTCTGTGTCCGCCATGCTGGTTTATGGTGTTCTTCTGTGAAGGCTGACCAATCCAGGAATTGGATGTTGAAATGCGCAGGATCTAATCAGGGAAGTGCATTAAGTACGAACCAATCAGAATGTGATTAGGGCCAGTTTTCTCTAAACTTGGAGTTTTCACCCGCCCACATTGCAGCGCAAAGCTGGCGTTTTCAGAACCGTACAACTCTGGAGGGCGCATTCTAAAGTTTAAAATGCCGGGGTTGGGTGGGCAACAGGCAACAATGGAGACTCGTGTGTGAATTTTGAAATGAACGAACAAATGAACACTTAGTAGTAGCGTGGCGAGAGATGAGAGTGAAGTGCTCAGAATTTGGAAGGGAGTCATTATGGCGGATCCCGACTGTCGCTTTAAAATGAGATCAGTCGTAACGTGAACGTGGGGACAGATGGGGAGGTTATTAAAGTCTGATGTCACACAGACATCAGAGTATCAGACACTGGGAACAAGTGACCACACCATGCGGTCGGCTGTAGAAACCTCTCTCGGTGCCAGTTAGGGAGAGGATTTGACTAGGATTGGTGAGTTTGTTGGACCTGACGGTCACATCTCCGAATTTCATGTTTTAACTTTCTGCCTCATTGTGTTAGCCGAGCTGTGGAACCCGTTTCTGGTGTTCTTCACGCTGTTCTTGTCCTCCAGTGGGCGTTTTGGTGGGTCTGGCTTAACTGGACAGTGTGGCACTGCCCTGTCTCGAGCTAAAGAGCTCCTTTTTTTTTTTTTTTTTTGAGGAAGCCCTGATGCTGCCTCATCTCCTCAATTTGCATCTCAGGCCACCATCTCTCCGTAAAACTCTGGTCCTTTCTACGTGGCGAGCACTATGAGTTGTGGGGAAAGTGCTATATAAGTGTAAAGAATTATTATTATTATTATTATTATGATGTTTGTGCCATCCCCTATGGCTGAGAGTGTTGCATAGCGAAATTGTGGGTGGGAGTGGCAGAAACGAACTTCCTTCACAAGCGAGTGTAGAAGCGTAGCACATGAAGGTCCAAAGAGTGCCACCTAGTGGTAGAGCCGGCCCTGGGCATTGATGCTGCACGTCCCACCATCGCCAACAATCCACCCAGATCTGCCGCCCTCCCTCGGCTCTTTTGTGCCAGTCGCCCCCCTTCTCGGAGGGTATCACTGGTCTGCCGAGCCCACAAACCTTTTGACCTCCCTCTGACTTCTCCCCAGTTCTGTTTTGCTCATACCAGGATGAAGTGGCAAGCTGTAGGGGTCTCCTTTGGTGGTCTTGAAGATGGTGAAGATGGGGTGTACCAGTTGGGGTGGTCTGGTTAGGATCCACCACTTTGCCGAGGTCTTTTGGGAGGAGAACTTCAGAACATCTTGGTATCTCTCCTTGGAGGAGGAGGTGGTGGGGAAAAACAAACCTGTGGGAAAATTTGCTTAACTGCTGCCCCCCGTGACCAGAACTTGGATACGTGGCAGTTGGTGGGAGGATGGATGTCACAACGCATGACAGAAGCCTATTGGCTCAATCATGTGGCACAAATCCCCAGTTTCTGTTGATTTTTTTTCCTCGTGCTTCTCCTGTAAAATGTCACACTGAGCCCCTGAACCCCAGGATGAGGGTGGGCACTGCCCTTTATCAGACACTCCCTGGTGGTGCATTGCAGCACATGGCGTGCCACCGCTCTCCATTCCAGCTCTGCCAGAAGTGTTGGGCACATGAGCTTTACCAGCTGGGACTGGCACACATGGCATTTTGAAAGCCCCCTCTCCCCAGCTTGAGCCCACTTCTCTTTCATTTAACAAAGCACAAAATCTGAGGTGGGGTGGGGTGGCACGGCTGCGACTCGAGAAAAAACCCAACAAGGAGGAAGCAAAAGAGCGGCGCTGGCTGATTGTTAAAGCTGATGAGGAAACCAGAATGGCCAAGCTTAGGCTGCCCCTGCGGCCCCCCGGCCCTTCACGCTCTGATCGTCTGGCTGGACGTGGAGTCCGTGGGCGGTTTGCAATTTGAGAGGCCCATGTCTTGCACAACTTTTCCACCGTAACGCGTCAGGCGACGACTTCATTAAAGTGAAAGCACAAGTGCTGCTACCTCCTAGAGTGACCCTCTAATCCCCCCAGTCTCTCTATCTCTCTCCGGACTGCCTCTCTTCAATGGCTGAGATGGCATGGTGCCCTGGGATGCCAAGTCCAATTTTGTATTTAAAGCTCCAATTTTGGCCAATAAAAATGTTCCATTTAAACGATGTGTACCAATGGCCGGCCACACACACACACACACACACACACACACTCTCACACACTCTCACACACCCGTCTCCATCTCCTGCTGTTTCTCTTTTTCCTTTATGGGCTGTTTTGGGTCATTTCAAGGCGGGACAAAGGTTAACAGAGCATCACAGCAGCCTTTTGTTCTTTTAGAGGTGACCCCGGCTTGAACCTTGGACTGCACATGTTGTCACTTTCCCGGTGTGTGGATGCCACCCCTGGAGGGCACCAGCCTTCATAAATTAAAGGTCCAGCACCATTCCCAGCTGGGCTTGTGCTGTCCATCTGACGGTTTTTAATTTTATTTTGTCTTTTTCCACTGCCTTCTCAATAGTTGTGTGTGGAGGCAGCCTGGCACCACAGGGATGGGGAGGGGGCGGGGAGGGCACACCTGCAAAGGCGCCATACACAGTGGACCCTTCTTTATAAGAGCCTTAATTGTTGGAGGCACCATGACACACGAGTGGCCTTCTACACAAACGCCAAAGTATACAGGCAGTGAGACTGCTGGCGTGCCACGCTACCCAGAGTGCCAGGCTGCTGGCGTGACGTGAGCTCTGAGGAGAGAGAAGCCTGCATAAGGATAAGAGCCACGTGACCAATGTGAAAGGTGCTATATAATAGATGTGAAAGTGAAAGGCGCTATATAATAGTTAGGATATAGCGGGTTGGATAATGGGTGGATGGAAATAGAGACAGCGATGTTAAGGACACTATATGATAGACAGATGGATAGATGGGAAAGGTAATATGTAATAGATGTGAAAGTGAAAGGTGCTATATTACGATAGATGTGAAAGGCACTATATCAGAGATGAAGAGACTGGTAGATGTGAAAGGCACTATATGATAGATGGGAAAGGTAATCTTCAGAAAGATTTGAGTGGCCATATAACCGATAAAAAAGGCACTATATGATGTCAAAGGGCACTCTACTAGGTAGATGAAGAGAGGAATTTCAGAGGCGCTATATAATAAGTAGATATGTCAGAGAGGCAGTATATCATAAAGATATGAAAAGCACTATTTCATGTACAAATAGAGTGAAAGGTTATTTATTACAAATAGAAATGAAAGGCACTATATAATCAATTTAAGGGCCCTATCTAAGGCACATATGAAAGGCACTATATCATAGGTACAGTAGAGGTCGGGGCACTATATACAGTAATAGGTAGGTATCTGAGGAAGGCCGTATGTCATAGACACAGATGGAAAGGCGCTATATCCCAGATAGGTGGATGGACCTACAGGTGTAGGTATGAAAGGCACTATATCAAATAAATGGACAGGTGTGAAAGGCACTATACTCTCGCTCTAGAGGAGGTCCGCTATATTCGAGATTAAAGACACGACGGTATAATCGATGGCTGGACGGACCAGCGCTAGATATTCATACTTTATTTGTTCGTTATTAGTTTCCACAGAAGGTCAAAACATATAGAGATTCTACAGAACAACATCGGACCCCCTGAAACCCCCCAATGACTCCCCCTCACTCGGCCATCCAGTGCACACTCGCCAATGTTGGCTCATCTTTGCCAACTTTCATGTGCCAGGGTGCCTGCCTGCCCACCTGCCCTCTTTGGGAATCGGCACTTTGAGTCCTCCAGTTTGTGCCACAGCAGACTCGCCTGTCCAGGCACTGCCACCCCCATTTGGAACTCTGTGTCACTCGAGCACTGATCTGCTGTCATGCATCCTGCCAGCCTGTCGTAGCGCAGCCTCAGGAGGGGCACGGGGCGCATCGGATGAGAATGACTATAAGTTGGTACAGAAAACCCAAACACCTCGCTGGGCAGAACAGGCTGTTCTCACTGAACTGTTGTCGCGTTGTGTGTGCCACCTGTCCTGCCACCCTCCTCCCTTGGCGGGCCTCGCCTGCCTTTGAAGACACCGCACACCAGCAGGCTTTTGAGACACAAGGCAGTCACGGCACGGCGGCCCATTTAAAGCTCGCTGTTGGTTTTTCTGAGAAGCCGTCTCTGGGCGCCACTTGCGTTTTCTCAGAATTGATGAGAGCTTGTGGCCCCCGGTTGAACCTGTGTAACCGAGGACACCAGTGGGGGCCGCAAACTCTACTTGTGCGCTCAAAGGGGCAGGTGAGAGTGACAAACTGAGAGCACTGGCACACAGTCCTCTGGCAGGGGGAAGTCAGGGTGAGGGGGTGCTGTGCTAGGGGGGGAAGGGCGGCGTAACGCCCTAAGTTGTGCTCGTCCCCTTGGGCACTTCTGGGAGGGCACACTTTGTGTAGTAAATGAAACATATGTTTGGCATGGATTGAGCCAGGCTGGCAGTGCCATGCAGTACTATGCCAGTGTGGGGTCAACCAGTTCTTTAATTTCACTTTTGCCCTCCCCACCACTCATGCGTTGCATGCCCATCGTGACACCTGTTGCCAGTCTCCAGATGACCGTGACAGTGACAAGAATTCTGAAGCTGTGCCAGCAGCGACTTAATTGGGGCAGTCACGTTTGGAAGACTGGAGGGTGGCGTTGCCCAGCGTGCCACACAGACCCATTCATTCCCCCATTATGCATAGGGCTGTGCCAGTAGCCGTCTAGCGGCGGCAGGTTTAAGTGGCTACTGTTTGCCGTGGTGAAAGCCCCCCTGTGTGGTCTTGGCTGTCTTCGGGTGGTAATAAGCTGCGTTCGCTTATAATGCCCCCATTAAGGAGGGTCTCAAAGGCCTCCATTGTTGGTGGCATGGGGCCTACAGAAGCCCCAGATAATGGCGGCATTATGTCGCGTGCTCCGTGCTGGGACTGGGTGGGCAGTTAATGGACTGCAAATGCCTGTCTCTGTGACCGCCCGGGACTGCCACATGATGCCACCTGAATGCCTTGTCGCCTGCCACTCCTTCGCTTTAGGATGGCGTGGAGCACGTAGGCATCACTCTATTAAGTTGTGCATCTTGTATGTTGTTCCCAGTTCACCCCACAAGGCGCTATATAAGGTAATAACCAGGAAGAGCAACACTTTAGAGTCCAGGGGGCTGAGGTGACGGGATGTGGAAGGGCGGGGGACCCGTGCAGATCACGTCGATGACGCCGGCGTCCCTTTGAATACTCGGAATCAGCCTTCTGGGTAGTGCAGTTAGCCGCTTTATCTGCCATCAGGTGCTCGGTGCAGTGGAGTGGATGCTGTGCCATGGTGGCTGTGCGGCGCCTGCCTGTCGTTGCCTTTGTGTCACATCTGTCAGGCTTGCGTAGGTCAGCTAATCTCCTCATCAGCCCGTTTCCGTTTTCGGCAGATAGAGTGCCGATCTGCCACTGGAGCCCTCGATTTTTATTTATTTATTTATTTTTTTGAAGGAGAAGCTGAAAGAGAGAAGAGGTTTGTGTGAAGAACGGGCAGAGCGACCCGTGTGCCCACTCTGCGCCAGGCAGCCATTGTTTTCTTGTTAAAGGCCGTGCCCTTGTGTCCCGTGTTGTGGTGTCTGCCACTTCCAGCACATCTGTGTTGTGTCATTTTGTGTGCCTACTTGCTGGCATTCGCTGGTTGAGGTCCACTGTTGGCATTTCTTACCACCTTTCTGACTTCTCCAGCTTGTTGTGCCACCACTGTGTGACTTTATCTTGGGATTTTCAGTCTCGGGAGATGACGTCTTGTCCCGTGACTTACAAGGTGTGTCACATGTGTGATTGCTGACCTCGTCACTGGGCATTGGCAGTTGGCACGACTCAAACGCGCTGGGCATGTTTTTCCCGCACAGCCACGCCCTTTTTTTTTGATGGCCAATAGCGTGTTGCCTGACTGAGCTGGCGCCGTACGAAGGGGTCAGCCGCCGTCTCGGCCCTTTTATTGTCCCACGCCAATTTACAGCTGACCGAGTTCAGGTGACTCCTACTTACAGCTGAGGGTCTTGGGTAAAAATAGGTAACGATGTTCTAGAAATTTCCAAAACCAGCCACAACAATCCTTATTTCCTTATTATTATTATTTCAAAGGGTGTCATGATTTGTGAGTCTTGGAGGGTCCTGTCAAAGTTTATTTCCATTGCTGCCGCTCCACGTGGCTGATTTTTGACAAATTCGTCCCGCACTGCCAGTGTTTCTCGACCTTAATGGTGCTGTGACCCAGTCTCGTCTTTTTTTTATTTATTTATGGCCCTCTGGCACCAATTGTAAAGTAGCCCCCATGGAGAAACCTGCGAAAACGGGGGTCCGTCTTAAAATGAGGGGAAAACCTCACGCAGCGCTGACGATTATGTAGGCCACACACCGCCAAACAGCAACCCCAGTGGTCGAGAAACACGGACTGGGAGTTACTGGGGGGCTGGGATGGATGGGGTTGGGGTTATTGTGGGTGGAGATTAAAGGGGGTGGAGTTACAAGGTGGAGGCTGAAGGGGTGGAGTTATTGGAGGTTAATGTGGGTGAGACAGTAGTGTGGGGGTTACTGTGTGTGGAGTTATTGGGGTGGAAGCTGAAGGGGGTGGGGTTATTGGATTTTAGTGTGGGTGGAGACAGAAGGGGTGCAGTTACTAGGGTGACAGCTGAATGGGTGGGGTTACAGGGAGTTACTGTGGGCAGAGATGGAAGGGGTGGAGTTACTGGAGTGAAGGCGGAGGGCTGAGGGGCTGAGGTTACGGCGGTCAGAAGCAGAAGTGATGTCATTAGTCCCTCTTTGCAGTTCTATTCCAGTGTAAGGGAACCAAAAAGAAGCTCAGTGGTGTCGCACCCAAAACCTTCCACATTTTTTTTTTTTTTTTTCACCCGGTTGGAGCTACTTGTGCGCCACTGGCCCGTGTGCCAGGAGAGGAAATGTCATTTCAACTTGCAAGAAATCCAGTTTGTCGTTTCTCGTTTGGATGAGAAAGCCGCAGTTGCTAATGAGAAGTCTAAAACCCGAGAAGGTCGATCGTACTGCCAGCCCAGCGTTCTGCATTTTTATCTGCAAGCTTGGGTGACCAGGAAGTGCCCGACACTTGACCTTTATGCCATTGCAGCCGATGATTGGGTACCTCCTCTGTCTCCCCCGATCGATGCGCCTTTGACAGACGTGTGGGCGAGGACATGTGACACAGATGGTGGCCCCTCCAGTGCCCCACACTCGCATTCAGCTGGCTGTCCACTACAACTGTCCTGATGGACCTCCTTTCGGTAGCAAAGTCCCAGGGAAAGAGTTGGGGACAGAGGGGTCACCCCAGCAGGGTCACAGGCCAGCAGGACTCCACCTGATGATGGCTCTCCTCGGTCTCTTCGCTTTTAGCCTAACTGCGGGGTTGCAGCTTGACCGAAATGGAGGGGTGGTCCCTTCCCAACGGGGGTCCGTGACTAACCAAATTCTGACAGCGTTCATGCCGGGCGACGCTTAAAGGCAGCAGAATTTGTCGGCAAAAGTGAAAGGCTGCTTGTTACTTAAAAGAGTTTGGAGCTTTAAAATAAATAAATAAATTCCTTTATCAGCCCCCTGCCCCCCCATCCCCCCACTGCCACCACCCCTGGGGGGCCCACAGTGAATCCCAATGACGAGACTCTCTCTTTCATGCTTAAGAGATGTTGCACAACAGCGGCCCTCCTCACAAAGGCGCCGCAAGTCCAAAGCGTTTCAGAAAGTCCCGGGCGGACCCCTTTGGGGGGGGGGGGGGGAATCTGCCGGCAAATCTTTTCTGTTCACATCATGGCTCTCGTGCTTGTCCTCGGTCTGAAATTGCGAGGCACCCATGCCGGCTGGGACTGGCACCCCCTTGCAGGGCTGGAGGGGAAGCAGCTCTGCGTGACCCCTGAACTGGAGAACACGGCGGAAAGAAAGTCGATGTTAGCCAGGATGGGCTCTCGATGTTGGTGGGGGGGTTGGCTTTAATCTTGCATGGCGAGTTCCCGTGTGTGTGTGTGTGTGTGTGTGTGCAGCTCAAGTCCTAACAGCGGGCACTTCAGGGGGTTGAGACCCTGGATTCACATACGGAGGGCATTGTGGGTACAGAACACAGAGCGAGCACCCCAGTGTGCACCAAGTGCTGGAGGAGGATGGCACCTTGCACTGGCACCTGGGCCCGGTGTTGAGCGAGTCTCTCCGGCCAGGTGCCCAGCAGTGCTGCTGCACCGCCCCATTGGTCGGGATGCGGAGCCGAGTCCTTCTGGGGTTTTGTCGCCTCACGAAGTCGCAGGAAGTTCAGCTGAGTAATTTTAGATCCTATGTAGGTCAACTTGTTTACGCCTCTGGTGGCGCAGCTCGAGGTTTTTCCCCTGCCTTCCTGCCTGCCTGCCAGCCTCGAGGGTGAGGTCTCAGTCGCGGCCCACCGTGGTGGGTGTCCTCCTACTGAACGGTGAGGAGACCTCGTGTCACCTGTGCCCTCAAGTCTGTTTGGCACCTCCATCACAATGGTCCTGTCTGAGCTGAAGGCCGGGGGTCCGATCTCCACATCCCGCTCATTAGAAGGCCAGGCCCGCTCTGAGAAGGACGGGGGGCTCAGCAGAGGGTTGCGGGCATCAACTCGGTCGCTAAGCGGTTAAAGTGTACCAGCAGTGCGCGCTTCCTGCCGTTAAGGAATTGCTGCTCTCCTTTCAAAGGGAGGATGTTTGCTCAGCTCCGCAGTGTGGTGGGACGCTGCCAAGAGGGCGGGGACCCTGACGGCTCTGTGGGCACTGGGTGTCACGCCAGGGGTTTTGGGAAACATCGAGGTTCTGCTGGCGTGTTTGAAGCCTTCGGCGGGGCACAGCCGCTTTCCTAAAATCGGGACCCTAAAACACGTTCTGTAACCACGGAGCGGGGGGCTGTGGACGACACCACTGCAAAGCTGTCATGGCTGTGATTTCCTCTGCTGAATGCCACCATTGGGAGTGGATGAGCAGTTCACAGGACCCTCCCTGGGCAGTGTGGTAACCCCACGGGAGAGCAAAGACCCCCGGCAGCTTTGGCAGATTGACCCTCTGGCCCGCGTCTTGTCAGGGTCTTTACAAAACACACAATGAATGGTGGCAACAACACAACGTCAGCCGTCAAAAGTGTGGCCCCACGTGGCTGCTGTGGCATTCCTGTCCTTTCACGATGGGCACCAGAAGCTGGCAAAGACTTCACTGGATTTGATTGTTTTTTCTTTCACCCTGCCATGTCTGTCACTGAAAGGCACTATAAAGGGACGCTGCCCGTCTGTGATGCTGGTCAGTCGAGTCGAGGGTCACTTTATCAGGGGTCCCGTCAGCTGGTCAGTATGGACTTGAGTGGCAGCGCCTTGGCCTCCCTGTCATGCCCACTCCAGCCCCTCCCTGTTCAAGTGTGGTGCCGTGCCCACCTCTGCTGCCTCACAGTGACAAGGACACGGGTTCAAGTGTCCAGTTGGGTCTCCAGTCACTCTAACAGATGGCGCGCCATCCGTGTGTGTGTCTGGACTGGCGTCCCGCCTTGAATTTGTTAGGACCAAAGCAGGTGCCAGCAGTCCCGGCCTGCAATTTGGGGCACAAACTGGCATGGTGGCTCAAATGGTGGGCATGGGTGGTCAACTTGGGCCTAAGAATTTCTGTTGCCTTCTGCCCCGCAAACACCCAGCCCTTGGCAGTTTGGGACATGTCCTTACTGCGGCTGCCAGTGTGGTGGGGCACAGCAGGCCCTTTTGCCCTCACAGTGATGTCATCGTTATGCTTTGGTGGTCTTCAAATCCTTACCCTGCCCAAGCAATGGGGTGTGCACTGGGGTCCAAAGTGTCCAGGGGCTGTTGTAGGGAGGGACGCCTCAAGTGGCATCACATCAGTGGTCCCACTGCGCTGGCCCTGGGCTACTCTGCATGTCACTGTGCAGGTGTTGTCTCGTTTCTTGGTGGTCCTGACGATGCCAGTGGGGTGGCAGCATGTAACCCCATATATGAGGAGGTTTTTGGCAGCGTCCCGGTCGAGCACCCGCCATGTTGTTGGCATGACGTCCGCCGTGAGCATGACTTGCATTGTTAATGGCATTGTTGTCCCGCACCGTGACACGCTAGGGAGGGCTGCGTCTGCTGCTTTCAGACCTCCGTCAGGATGCTCCACAAGTTCATGAAGAGGTCTGCCATGGCTGCCTCAGAAGGATGCGGGCGGGGTGGCACTGTGCTGTCCGTTTGGGTTTGCTGAAGCAAGATGAGGGCCTTTGTCCCGCGGCTGGTGGAGGATATCGGACCAAATCGAGTTCCTTAGAGATGGGGGCTCCTTGTGCTCGCAGTCACAACAACCTTCTCGAGGTGCCGGCGGGTACGTGTGCAGAGTACCCCCCCCCATTGTGCAAACTGAAAACAATCACAGCTTGGCGTGATGAGAGCATCTGGTGGTCCATGGAGGGCTGCACCTCACCACTCGATGTGTCCAGAACCCGCTGCGAGTTCCAGACCTCCCTTTACATCTTTCCGGACACTGTCCGGGCGTTGTGGGTGCACAAAACTGAAGTCGACGACTGAGAACCCCTCACCATCTGTCTGCCAGCCCCCTTATGCGGTGTAACGTCAGAGGACCACGAGACGCTTCACAGCAGGAGTGGTCCTCATGGAGGATCCAGAAATACTTTTAGACAGTCGTGGGGTCCAGCAAGGGCGCTGGTGAGCGTCGGCAGGAATGGCGCTCTGTGTCTCTGCCAGTGTCTACCATACCACAGTGCCAGCTTGAGTAGGCAAGGGTTGTGTCTCTACCCGCTTGTCCTATTTCATGAAACACAATGTCTGTGCCACGATAAACGAGAACAATTTGAAATCTCCTTCTTTACACAGTGTTGCACGTTGGGTGAACATGCGAGGCAGAACTTCACTCCACGGGTACCCGTACCATTTTATTCTTTCACCAGCTGTGCTACCTGTCTCAAACACGTTGAAATCAAAGTTATAATGTAGACCTTGCAGTGCACCATCTGTTGGAATACATTTTGCAATGCATGTAGTGATCAAATACATTGCATTTGTCACTCCAACAGACGGTACACTGGTAGTAATGAAAGGCATTTTTACAAATGTTTGTTATGCGCCATCTGTTGGAATGCAAAATGAAGTTTTTTATTGCTACAACTATTTGTTAGATCCCATCCATTGTAATGACAAATGCAGTGCAAATGTCTTTACTGTGGCATTTGATATGGGATTCATAAAAGCAGTGTTCGTATTTGTGATGTGCCATCTGTTGGAATGTATGTCATTTGGTATGGGATTTGTAACAGTGTTTTTGATGCACCATCTGTTGGAATGACATGCAGTGTATATGTCTCTTGTTATATACGCTAGCGCTAACGGAACTCTGAGCGGATGACCTCCCACCCGAACCGATCATCGAGTAATGGAGCCTGCTAGAACCTCATACGCCATTCTCCATAGGGAACCCCCATGGAGGGTCTTCAGAGCTATATATTCAGGAGATGGAAAATCCAAACACCCCCCCCCCCCCCCACACACACTTTGTAGTGATATACAGGGGGTTAGTTGGCTGGCTGGGTGTTCTCCGTGTCATCTGAGGTGCGAAAGCTGGCATCGGTGCCAGTCCTGAGCCAGCACTAATATAAGAGGAGGGGACCTGAAAATTGGCAGGGAAAAAAACTTGAGTTATGCAAATAAACGCAATTCTGCTCTAATCACCGTCAGATTATTCCACTTGAGGTGCACTCCACGTGTCCCAGCAGGAAACATGTGCCATCCTCGTCTTTTGTCACTGTGTCTATAGTGATGTTGTTTTTTTTTTTTTTTTCTTTTTTCTCCCTAATTTCTATCACAATAGCAAATTGTACCAAACCCCCTAACATGCCCAACTCCCCCACCCCCCAATAATTCTGTCTCGATTTTAATTTTGTATTGTCCCAGGGAGCGGGTTCTGGTGAATACGGTCAATGTGAGGCAGTGACTACACCGGGACTACAGAACCTCTGCGCCTGCCGACGTGGGGGGGAAACTCTTCATTATTAACAAGTCCATTAACGCGGTGTCATCTTCGTCTCGATGTTCGATGTGACCCGACTTTTTTTGCTTTCGTTGAAGGAAAAAAAAAAATCGTCGAAGTCGCACGCCCGACTGGGGACTCCTCACAATCGACTGGTTAACGAGACGCATGACCTCTAGTGGCAGAGTTGAGAACTTCAGGATATTCCCAGACTGTTGACTGACTCGGGGCAATTTTATCAGTATCCCCCCCCCCAGATATCCCAGAGCAGATTGGCTCACACCGCCCTAACCCTAAGCCTACTCCCCTCACCTGGCAGCCTGGCAGACCCCAAATCATTGAGCTTGGTTGGGTTTTTCCTTTCCTCAAGCTGTGCCTCCACCTGAAAGGGGGCCACTTTCCACCAGAGATGGGGGTCCTGGCCTAAGATTCAGTAGCAGGCAGATTATTTGCCCAGAGCTCTGGTCAGCTGACCAGCAAGACCCTCAAGAGGTCTGCCTGTCCGCCCACCCGTCCGCGCTCTCTCCCTCTCTCTATCCTCAAGTCACTTCCTGTGCAGTCCCAACTCTCCCACCGAAGCCCACGGTCACCATCTTTCCTCAGATGAGAAAACCTTAAACACCCACCCCCCTAAGACCCCGGCCCAGACAGGAAAGGCTGCTCTTTGTAGGCCGCTGAGTAAAATGTGAGCTGGCTAATTGTTTTCAGCAGGCCGGGCGAGTGGGGGGACGCGGGCAGGCAGCTCCGCTTACTGGAAACGTGGAAACAATGAGGTTTCTTTACTTGTGTTCGGTGACAGATGGTCGGAATGATTCTGCTCTCGGGGGACACGGGGCAGAGCATCATCATCATCATCATCATCATCGTGATCTGAGAGAAGGACTTCCTGTGTGAGCGCTCACGCTCAACTGTTTGAAGTTTATTTATTTATTTTTCTTATCCAGTCGGGGTGAGTCGGCGTGCAGCGAGGGGGGGGGCCGCCACTTTGGTGTGGGGTCTTCTTGTTTGATGTTGTACCACCTCGATGGTGATGCCAAATCAAAAAAGAGGAATTGAGACCGGACCTTGCTGTGCCGTCTGCTGGGATGAGTCGCGTCAGTCGAGACCCCCAGGAGGACGGAGGTGGGACGTTTCTTAGACAAGCAGAACGTGACGCAGGCCCGCCTTGATGAACTGCACTCGTATTCCTGTTTAATAGAAATGACAGGCTTGCATCCTCCGGGTTGGGGTCTCTCGCTCCTCCGTAGCCCCCTGCCGTTTTCCTCTGGACCTTTTTTTGTTTTTTGAATTAGACATCTGTGTTAAACTCCCTGCCAGGCCCGCTCAGATGAAATCTGCCAATTTGTTTCTTCGCTGTTACCAAAATACGGGACGTCTTTAGTGGCTCTCAAGTGAGCGCAGCTGTGTTTTGCTGCGAGGCGATTGCGTCCCAGCATGTTGCCGTCCTTTGTCCTGACGAGGCAATGCGCTACTACAAGTCTTCGCCAGCATAAGGACGAATGTGAAGAGTCACCGGTGGTCCCCTGTAAAACGCCATCCTCTTGTTTCTTCTACCATCGAGAAAAGAGAGAGCAGCGTTTTGGTCGACAGCTGAGGGGAACAAAGAGAACCGGGCAGTCGCAAACCCCCCCGTCACTGTGCCACTGGCCAGCTTGTGTGGGGGTCTCGGTCAAGCTGCACATCAACTCAATGCTCGTGGAGCTCCCAGCGCCTTTGATACGGTCAACCACTGGGCCCTGCTGACCTCCACCCGGACTCGCCTCCAGTGGTTTGAGGCGAGGAGGTATGGCTGGGGTACCCCAGTGTCTCCTCTCTGTACCGTGACCACACCAGAGAGCCCCACAGCCACAGAACCACTAATGCGGCACACCTCAACAGAGGAAAATAAGGCACAGTCCTTTCCTGACAATAAGCCACGAGTCCTGAAAGCAGTCAATTATTCAAGAATTCCCAACTCTTCTCCATCTCCACTGAGTTTTGCCCGCTGCCTCCCGAGTTCCCCATATGTGGCAGGGGGGCTTCCTTTTATGCGAGACTACAGCAATGCTTCTGGAGCCATTCTGTCTCCTTTATGAAGCACTTCAGGGCCACAGAGGGGTCCTCCCCAGACAGCACCCCCAAGGGATCCCTACAGGGCTGCACTTCCGGACTCCATTTCCGTGCAGGTGCCCTGACTGGGTTCTCACACTAGTGCATGCTGGGGGGGGGGGTGGGGGGGAATGGAACCGCTCCCATGGTCTGGCTTCTGGTCCACCCATCGTTTTTTGTACTCTCGGGACCCCCGCAGTACACCCTGCCTCACAAGGTCCCACCATCAAGCCCTGTGGAGTCTCCTATTAGCGGTGCAGCACAGCAGATCTCTGGGCACCCATGACATCTACAGCACCCGCTGTCTCGGGAAAGTAAATCGTGACAGGCAGGACCCCCCCCTCAGGGAAGCCCCTGAACTCTGTCCGGTGATGGCCCCTCTCCTCTTCTGTGTATCTCGTCACTAAGTCCTATCATGGCCATGCTGATGATACCAAGCTGCACCAGACGTTCCCACCAGAGGAACCCACAATAACTGATGGTGTCTGAAGGAATACTTAACAAACCGGCGGGTTTGTTCTGTTCATCACCCTGTCTCGGTTCAGCTTGGATCACTTATCGCTTGTACGCAACCTTGGGGGGGTGGTAATGGATGACCAGCTGTCCCTCAGAGACAACCTTGCTACCATCTCTCCCTGTTGTGAAGATGGGGGCTGAACTAGAAATGCGCTTCGTTATTATTTATGGGGTCATCATTTGACATTGGTGACTGATCACGCTCCTCTTCAATGACTGTACTCCCGTATCAGGATTTCAATGGTAAATATACCCTTTACATCGCAGTTTAATCTGTGAGGGGGGGCGCCCCCTAGGATTTCAACAGTATATACCCATTACTTGACTCTTAAATCTCTGTGGGGGACTCCCCCCTAGGGTTTCAATCTATTTTGCTCAACCTGACTTCCCATTTTCCTGTTTATCTGTTTCTTATAAGTCAGGCATTGGGCTTTTTTGGGACAACTACATGATTTTTAAATTGTCCTTGGGCTGTAAATGTTTTTAAAGATCTGGCAACCCTGCTCCCAGGTGACCCTTTTCTCTCCTTTGTACTTTTCATTTACGTAGTCCTGTTCAAAATACCCCCAGACCCCTGCTGCAGCCCTCATATGTTAACATCCATGACCTCAACAAGATGACAGTAGCAGAACAGGCAGGAGAAGGGGCAACACATTTACCCATCATGTGTTAAAAATAATTTGCCCAAACCAGGGGTTCTTAAACTTTTTTTTTTTTTTTGCAACCCAGCCTTGACCTTCTTAATGTCTTGGGGTGTAGGGGCCTTAGCTTAAGAAACCCTGGCCCAAAATATAAGCAGAGTTAAGTATGAGTGTTGGTAAATTCTTGTTATTATTGATAATGTTAAGCATCCAGTTTGCTTGGACTACCAGGTGGCTCTGTGTATCAGTCTCGGGCCTGGCATGCCATGCTGAACAGGGCAGCAGAAATGGCCTCCCCTCTGGAGGGACCGTGGCATAGAGAAGTGAGACATTTTGCATTTTTCTCCACCCGTAATTGAAATCCATCTTGTCGTCCTATTGGCTCAGCCCCCATTCCGGTCTGGTCCAGTCCAGTTGCGGCCTGTTGATGTTCTTTTAACTTGGCCTCCTGTATTCCCCCAGGCTAGCTGGCTGGTCAGTTACAGTCTGATCAGTGCCAAGCCTTCGGTCCCCCAGTTCTTCTCTCATCGTGTGCCTGAGAAACACCTGCTTTATACAGCTTTTAAAATGGGATATTAGAAGACATTAAATTTGCTTTAAAATAAGAATATGATTAGGTAAAAAAAAGAAAGATCAACTTCTATACTAGACGATATTCTCCATCAGAGTGCTCTAAAGCTGCAGCGGTACCTGGTCAACGTATCTTAAATGACGAGAATGCCCTGTGGGTGTCTATCTGGGGTTCGAGAGCTGGCGAGAGTGCCCTGGCCTGTTGTGTGGTGAACGTGGCACCTGTGGTGGTTTTCCCCTTTGTGTTTTTCTGATGTGCTGTGTTTTCCCACAGAGCTCCAAACCAAAACTGACTGCTCGCTGTTGTGACATCACTGAAATCCGAAGGTGTAACCGTCTGGAGATGCCGGACAACATCAATACCTTTGTTTTAAAGGTAAGGAGCCCCTTTACTTGATGATAAAAGTTAAAGCCCCAACAATTTTCAAGCCTGGGACAGAATCGTCTCAAACGTGGCCACACACCGACCATGTGAGGTTGGCGGGACTGGTGCCACTGATTCCTTGACTTCTGCCCTTCTGATCTCCCCGCTCTTAAAAAAACTCGGGATTTGTGGCCTGGTGAGGCACATGAAACCATTGGGTGCTGTGAAGATCTAAGTCCTGGGTGACAAAAGACAGGGGACCTGTCAGTCATGCACTTCCAAAACTGTGACGAGGATACCTAAATAAGCCACTCAGCGGACCCCGTGGTGAAAGCTGCTGTCGGCCTGCACTCGTTTTGGCTGTTCGTTCAGTCAGTTACGTTGCAGGAGGTCCGGCCACTCCTCATTCGCCTTTTTGGTTACCATCTCTGCAGCAGCTATCTAAACATTGCAGGCCGCTTACTGTCGTTCTGTTTTCAGGGAAGTCTCTGTCCACATTCTTTGTTGTCTATATAATGCTTTTACCACAAAAAAAAAAAAAAGACACTTCATAAATCCCACCCTGTGTTCCCCCCGGGAGACTCTCACAGTGATGCTGCTTCTCAGAATAGCAGCGGAAATATCTGAGCTGTGAACCGGGCCGTGGGCTCGGGACTGACGCACTGCTTTTTATTTTGGTGTTTCCAATTCAAAGCCAAAGAATGGGATCTCTCTCACTCTCTGTCCTGCGCGTGTGCCCACTCTCTCACTCTCTTTCTCACTCTGTTGTGCGTGCCCACTCTCTCATTTTCACTCTGTCTCGCTCGCGTGTGCCCACGCTCTCTCACACTCTCTCTCTCGTGTGCCCACTCTCTCTCTCTTTCTCACTCTGTTGTGTGCCCACTCTCTCATTTTCACTCTATCTCGCTCGCGTGTGCCCACTCTCTCTCTCTCATGTGCCCACTTTCACTCTCTCTCTGTGTTGTGTGCCCAGTCTCATTTTCACTCTCTCACTGTGTTGCGTGTGCCCACTCTCTTTTTCACTCTGTCTCGCTCGCGTGTGCCCACGCTCTCTCACACTCTCTCTCTCATGTGCCCACTCTCTCTCACTTTCTCACTTGCGTGTGCCCACTCTCTCTCACACACTCATTCTCTCTCTCTCTCTCTCACGTGTGCCCACTCTCTGGCGCACTTTCTCTGTGTGTTCCTTTTGTGCTTGTCCATCTCACACCTCTTTTGGCACCACAGGTTAAAAGTCTGCCCGGGAGCGTCATCTTGGAGACGGACAGTGACCAGCAGCTGTATTCCTGGACAGCAGACTTGAAGGACTGTATGAACAAGGGGTAAGTCCTGAGCGCTGGCGCCATGTAGTTTGGGCTGAAGGTCTTTAGGGTGCTCAGTACACGCCCATGGCCCGACACAGACACACACACACACACACACACACACGCCCCATCCTGTAAGGTGATTGTGAGTCTGTTGAACCTGAAGAGGTGAGCCCTCCCACCAGTGGGCCTAAGAGGTTTACACGTTGACAAGAGCGAAGAAACGCGTCAAGTCGTCCCAGTACCATACGCTATATTGCAGCATACAGTGGCACAAAATAACGTTCCCCCAGGTCATCTTCTGAACCGCTTTTCCTTGTGAGATAGCAGGTCCAACCCAGAATTCCTTATCCCCACCTACAGATTCCTGGGGAATTCCCAGGCGTACCCAAAGCAGCCGCCAAGGTCTGATCCCTCCTGGGCATTCCGTGTCTCCGCCCAGTGGGACTTTTCTGAAGCAGTTCCAGGTAGACCACCTCGGCTTACTCCTCTTGAACTACCGATCTACTCCAAGGCTCTCCCGAATGGCTGCGCTTCTCATTTCTCGGAAACCTTCTTCTCATGATGTTGTTCTTTGGGTTGTTACCCATGACAGGAAGCAGACTAACCGGTAACCTGGAAGTTTGTCCACCATGGGCCAAAACAGCATTCAAGGAACGGCTGGTGCCGCAGCTCCGCTTTGTCGAACTCCCACACATCGGGAGGAGGAGGTTTGGAGGCCACGGTGCCATTTGCCAGGTATAAGAGGGACAAATAGACCGTGGGAAGGGTGGGAGCAGAGTGGCCCCCCACAGTGCTTGATAAAGGGGTCTTGAATGGAGGCCGGAGAGGTCCCGGTGATCTCTTCTTCTGAGTGTGCTATCCGTTGTAGGACCTTTGCGGTCAGAGACGCTGCAATTCATAAATCAAACTGTGACGCTCTGCCCATTGTGAGTGGCACACAGTTCCCTGGTGATGTCAGCTGATCTTTCTCACTCTGTGTCATCGCCCCCACGGCATTCCCCCCAAGTTTACAGATCCCTGAGGTAGCATCGCTCCACGTTACCTCAGATAACCTCAGAGTCCTCCCAAATACAACGTGTCCTCACGTCCCATGATGCTCTCCTCCACACTGCTTCAAGCGACCAGAACTACACTCAACACTCCAGATGTGGTCTTACTCTAGTGTGTTATACTGCCAGAGCACAATGTCCAATTGTTGAGCTTGTTAAGGAAAGCAAGTTAGGTTTTAGGAATGGGCCAGAATGAAGCCTTCTGGGAACTGAGTTGGAGCCCCCTGTGTGAGCAGATCATGGGCTGCGAGTGACTGCTTCACACAGGGGACCAATTCAGAGGACACGGCTGACCTGACCAAACAGAGTCCTGCTATCGGCGACCATCTTCAACAAATCTTTGCCTCCAAAATCAGTAAAATCCCAGAAATTGTCGATAAGCCCCGTTGGGCTACCTGCTTCCTGCACTAGCAGTGGCCTGGCGCATCTCAGCACCTCTCGTTTTAAATCGGCCATTCAGTTTGTTCAAGTCGGAGAAATTCAAGGCCTAATTTTGATTTGCTTAACTCCGCCGAAGGTCTACTGTACACGAGGAGGAGCGCAGCGTGAAGCCTCCCGTCAAGTCGATGAGCCTGTAGATGGTCAGGAGACGCACGTTCTGCTCTCTGACCGGCAGCTCATGTTCTTCTGTTAAAAGCTTCTGTTAAAAGCGTTGGCCTTCATTTTGTAATTCCGAGGCGGGAAATATTCTTGCAATATGAACTTCATCCATCTCGGGGATTCTTCTTCATTGTCTTCCACGCTGTTATCTGCAATCCCTGGCTTTTTCTTCTCATACCACACACTTTTCCCAGGACCTCTCACTGAGCCCAGAATTTCATAAAAAGCGGCGTCCCTAGCCCAGAACGCGCTCTTTTTTTGGAGATCCATGTTGTTCATTTTTATGGTTGTTGTCCACTTTGACATTGTGGTTGTTTTGTTTTTTTTCCTTTCCATCTTTGCAGGTCAGACGAACCTGGCGGGGACAACCAGTCTGCGTCTCAAGCTGACGTGATACCCGCTGTTGGAGAAGGCACCTCAGACTCCATCAACCAAGGTAAGTTGGGAACAGTGGTGGAGGAGCCCACGCCAGGTAGCAATCATTGGTCCAAGTTAAGTGTCTTCTCTTCAAATGTCACCATAAAATGGGAACACTTCACATTTGGGGACTTTTCAAGGGCAGATCTCGTACAAATATTACAAAGTTTGTCTTCACATAAAGAATCACAGCCACGGTTTAGGGACCTTGAAAATCTCGGCTTTATGTTGTTTCGGAGGATTTCAGTTGAACAGGACAGACGAGCTTCTTGAGCTGAAGGGCCTGTTCTCGTTACAGTTCTCGTAACGCTCATGGCGGTCAGGAGACTGATTGAGTTCCTTACATTTGTATTTTTTTTTTGGTTGATCTCATCCTCCTAGAAATGTTTTGGGGTTGTAGAGATGATGTCAAGTATGGGGAGACGTGTTGTTCAGGTGGTAGGCACGCAGCTCAGCTGTTGGTCTTTCTGATGTATTTTTAAAGAATATTTGGGCTTTGAATGGAGAAGACGGCCATGTTTGGCCACAGTGGATCTGTGAAAGCACAAGTTGCCCTTCCAGCGACTTTTTTGAGAGACCTGTTAGGTTTGTGGCTCCTGTGCATGAACAAGCTGGAGAAGAGTTAGATGGTTAGGGTTAGGGTGGTGATGCCAGGCTCCTCTTAACTGCTCTTTGCTCATGAGTCTCTAGTTTTCGGAGCCAACTACACGTTTAGATGAGTTTTCCCGACCTCAAGGTGGAAATGAAGGCCCTGTTACAGGCCTGTCTCCATATTCTTGACTAGTATCTGTCTGATCTCTTTTTGAAGACCTCATACTCAGAAATGCTTGTGGTTTCCAATCCCATTACTGACACGAGTGAGATCTTCCTTCACAGCTCTACTCGTAATTATCAGAAGAGTCAGCCTTGTTCCACTTACTCATATCCTCGCGTAGGCCAGTCAGATCTGCCTGGTGACACCTTTGTCCCCTAAAAAGCCAGACATGGCTGCGGTGTCCATCTTCTTCCAAACCAACAGTTTGCAGCAGGCCCGAGTGGCTCATTTTTTTTTTTATTTATTCCCTAAAGTGTGCCTTGTGTCGTTTGTCCAGGTGCAGTACACCTGCCTTTTGTGGCCCAGCTCTACCACAAGACGGACCAATTCCTCTCCTCCTACCCCTGGTTCCACGGGCAGATCTCCCGCGTCAAAGCTGCCCAGCTGGTGCAGTCGCCAGGACAAGACGGACACGGCGTATTCCTGGTCAGACAGAGCGAGACCCGGCGCGGGGAGTACGTCCTCACCTTCAACTTCCAAGGCAAGGCCAAGGTAAACCAGACGTGGGCCCGAGGTGGTCTTCTCAGACGTGCCCCTGACGGCTCACCTTTATTCTAAGCTGTACGTGTGTCTCTTCAGAACGTTTTGAGCCCCCTTAAGGGTTTTTTTTTTTTTTAACTTTTTGTTATGTGGCATCGTTTTAAATTCATTTGTTCCCACATCAAACGGCACACAAAACCCCAGAATGCCAAATTGAAAGGAGAACTGTAGACCTTGTTATGAATTTATTATAAGACTGAAATGTCACATTGACACGAGTTCTCAGACCCTTGGCTATGACGCTTGAAATGTGGCTCAGGTGCATCCCATTTCATTGATCATCGTTGAGATGTTTCTACACCTTGTTTGGGGGTCCATTCGATGGACTGGACCTGCTTGGAAAAAGCACACACAACTGTGAAGATCCAGCACTTGAGGAAAAAAAACAGCTGTGAAGTTGAAGGAATCGCCTGCAGAGCTTAGAGACAGGAGATCGTGTGGAGGCTCAGGTCTGGGGAAGGCGGCCAAAAAAGATCCATCCTGGAGCAGTGAAGGTTACCGAGCAGACCCTGGCCTCCATTGTTCTTAAACAGATCAAGTTTGGGAAGAACCCCGACTCGTCCTGGAGTTTCTTTTCCAGCCAAACTTGATATCGATGGAGAAGGAGACCAAAAGTAAGAGAGGCGACCAAGAACCCAATGGCCACTGAGCTCCAGAGAAACCAGTGTGGAGAGGGTAGAACCTTCCAGAAGGATGACCATCACTGTGCTCAATGATAGAGCGGCCAGTCAGAAGCTGAGATATCACGTTGACCTGAGTATTCAGACTGCTTTGCTTTTGTCTGAGGGGCAACCCATTCTATTGATCATCGGTGAGATGTTTGGAGTCCTCCTGTCATCACTTCAGTTGACTGGACCGAGTAGGAGATTCACTCACCTTTAGAAGATCTCTAGAAGGTCTCCCACTTGAGGATGATTCAAACCTTGAGGTTAAAGGAGTTGCCTGCACATCCTAGATTCTGGATTTTGAAAAAGTGCAGAGCTGGGAGGGGAAACATTTCTGGAGCAGTAAAGGTTCCCATAATTCTGAAATGGAAGAAGTTTGGAAGAACTGCCACTCGTCCTGGAGCCTCCCCTCACAGGCCAACTGAGCAATCGGTGGAGAAGGAGACCAAAGAACCCAATGGCCACTGAGCTCCATTGAAGCCTGTGTGGAGATAGTAGAACCTTCCAGAAGGACAACCACCACTGCACTCTATGATAGAAACAGACACGAGTATGCAGACCCTCGGCTTTGGCTCAGGGGCATCTCATTCTGTGGGTCACCGTCGAGATGTTTCAACGGCATGTTTGGAGTCCACCAATTGGTAGATGGGATATGAATCAGGGTGGATCTGCATGGAGATGGGAGAATATTCCAGAAGGACAGTCGCCACTTGCATCACCTGCATAGCTTAGAGACGGGAGATAGTGTAGGTGGAGGTTTAGATCTGGAGAAGGCTGCAAAAAACCCCCTCCTGCAGTAGTGAAGCTGCCAGAGTAGACAGCGGCCCCAATAATTCTTAAATGGATGAAGTGTGAAACGACCAATGGAGGGGGCGAGAAGGGCCTTCGTGGAAGGAGGTGACCAAGTGCAGAGTTGCATTTCTGGAGCAATGAAGGTTCCCATAATTCTGAAATGGAAGAAGTTTGGAGCCTCTCCTTGTAGCCCAACTGAGCAATCGTTGGAGAAGGAGACCAAAGAACCCAATGGCTAATGAGCTCCATTGAAGCCTGTGTGAAGATGGTAGAACCTTCCAGAAGGACGACCACCACTGCGCTCTATGATAGAAGCAGACACGAGTATGCAGACCCTTAGGGACATTGCATTCTATGTGTCACCATCAAGGTGTCTCTACTCCTTGTTTGGAGACCACCTGTGCTCAATTCATTTGATTGGACCCGGTCAGCTGAAGGCACACAGCTGGCTATAGGAGGTCCCACATGTGACGTCAAAGGAGTTGTCTGCAGAGATGGGATTCTGTATGAGGCAGACGGAGCAGGGTGGATCGGTGTGGAGATGGGAGAAACTTCCAGAAGGACAGTCGCCACTTGCATCACCTGCATAGCTTAGAGACTGGAGATAGTGTGGGTGGAGGTTCAGATCTGGAGAAGGCTGCAACAAATCCGTCCTGCAGCAGTGAAGGTGCCCGAGTAGACAGCGGCCTCCATAATTCTTAAATGGATGAAGTGTGAAACGACCAATGGGCCTTGGCGGAAGGGAGGTGACCAAGAACCCAATGATCACTCTGATTGAGCTCCAGAGAACCTGTGTGGAGATGAGAGAAACTTCTAGAAGGATAGTCAGCACTTCACCACTCCAGCAGCCTGGGCTTTATGACTGATGCCTGTCTTCGCGTAAAGACACGTGAAGGACCCTCAGACTGTGAGAAACGCCACCCTCTGCCTCTGATAAAACCAAGTTTAGTGTCTCATGTGGAGGAAATCAGGCGCCGCTCATCAGCAATACAGCGCCAGCCTTAGTGGTGCGGCTTGGACGTTACACCATCATGGACTTGGGGATTGGACAGAGTTCTGGGAAAGCTGAATGGAGCAAAGTCCAGAGATTACCTTCATGAAAGCCTGCTGTGAGTGCTGGGGGGCCGAAGGTTCAATGACCCAAAGCACAAAGTGCAGATGAGCCGGGAGTGTCGGGGCGGTCAACTCTGGTAATGTTGTTGAGCTGAACGTCTGAGGAGAGACCTGGAAATGGCTGCCTCCCCATTGGTCTCCGTCCAGCCTGAGAGGATCTGCAGAGAAGAATGGCAGGAGATGCCCACATCCAGGGGTGTCAAACCCAAGAAGACTCCAGGCTGGAATGGCTGCCAAAGGGGTCTGAATACTCGTGTCAGTGGGGTCCTTCCATTTTTTTTTTTTTTATTTTAAATAATTTTTTGCTTATTTTCATTCTGGGGTATTGAGTGTTGCTTGATGAGGGAAATTATTAAGTTGAAATGATTTGGGCACAAGACTACAACACCACAAAATCTGAAAAAGGTGTGAGGGGGTCTGACTACTTACTTCACACCATGGAGATGAGAATGCTGAACGGTTTATAGGAGTGAAACTCCAGCTTTTAACGGCGTCGTCATCTGTTGACGTGGTGACGGTCTCCACTGTGGCCACACTGGGTGACGACACAGGCCCACACCTTCACTGGCAGACGCTGTTGAACCTGATGAGGACCCCCTGAGTCAGACGCTTGAGAAGAGGAGGTGCGGTGGTTAAGGCTTTGGCCTGCAATCCCTTCGGCTGTGCGTTCAGATCCCACTGCTGACACCAGTGTGTATGACCCTGAGCGAGTCACTTCACCCACCTGCCTGTGCTTCCCGTTGCAAACACCAAAAGCAGTGGAACCCATTGCATGTCAGATTTTGCCCTCCAGAAAGGCATCTGCCAAATTAATGAATGAAACTCAAAGTCAATGGTGAGGGTCTTCTGCCCCTCACAAAACATCAGGCAGCTGCTCCATGAAAAGGTCGGCACTTGAACCCATTTATGGTGCCTCCTTCCAGGTCCTGACCCCAGCGGACTGACAGAGTGACTGACTGACTGCAGGGTGGTCCTTTTTGCCCCACCATACTGACTTATCTTAACCCCCCCGCCCCCTTTATGCTTTGCAGCACTTGCGCCTCTCACTGACAGACCGAGGTCACTGCCGGGTCCAGCACTTGCGCTTCTCATCGGTGGTTGACATGCTCAACCACTTCCAGCTCTCGCCAATCCCACTGGAGTGCGGCACGCCGTGTGATGTCAAGCTGTCCAATTACGTGTTGGCCAACGCCCACTCCCAAGGTACTCTAGTCTCCTCGGTGTGTGTGTGTGTGTGTGTGTGTGCCTCTCGTAATTGGGGGGACTGTGTACAAAATAAATCAATAAAACGGTCAAACAGATGCACTGTGGGTAACAAAGTGTGAGCAGTCCATTGTAGCAGAAGGTCAACTGCTTCTTCCAAATGTAACCATTTTCCACGTTTAGGGTCATGTGACCTGGACAGTGGGCGCAGGTCTCCTGGATGCTACACTTGCTGGTTAATTTAACATACCAGGCTTTGGGACTTGGGAGACAATAACCTGCATCTGAATCTGGGGTGGTGGGCACATGTGCCAAGTCCACTTAGAAGGGCGCCCAGCTGAGATTCAAACCCATGTCTATCCATTTTATTGAGTTTAGAACACTTTGCCAACTTCCTGTGTCCTGTCGTTGAGTGGAGAATCCGTTGGAGAGCCTCGTCAGCTCTGCACAAGCAGCTCCGTATTCCATGTCCTCTTCCATTAGCTCTTTGTAAGGATTGATTTGACTTCACTATGGCCTCCTTGGGTTCAAAAGGGGGGAGCCTGAGAAACGTGGAGGGGGGTTTCTTAAATTAGGGGTGCACCATTGAGTGGCCAGTCTGTGTTGTGTTTAATGAGAATAACGGATTATGTATTTTAGGCAGTTGACATTACTCCACTTTCACGACTTGGGGGCAACTCTGGGGGGGGGGGCGGATTCCTGTGTGTCAATGCAGGTGCTGCTTCAAGTTGGGGGCCTCAACCCACTATGGCGTTCTGCTGAGCTTCTCTAAGGGGGGAAAACGCCATGACGATTGTCCCTGAATCTTAAAGAGAAAAGTCACGAAAGGGGTGAGGGTCTCAGACACTTAAGGAGGGCAAGACTGCATCATGACAAACGAGAAAACGGCAGACGTGAACCCTCCGTTGAACGGTAGATAAAAGAGAGCAGCAAGATTTGAACTGGCAAAAAGTAGAAGTCTGATGTTCGATGTAAATCATCACAGAACGCTGCTGGTTTCTGTTACAAAAAATGGCCATGGGGTGGTGGTGCCCACTCTTATTGTTTTAATGTTCTGTCCAGTACAAGAGCAGAGAGCCCTCACATTCAGAGCAGACGGCTGACTTCGGTTTCTAAAGGACTTGTTCCTGTCGTCTAAACAGAAGAAGTGGAGTGAAGGTCAAGGGCAGGAGCATCGACCTTTACTGTGTGCCACCGACCCGGGCATCTTAAGTGTGTCAGCTCCACCATTACAAGACTTGGAGTACTGTACTGAGTCTTTAATTCTGGTGACGTGGCTGGAGGAGTTGTACTTCTTAGTGACCATTTACGGCCAGTGTCCTCCACTAAACCATGTTTCGTGTCACCCAAATCTGTGGGAGGGCTGTGGTTTCGTGTCAAGCCTTTTTACTGTTCCAGGGAGTGGTGGGCCGACCTCCCTGTCCGTCCAAGTTATGTATGTCTTTTCAGGGGTCCCCGGCAATAGCCTGGTCACCTTTGGGAGTACAGTCAGCACCTTGGAGTTGGAGCCTTTGGGCCAAAGAACTGCCTCCTTATGCCATGGTGAGAAGGGAGTGGTGGGATGTGAGGGTCTCCATTCCCCACACTGGAGGAGATGATGTTTTGTCCTCCCCAGCCACTTCTACATCTTATGGGGGCGGGGGGGTGTTAAGGACACTGAAAATTCAGGTCCCTTGTCACAGCAGCGAGGCTGGCCACTTGGGTTTGAGGACAACTGTTACCTGTAACAATTGTGTGTAGAGAAGATGAGCAGCACAGACCCATGGAAGTGTGACCCCGAGAGGGTGAGTGTCTGCTTCTCCTTGTTGTTCTCCATTGGGGATGGCAGGTGGTCTGTACCCTGCCAGGGTCCTTCATGCTGCCAGCGGTGCAGTCATACCAACTTGTTTTCAGTGAGCAGAGAAAGGAAAGTTGGCTTAAGTCCCACCTTCAGGTTTCACGTGAGCCTCCATTCATGCTTTGTCTCCATGGGCTCTGGCGGGTGTTATGTTGTCCCAAGGGTCTGAGTTCAGCTTTCACTTTCCACTAGGGGGTGGTGAGCTTCATGCTGCAGAAAGCCTTTGTAATCATAGAGACAAATGGTGGGGTGGCCGTGATTTGCTCACAGCCGGGGTCAGTCTGTCCACTATTGTATTAGTAGCCCTTTCCTTGACTTACATGTCCTATTGCCCTCTGCCCTGGCCGGTTCTATGGTGGCTGTAAGAGCAGAGGTGGGTGGTCTGTAAACCCAAGAGACAGTTAATCCAGTTGAAGGGTCTCTCTTACCCTTACCTGCCAGAAGGTGACTGATTTATCCTGTGGCTCCACTGGCTAAGGGTGTGGTGTCATCTCAAGGACCCCCGTTGTGGCTGCTGCCATGGACGAGGTGGTGTACTGTGAGGGAGAGTGGGAAGGGGTTGTAAAGACCACCTTAGTGGCCAGCGGGCTGAGTGAGGTTTCAGTGCTCTCATGGCTATGTGTGTCCTGTAAGCTCAGGGTCCTAAGGTTACAACACTCTGTGAGCCGGGGGGGGTCCTTATGCTGGCCAGTAGTCACCCCAATCACACGCGTTGGGGCTCCACTGCTGATTTAGTGCTGAAGTCCTGCTGCTGCTACCGCCAGTGAGGTGGGATTGGAGTGGAAGCACCCAACATCGTGAAGTCCCCTCGCAGCTGATAAAAGCAGCTTGAGGGGCTCTCCAGTGGCTCTATGTGCAGAGCAGGGTGGTCTGTACTCTCAAGGTCTTCAGTTCATATCCCACGTAAGCTTCAGAGGAGCTCTTTTCTGATAAAGGGGTCCACGCCTTATGCCATTAAAGAGACCATTTTGCGTGTTTAAGTCTGATGATTGGTCAGCAATGCAGAAGGAGGTCTTTGGTGTCACCACAAGCTCAAGAGCAAGGTGGTCTCAAGTTAAAGAGCTGCTGTTGTAGATGAGGGTAGCACAGGACAGTCCATATGATCTTTATGCTATTTACCGTAACGGGTCCCCTTAAAGAAGATCAAAGTGTGGTTAGCCCCTGCAGTTTGGGGCGGATGGGGTGGAAATGAGGGTCTCATATTCTCCAAATCTCACGTTCAAGTGCCACTACAGCCCCAGAGGATGAATATTTTGTGTTGTTGGAGAGGACCCTTGCTAGTCATACAGTGTGTCTGATTGGCCACCATGGTGTCAGGAGGTTTCTGGTGGCTCCCCTACATAGCTGGGGTGACCTGTCATTGGAAGGGCTGGAGTGCAAATCCTGTGGCTGCCGGATGATGATGATGAGGGTCTGTGAGGAGAACTGGTTATTATTATGCAATATAAGAAGCCATCATCACAGACAAAAGTCAAATCAGCCACTCTACAAAAAGGGGGGGGGGGGGGGCGGGTATGGCTCCAAGTCCTGAGGCAGGTGGGCTGTGATTCCATCTTGAGATCAAGTCCCACCACTGAGGTTAGAAGAACCACCCTGTAAGTGTGTGCCAGCCCTCCTTATGTGGTGGAGAAGCTCTCTGTGGAGATAAGAGTCTGTTCTGCTGGAGTTGTAGGGGCTCTCCAATGGCTCCACAGGCTAAGGCAGGTGGTCTGTCTTTTGGAAATCTTGAGTTCAAATCCCACTGGTAGAATGAATGAGTGGAGGGGGGTCCTTATGGTATGGAAGAAGCTCTTTGAGCAGATAAAGAGACTGATCAGCTGTTGCAGTTTTAGGGTCTCTCTGGTGGTTCACAGAGATATGTCATGTGCTTAAATACCGCAAAGTCCTGAGTTCAAATCCCACCACTGGGGTTTATGAGTGCCCAGTAAGTGGGTGCAGGTTGCCTTTATGGGGGGGTGGGGGGCATCTTAGCAGACAAAACTCTCTTCAGTCTTTTCTGGAAGCAGGGCTCCCTGGTGGCTCAAGGGGCTAAAGCAGGTGGTCTGTGATCTCATCCACCTCAGCTCAAATCCCACCAAAGGAAACTAGAAGGAGCCCACTGGAAGTGAGGGTGGGTTTCCCTTATGGTGGGTCTCTTCTGCCTGTGCAGTTAAAGGGTCTCCTCCATGGCTGGTGTGTGCCAGTGGTCCTTATGCTGTGGCGCAGGCTCGTTTAGCAGATAAAAGCCTCATCAGCTCCTTTCCTAGAAACGTCTCACCAGTGGTTCAGAGGGCTAAGGCAGGTGGTCAGTGATCCCAGAGTCCTGAGATCAAATCCCAGTGGTGGGACAGAAGACCATGGTGGGCTAGAAGTGCACAGTGTGTGTGTGACTCTTTATGCTGAGGAGGAAGCTCTCTGAGTAAATAAAAGTGAAATTAGGCCATGCAATAAAAGGGGACTCCAGTGGTCCACTGGGCTAAAAAAGGGATTCCATAATCCCAAGGTGCTGCGTTCAAATCCCACAAAGGCCAGTAGTGCAGGTGGGAAAGATGTAATCCTTATGCTGGGGCGCAGGCTCCTGTAGCAGATAAAAGTCTCCTCAGCTCCTCTACTAGAAGGGATTCAGCAGTGGCTCAGAGGGCTAAGGCAGGTGGTTGGTGATCCCAGAGTCCTGAGCTCAAATCCTACTTGGGGTAGGAAAGAACAGAGATGGGGGACACCAGTCATCCTTCTTATGCTGGGGAGGAGGCTCTTTAAGTAGATAAAAGTGTCCTCAGCCCCTCACTCAGAAGGGACTTGCCAGTGGCTTAGAGGGCTAAGGCAGGTGATCGGTGATCCTGGAGTCCTGAGCTCAAATCCTACTTGGGGTAGGAAGAAATGGAGAAACCAGGAGCAGTAATCCTTCTTATGCTGTGGAGGAGGCTCTTTAAGTAGATAAAAGTCGCCTCAGCCTCTCACTAAGAAGGGACTCAGCAGTGGCTCAGGCGGCTAAGGCAGGTGGGTGGTGATCCTGTACTCCTCAGCTCAAATCCCACCTGCGGAAGGTGGTCAGTGATTCCCCAAGTTCAAATCCTACTCAGGGAAGGGAGATGTATGGGGACAGCAGTCATCCTTCTTTTGCTGTGGAGGAGGCCCTTTTAGTAGATAAAAGGCCAAAAGCCAGAAGAGAAGAAGCATCACAGTGGCTCACGAGGTAGAGACCGAGGTCCAATGATCCAAGGGTTGCAAGTTCAATTCCCACCACCGGCAGAGCGGCAACACTTTAACTGCGTGAACACTATCTTTAAGTGTAAGTCGAGGTGGGCAATGTGGCTTTACAATATGGCACTGGGCACAGATGGCAGGCTTAATGCCCACTCAGGCCAGAGAGAGAAGTACGCTATCTTCAGGGTTAAACCCACTTTTAGCAGCGAGACAGAAGATCAGCTCCGTCACCTTGTAGGAAGTCTGCTTGGCCTCCACACTTCGGTGAAATCTTCTCGAAGACCACAGCGGCTGAAGTAACAGATGACACTTGAGTGAAGTCCTGGGTTGAGACACAGCTACCGTCCAGCCCACGCCAAAGTCCAGCTGTGCCAACACTGGTGCCACACAGGAATGGAGTTCAGGGGAGATGGTGGTGAGCAGAGATGAGCTTCTCAGTCGTGACCTTCTTAACAGCCCACTTCAGGTGGAGTTGACCCCAGCTCTTGAAAGCTGCAGCCCAATACCATCGAGCAGGGTGACATCTCTCTTGCGGCGCCAAGTCCAGGAGGTGCTCGGTGAAGCGGAGCCTCAGCAACACGATGGTGGCGTCATATAAAAACGTAAACAGAATTTGGTGCCCTTGTTCAAGTATGACCCTGTAACACAAGGAGTAAAGCCGGGCGCTCCATGTGAACAAAGTGAAGACCCCTGTCTGCACAAATGCAGTCAAGTCTCATTTTGTGGAGCTTGGGGCTCCGTTTGGATGGTCCTGGCCGAGCCAGAGAACTCCAGCAGGGTAAGCAGTGCCAAGAGATGTGCCATCTTCAAAGGAGGAGCAGCAACAAGGTGCAAACTGGAGAGTCGGGGGCACAGCAGACACAAGGCTAGTGAGGCCACTCAGACCAGCGAGCAGCTCGGATAGCCAGCCTGCCTTCACTTGAAGGTTAAAATATAAGACCAGACGTGAACTCTGACAAGCATTCATTCAACACGCGACACAAGGCGGTGGTCCTCGCCCAACTCCGAGAGAGGCGGTGTAGGCCGGTGGACCAACAAAATCCTTGTGAATAAAGAAGAGGAGGAAGACCTCGGTGTGGGCGAGGATGTGTGAGGGGGGGTAGGGATGGCGGGCTTACCCTCACCGCGCTGCAGCTTGGATGATGCAACACAAAAGTGAACTAAAACTCAAGACAAGCAATGACACATTTGGACAACTTTAGATCAAATAAGGGAGGACAGGCAGTGTAGTCAGCGAAGAGATACTTAGCAGAAACATGGAAGACAAACCCACCCCCTGGAACTGTGCGGCGAAAGTGAAAATGGGCACCATCATAACCCCGATGCCATCTGTCATCTCTTCTGACCAGTGACGGTACTGTGTCCACAGATGGAGCCAAAGCTTTGAACGGCATGGCAGGAGGTGGGCAGTACTAAAGCGGTGGGGCCTACACAAGGACACGGTGGTCTAGTGTGCATTTACAGACAACACAGGACAAGACATCAGCCTCCATGTTTGAAACCCTAACAGAGTGGATGTACTTACTTGTTCAGGATCCCACATTCACAAGTCATCTGGTACACAGTGGGGCACCTGCAGAAAGAAATGGCGACAGAGTTAAAGCAGGCCAGCGGGTCGGACGTTAAACCCACCCCCAGAAGCCCCTCGTCACCTGTCACATTTGTCCACCATCACCGTGAGACTCCAGCGTACAGGACGGTGTCAGAGGTGGAGGGCGATGAGCACACAGGTAGGCGCCACTCAACGTCCATGACACACGCTGTGAAGTGACAGCAGATTATAGAACTACAGTGCGTGACAACATACTGTACTGGAGACACCAACCACAATCAATCAATCAGCACTGTGCTTCAGATTTCAAAGGAACTCCAGAGACGTGTTTGGGTGCTGCTGCATACGAGAAGTTTACAGTATAACAGTCTAAGTAGGGGAAGTTCACAACTTAAAAGAACACTTTATTACTACAAATGTCTCAAGTGCCATTTGTTGGAGGGACACATGCAATTTATTTTATTACAAAATGCACTCCAACAGATGGTGCAACGCCAGTGTTAATACTGAGGTCTACTTTCATTATTTCAGTTCCACTCCGTCTTAGCTGGGCAGCACAGCTAGTCAATAAAACGACACCGAACAGCATTTAAAAATGAAGGCAGACTTGACGGACCCCCTGCATTTAAAAACTAAGGCTGGCCTGACAGCCCCCCTGCATTTAAAATTGAAGGCAGGCCTGATGGACCCCCTGCATTTAAAAATGAAGGCAGGATTGACGGACCCTTTGCCTATAAAATAGAAGGCAGGCCTGACGGACCCTCTGCATATAAAATAGAAGGCAGGCTTGACGGACCCCCTGCATATAAAATTGAAGGCAGGCTTGACGGACCCTCTGCATTTAAAAATGAAGGCAGGCTTGACGGATTGACGGACCCTCTGCCTATAAAATAGAAGGCAGGCCTGACGGACCCCCTGCATATAAAACAGAAGGCAGGCTTGACGGACCCCCTGCATATAAAATTGAAGGCAGGCTTGACGGACCCTCTGCCTATAAAGCTGAAGGCAGGCCCAACAGACCCTCTGCATTTAAAAACTAAGGCAGGCCTGACGGATCCCCTGCATATAAAACAGAAGGCAGACTTGACGGACCCCCTGCATAAAAAAATATAGGCAGGCTTGACGGACCCTCTGCCTATAAAATAGAAGGCAGGCCTGACGGACCCCCTGCATATAAAATTGAAGGCAGGCTTGATGGACCCCCTGCATATAAAACTGAAGGCAGGCCCGACAGACCCTCTGCATTTAAAAACTAAGGCTGGCCTGACGGACCCTCCGCCTAAAGCTGTGTACCAGTGGTCTGGACTGGTCAGAAAAGCTGCTGGTTTGACGTGGACTCAGGCCTCTGATTCGAATGGCAGTGCTTTTTCAATTCAAGCCTCTCTACTTGCCACCAGGGAACAGACGCCCGACTCCGGTAGCCACTCAGACTCGCTGCCATTCGCACTGAAGATGAGCAGCAGCAGAGACGACACCTCAGTTCTTAGAATACACAGAGCTGAAAAAAACAAAAAGAAAAAAAAAGCAGCTGGGAGGGAGAAAAAAAAAGTCAGTGTCAGCCCTGAGAAGGTGTGTGTGTGTGTGTGTGTGTGTGTAGCCTGCAGCAAGAGGCCGTCCTCCATTCAGACTGTTAAAGCCACACAAGTCCTTGGCAGGAAGCTCTCGGTGAAGTTCTCAGAAGTGCCTTGTTCTGTTGTTGTGCATTTGTGTTCCGATTAAGTCCTCTTTTACACACCAGTGGTTTAAACTGGACGTCTAATCAAGCCCCCTGACAACACACACACACGCAGCCTTTCACTCTGTGGGCGGCACTTGTTGACCAAGTCAAATACCAGCAATAATTCTAACTGTATGCAATCCTGATGGCCACCTGGACACTGCATGGACTTGTGAGTGGAGCAGTGTGTGTGTGTGTGTGTTGGGGTGGGGGCGGTTGGGCGGTCACTGACTACTGAGCAGACCCTTTGGCACGTACAGCAGGAAATGGCTAACGGTCACTGTGCTGGAAGGAAGGAGTTTGTGAATTCCTGCTATCCGTTTGTGCCTGAACCTGCCATGTCGAAATCTTCAAGCCTGTCTGTACACTTGAGTGGCTGAAGACGTTCAAGTGCTGACCCTGTTTTTGGGGGCTGAGAGAAAAGTCGGTACAATGGGGGGTCTTGCATACAGTTAGGTCTATTAAGACTTTGGACACTGATACAATTTTTGTCATTTCTCTCTCTGTATAGGATTTGAAGTTGAGAGGTGACACAAGTGCAGACTTCCAGCTTTCATTATTGGGGATTAACAAAGCGTTGAGCTTTCAGAAATGCCGGCCCCTCCATTGCAAAGTAACAGGACAGAGTAATAGAATATAAAATATAAGCATCGTTTTAATACTGACTGCCTGAACTCTGAACCCACAGCCATCCAATGCCGCTGTCTTGAGGTGCTCCTTGTTTGTTGGACTTTGTGCCATCAGTTTAGTGTTCAGTAAGTGACCTGCATGTCCAGTTGATGGACTTGGCCATTGAAGAATATTCCACTACTTTGTGTTGAAAAGCGCTTGGTTTGCTTTCCCAGTATGTTTTGGTCATTGTCCACCTGTACTGTGAAGAGTCATTCTGTCAGTTTTGCAGCTTTTGTCTGAATCTGAGCAGATAGTATAGCGCCCGTTATACTTCGGAAATCATCCTGCTACTTCTTCCAGCAGTCATATCATCACTAAACACCAGCAACTAACTTCCATTGGCAGTCATTCATGCCAGACGACGCTTCAGGTCTTGCTCTGTCCCTTTCTTTCTCCATACTTTGCTGATGTTGGTTTTCGTCTGACCAAAGACTGGACAGGCCGTGTAAGATGTTGTCTGCCAGCCAAAGTCGTGTCTGGCCTTGGTGTTGTGCACCTTGTGGTGGACCCTCTTGTCCCGATCGTCGACTTTGCCGAGGATGTGTCTGCTTCCTCAAGTGTGCATCTACACCTGGCTAGATGTTGTGAGGGACTGGGGGGTTTTCTTTGCGATCATCGACTTGACTGGTCTTTGGTGGTCTCGCAGGCCTTTCTAGTGTTGCTGTGCTCTCCAGTGCATTCCTTCTTTTTAAGGACATGCCAGACGGCTGCTTTGGCCACCCCTTAAGTTTTAGCTCACTCTCTCTCTCTCTCTCTGATACGGTTAGTTTGGTTTTTATTTTTTTCCTTCACCTCCATCGACACCTCATGTTGAGTTCCAGTGAACGGCTACCAAATGCAAACTCCGTGGAGTGAATCGATTCCACAGCTTTCATCTGCTTCACTTGTCATGAAATGATGAGGAAACGGTGGGCCACAGCTGCCCATGGCACCGCTCGACTGGCACATGTCCAGATACTTTCGAGTCTCTGAAAATGGCTGAAGTTTCCAAAAGCTTAATGCCACCCCTTTATTAATCCCCTGCGCTTTGCTTAACTTCATACCCACTGTGGTGCTACGCAGCGAGAAGATGACACAAATTGCATCAATGGACCTAACAGTATGCAAGACCCCCTAAATTTTACCTCTGCAACCTCTCTCAAATGTGACTTGTTGCAGAAAACGAGGAGGAATGCATTTGGTACGCCGAGGACGGCCAAGTCTGGGTCACATGCAGGACCCCAACAGCTTAAGTGCAACAGTCGCATTACAATGTTTTCATTTGAAAAATGCTGTCTTTGAACAAAAATAATCTCCATCCGCACTACCATCTTCACAACGTTTACGAAACCAACCAAAAATGCATACGACTTACATTACAAGTTCACTTACACTGGGCAGGCGTGCATCAGAGGGAAACAAAAATCCATGAAGGGAGCGTAACGCTGCCAACATACAGCGGGCACCGACAGAAATGAGAAGTGGAACCGCCAGCCACGGGACTGATCACCAAACTGGAGCGGGTGATAAACGATTTGCCTTTCTGTGCATGAACGCAACGTTCCAACCAGGGCCGGATTAAGACGAAATTGGGCCTGATTTGGCAGTACAAAAAAGGCCGATATTTTCTCGGCATTGGCGCTTGTGCATTCGACCCTAACCGCACATGCGCACTCAGACCGACCGGGGAGCCTTAATTACTTGCGACCCAACCAGCCAGCCTTTACTGAACGTGAATAATAATAACGACGTAGGATCGTAACATCTCGAGATTAACATCAAACTATGAAACATCAACATTCAATAGCAATTGTCTGAAAAGTGCACTTAATGCAGAAAACCTAACAGTGAAATACACAAACTTTCACAATTCTCTTACAAAACAGAGTAAGAAAAAATGAATTTGCAGAGACATTGGGTCAAAGTGACTCAGTTCAGGCTTTTGAGGGTAAAAATTTGTCCACGATTTAAATTTCATAATAGACCAGAATCCTGTCGAGGATTTTAAAAATTCTAAACATCCATGCCGGGCCTGCGGGTCGGCTTTTAGTTTTACCTTTACAGATAACCATTTAAATAGCCATCGATTTTTTCTGTACAACTGACTTTCAAGGTGAAAAATTTACTACGTGGCACTTACCGAACAATAATAAAGTGGCAAGAATCCCCAAGATATTGGAAAAAAACGCAGCTAAATTACTAAGTAAACTGTTTAACGTAAAATTGATAGCATTAACTTGAAATCTTCGGTTAACAATAAACACAACGATGTTATAGTTACGTCACAGCGCAAAGAACAATAGTAACTGTATAATAAGTAACGCTGTGTCTAGGCGTCCCAAAGTCGGACTCCAAATTTCATTCTGAGAATTATTTTGAGGTTAATATAGCAAAGGAAAACTGTTCAGCTTCCGGAAAATTCTCGTCTGTTTTCATCTGGGCCTATTTCAGGAATGGGCCTAATGCTGCAGCATCAATAGCACCCACCTTAATCCGGCCCTGGCTTCAACTGCACAAAACACAGTCGAGAGGCATGCAGGTAAGCAACTCCTCGGTGTCCGCGATGTTGAAATGAGGTTTACTTCCATGAAAGGCAGCCAGTCAGGGAATGAGATGTTGAAATGACCAGGATCCAATCAGGTCCGGGCTAATTAATAAGCACAGACCAATCAGAGCACGACAGCAGTTTGTGGTTTTCTCCCGTCCACACCGAAGAGTCTCGGTGGTTGAAAATTAAGGGGGCGGCATGTACAGAAGACAAATAAAGGAACGTCCGAGTTTTTCAACACAAGCCTATCAGTGTGTATGTAAGCACGAGTGTGTGTGTTTGTTTTTTTTTTTTTTTTCTTCATTTTATCACATTTCGGTTTTCAAGCTGTAAACGCCTAAGCGACGACATCCCGCCATGGTAACCCGCTGCTCTTCTTTGTTTTGCAGGTGGAAGTGCCGCCGGTGACACCGTCCTGATCCCCTTCTCTGTGCACAGGTGGAACTCGGAGCCCAGTTTGGCCCACTACAGCGCGACCAGCTGCCCCCGAGCACTTACACTTGACAGCCTCCACCAGCCCGAGCAGATCTTCCACGTGGTGTCTCCTCAAGAGCTCTCGGGGGCACTTCGGCGCAGTGACTCTTTGGGCCTGCAGGCCCGCCACCGTCCACAGAGGGACTCTGATTATGAACTAGACCAGTCTTCCAGGGGGCGAAAGCGAGCCACTGACAATCAGTATATGTTTCTTTGACACAATGCAAAAGTGTGCAAGAGTGTGTGAGTGTGCGAGAGAGAGAGAGAGAGAGAGAGACTGACTACCATTAACCATTAAAAAAAAAAAAACACACACACAGGGAAGGACTGCTGGCGGGAGGGCACGGCCGGGTGTTGGGAGGGACGGGGACTCCATTTATGAATGTATTTTAGGTGGGTGACCTGAACGGCGCCCCAGGTCCCCGGGTTTGTCCCACCTGGGCCTGCGGCAGCATCCTCTCCCACACACACTTCAAGAATAAGTAAATGATTATTTCTCAGTGTTAAAAGCTTTGCTCGCCTTGAAAATGTTCCATTTCCTTTTTTTTTTTTTAAACGGACAACTGAAGTTGTCGATTTTTAAGGCAGTCACCCGGGGTTGGGGGGGCAGTAACAGCATTAAGCTTGTAGGCCTGTCTGTTAATTCTGCAGGGCTTTAGGTCTCAGCCTTCATGGCGGCTGTTCAACTAAGGCCCCCTTTCTTTCCATACTGTAGCTTCAAGCATTAAAAGTTAAGACTTGAGTACCATTAAGCTAACATCCTCTTCACGGTGCCTTTAATCTGAGTGGCTGGGTGGGAGGTAAGGGAGGGACGGAGAAGGGGGCTTTCTGTAACCAGGACGGTAACCATGTCTGTGAGTGGTGAACAGTAAAGACTTGAAGAACGTTCATCAGGTCCCAATCCTCTTTAACGCTAACCTAGAAACGAGGGCTCAGCTGGTGAGCGCAGACCCCCCTAAGGTTCTCTCTCCCCCCCTTTTTTTTTTTTTTTTATAATTTTTGATTCTCAGATGTCACATTTTGCAAGGCAGGAACCAAAGAGGCCGACATTAGCAGCGACACTCATGTTTTGTCGTTCGTTAGAACTTTACAATTATGAATGCTGGATCTCCAAACTCGAGGCAGCAGGTCGAGGGTCCTCATCACTTTTTTGTTTATTTAGACCTCTCCATTTGTAAAGCAGGAAAACCCAACATGCAAACCGGTGCCACTGGCTGGCCCCCGAGGTGCCTAAATGCTGCGTTGACGCGCTATCGGGACACTCGGCTTATGACGTTTCAGTGCGTTCACGTGATGATCCATTTGGACTACAGTAATCGGAGAAAGGCGAGGTCGCTGTTGATTTGTCACTTGGTCTGGTTTTCATGAACATGCAAACTCCATGCAGGGAGGACCCGCGAAGCGAACCCAGGTCTCCTAACTGCTAGGCAGCAGTGCTACCCACTGCACCATGATGAAAAAATCACGAGACAAATATGTACTCAGACACTCCTTGCAATTCCTAGTTGTACCTTGAAACAATGAGTTTCAGTAACTGTAGTTGTTATTGTAACTTCCCGACATGAAATTTGGTTGAATCATATAGCGTGAGACCAGCTTGTTTAATAACGTATTAAAGTAAGTCTTTGCGGTGTGAAATACACTTCCCTTATGTCACCTGAAACCATTTTCAACCTTATCTTCTTTGACTCTCACATCTGAAGAAGCCATTTCTGGCCGAGCACGTTATACTCCATCTCATATAACTAAGGTGAAAGGTTACAGCTGTTAACAGTTGTAATCTCTTAACTTGTCCGACCCATTCCCGTTGACTCTCCATCTCAGAAACTCGTATTTACCGTCTGTCCGGGAGCACGTGAGCGCCGTATTAGGCCGACTAGCCGCAGCATACCGAAAGGCGAAGTGCAAACCTGTGCCCCGACAACAGTGCAGTGGCATTTAGTGCAACTAAAAACACCAGGAGCTTGGTAGTGGTGGCAGACACTCTCTCATTGGAGGACAGAGATGATAAAGTTTATGATATAACAGAAGACTGGTGACTAATGATGTGAAAAATGTCCGGTGGAAACGCATCTCGCGTTACTCGTCTCACATAATCCAATTCGGTTCATGATTTAGACACGAACAACGTGCAGGGAAGTAAGTCTTCGCTACTCTGATTTTGCAAAAGAGACTAAAAGATGGGCCATTTCTCTAAGAGTAAATAGTCTCAATTTGAATCTCAGGTTGACTCTAACAATAGACAAGGCGTAATAAAGTGAAAAAAGACAACATTCTGGTATTTATTATATTTTGATATGATACGATTTCAAGCATAGTGCCAAGGAAGGCATTCATCTGTGCCTGTAAAAGGCTAAGGGTCGTCATTCAGTTACACAAAAACTCGCCAACCACCGGGCCTTGGGCCTTCGTCTTGGTCAAGAGCTTAGGACTCGACACGCCCATTATGGTGCAAAGTACTTCGCCAACGTAATTGAGCCCTGAGCTCAGACTGCCACACGGGCGTCTGCCAGAGCTGATGGGAACAACACAGTGACAAGCGGATGTGTGCCACAAACAGCTTTGAGACCCACACTGCACAGGCCACGCTGACACTGACCGACAACTCTGTAACGTGACAGTGCAGTGATTGGCACAGTGGCACAGCAGACACCTGCCGGAGGGGAAGCCCACCCATGCTTAAAGGAGCTCCGCATCAAGCCAGACGGAAGGGACGTTTGATGCGATGACAGGACACTGCACCACATGCCTGACGAGCAACTCCATAATTGACACAGTGACACGCTGGAAAGAAAAGTGACGCTGGACCAGCATGTCTCCTAGTTAATAATCTATATGAATAAATCAATCAGGAGGCAGGACTGTGCTTAACTGAGGACAGGGTGTAGGGGACGCTCAAGAGATGTCCTTTAGCACAGGAGGGCAGAAGCTCCTCCTGATGCTCTCTGCCTTGGCCACAACACTGCAGAGCCATTTCTCGATTCAGTCCGTTACTGGGATGGGACAGAGAGGGACCCTGCACCGCTTGGCATGACTGACCTGCAGGGATGGGAAAGCAGATCTGTTGATGGCCTCCGCTGCGCTGTGCTGCTTTAGACAGTGACAACGTAGAAGATGCACAGGAGAAATTCAGATTTCTCCCTTTCATCCCTTAGATGGTGCCCTGCTTACTTGACCCGACGTTGGAAAAGCTGTGTCCATGGCAGATCCACCGAGATATGATGTCCAAAGCTCACCCTTGTCACCATAGCCCTGTTTGTTATGGACTGGCGTGAAGGACCCCTGCCACTTCCTGCTTAACCGTCACAGGTCACTCATCCAGTCGTATGCTCACAACATGCGAAATGCAAAAACGTTACAAAATAGACACTTCCAGAAAAATCAGTGGACACCCTAAACTGGAAACCTAAGTCACACAGAACTGAGTATTTGAATTGAAGACAGGACCTTTGACCAATGATAAGGGGGAGAAACAGAAACAGGAGAAACTTGTCGATGTATTTCCAATGTCGTTTGCTGTTGCACAGCATACGATCATCAACTTATTTTATCTCTGTTCTGCAAGAGTTCAAAAATTTTCACCGGCCATCACTACAAAACACATGTGATAAGTAACGTGCCATTGTTGGGTGGGGTGCAGTTCAATACGTGACGTCACCCCTATGTCTGGGACGCCTCCAACAGCCTTCCTGGTTGAGATGGGCCACAGAGGCCATTAAAAGAGGAAAGCAAAAACTCTGGAGGTTTCTACGTCACTTACACGTCTTGAAGCTTCTTGAGGGGGTTTCACCCTAGCGGCGAGTATCGTGAGATACTCTCTGCTTCTTCAGGGGTTTCATCCTAGCTAAGACCCTTTGTTTTAATATTACATTTTCATTTATTTACCTCGAGTATTAACTTTAGAAATTCGCTCCCCCAAGAATTAACGGGGGTCTTCACGTAGATTTGGGATTTTCATTTGTTTCTGACACCCGATTAAAAAAAGCACATAAGTTTATCAGGCCTTATTTAATAACGTAAGCAGTTTGCCATTTCGATTTTCACACATGTAAATCTAAATGAATCCTGGACGGCCTACCCTGGACCAGTGAGCGCAGATTTCCTCCTCCACCTCCTTCTTGTTTCTCGGGTACAGCGGTTGCCATTGCACTTGTTTAGGCAACCTGGGCTCCACTCGCCAATCTATGCATATTAAAGCCTTTCTGTTCTTGTTGTTTTTTTACTACAACATACTTAACAAATAAATCTGGATTACTCATTGAAACACACCTCCACGTGTGTGCTGCTGTGTGATCAAGATGGAGGACTCGGACGGCCACCTGGCCAGCTAATTGTGGTCCGTTCTCGATTTTGCTCTCTTTGTTTTGCCTGTTTTTACAGTGGCCAGAGGTTTGTGGACACCGCATCATCACACCTGTAAGGGGTTGGTCCCCCACTCTTCTTCCCATAAGCCACTGCGGCAGGATGGTTAAGGCTTTGGACTTGAAGCCATGAAGTAGTGGGTTCAAATCCTACAGCCGACACTGTGTGACCACAAGAAAATCACTTCACCTTCCTGTGCTCCCAATTAAGAAAACTAAAAAGAGAAACGGAACCTCCGCTGTCTCCAGTGCTGTATGTCACCTTGGATAAAGGTGTTGGCATCATTAGATGTCTGTGGGGAATTGTGCCCATTCAGCTAGAAGAGCTTTTGTGAGGTCAGGTACGGAGGATGTCGGACGTGAAGACCTCCTGACTCACAATCGGCATTCCAATTTCTCCCAAATGTGCCAAGCAGGGTTGAAGTCAGGGCTCTCCGCACGCCATTCAAGCTCCTTCAAGTCTTCATGGACGACAGAGGTGCAGTCCTGCTGGAACACAGAAGGGTCCTCGTCTGCTGTTGCACTAACAGTACCCTTCACTGGCGTAAAAAGAACAATCCTGCTCTCACAAAATGTTACGCCATTTCTCTTTAGGCCATTCAATGTGTTGCCACCTCTTCGGCTCACGTCTGTCTTTTTTCCAACAATAGGACTTTGCGGCGGGGGGGCTTCTTGCCGATGGCTTGGCTTCACAGGTAACTTTAGACCTTCTCTGATTTTCCTGGAGTTGATCACTGGCCGAGTCTTAGCCATTTTGGCTCTTCGTCGATCCATTCCAATGGCAGTTTTCCCATTTTCTTCCACGTTCTTCAGGTTTTGATTTGCCATTTTAAAGCTGAGCGGTCTATCGTTTTCTGCACTTCTTTATGTTTTCCCCTCTCCAATCCTCTTTTTAATCAAAGTACGCTGTTCTTCTGAACAATGTCTGGAACGACCCATTTTACTCAGATTTTCAGAAAGAAATGCACTCTGACCAGCATGGACAACATTTTCTGCCTTCCTTCCATAAATGAGGGCCGTAACTCCACACTGCTATTATTTTGAACACAGAATCAGCAGCACACACGTCATGACTGTTGGTTTTCTATTACACTACTACTAGTCAATTATTTGCCATGTAGAAATAGAATTTCTACCTAAAACAGTAACTGATCAGGTTAGTGATGTCGACTGCTATTGTTTTGAACACAATTGTACCTACTGCTCCAGAGCCCAATGGTGGGTTTACACCACTCCAGCCGATGCCCGGCATTGCACATAGTGATCTACAGTTCGGCCATGGAAGGCCATTTCACAAAGCTTCTGATGCAGTTCTTCTGCTGACGTTGCGTAAGAGATGACAAGGAGGAGAAGCCATTTTCTATGGCGCTGCAGCCCTCTGCACCCCTGGCCCTGCTAGTTTTGTGTGGTCTACCACTCGGTGGCGGAGCTGTTGTTACTCCTTGGTGGCTCCACTTCACTATAGCAGCACTTAAGAGTTGACAGGGCAGACCTACAGTAGCACAAAGCAGACTTGGGGCCAAGGAGGCATCTGGTGACAGTTCAATACAACCCGTTCTACTGCTAACGTTTGTCCATTGAGATTGTATGGCTTGATGTGATGCACCTGTTAACAATGAAACGCAATCATGATCTCCATCCATAACCTCATATAAATATGGTAGATGAGACACCAGCAACACCGACTCTCCGACGTGTGCAGTGACACACACAGCACAGAACAGGGACATTTGTTCATTAAGGTTGCTTTGCCTAAACACATTCTTCACACAGCTGCACTGACCACAATGGAATACAAACAGCCTAGCAGCCATATGTTGCTTCTTTTACTCTTAAGATTATTCCTTTATTAACCTCATGCTTGACTCGGGCTCAGAATTCTGTGTAATTTTGGTGAACCCCAAATCAGACTCAGGGTGGCATTTCATGGTCCGCTTTACAGTTTTAACCCTGAATAACCCTCAAGAGAGTATTCTGCTGCCATCTAGTGGATAAAATAACATCATGCTGTGAAAAAATCATGAGCATCCAAAGTATACAGTATGTTCTTCCACACTAATGTACCTCATCAATACTCATAACTGGGGCAGAGCTTTCAACCAAAACAAAATGATATGTAAACGAGAAGCTGTAAGGCAGATTTAGATCAAGCTGAAACTGTACCATCAGGTGACAACAGTGTGAATGGGTCAGCAGATGTCGATGCGGATTGTCAAACTGAGGAATGACATGGCACTGTATGAACGAACTGCCGGGACACCCTTGAGAAATTCAGTCACCTGAAGGTTCACGGAGGTGCAACAGTAGCTGCGTGGCAAAAAGGCAAAATGATTCTGATCAAATGCAAGGTGAAGAGAGACATGAATCCGCTACCCACAGTTCACAATGAGACAGTGGCCCATGTTCATGTCAGGGAAACGTGGAAGTCACTAAACAGCCTTGGGCTGTGCTGGCCTACAATAGCAGAAAGGGCGCAGCAATCAGGCAGGTCAGGCACCAAATTCTACCCCCTCATTTGCAAAAAACAGAAAAAAATAAAAGTAAACTGCACAAAGAAACATACATCTAGTGTTCCAATTGTGACCTCAGGCTGTGCATTGGTGACCATCTCAAAACATGTCACACGAAGGACGTGCACTAAATGTGCAGCAGTGGACACCAGACAGACCTCTTGTACTGTGTTTATGGTGACATTTTGGGATTTACATGGTTCTATAACACATAATAAACATTTCTTCTTATTGGAAAAAAATATTTTTTGGCTTGTTTTTCCTGGGATAAACGCTAAGGGGTTGCGATAAACAAAATATCATGTGCTCAAACCTATGCCATTTTAAAGTGTAGTTGGAAGTGATCCTTTGTTCTATAAAAGCAACATAAACATACATATATACATACATATCTCTTTATATATAATACGCTATTGTGGCTGTCCCTTTGTCTGTCCAGGATTTTAAATCACCTGTAGCTCACAAACCGTTTGACCTGAAATTTGGTACACGTATACTACGTGATGTCTACTATCCGCTTTCAGGGTGATGATTGACCTCCAAGGTTATTCCTCTTTTTATTTTTATTTTATTTTATTGTAGAATCAACTCTTGGCAGTGGCCAGCACATGCGAAAGGGCGCCGTTCTCATCCCTACCACCTTTGCTGTCACTTCCCCTACCTCTTCATATCTTAAATCATTTTTGAGGCAGATTGAAGACTTAAGTGCCAACTTAAATGAAAAAATAAGAAAAACGTACTAAGGAACTGCAACACAAACTCTGACTTAAGCAGTTTTAATGCAAAAAGATGGCGACTAAAGACGAGAAGAAGCGGGCTGCTAGGGTGGAGAAAAGAAGAGCTGCTCTGGAAGGAGCAGGCGCATCAACCTCTGAGCAAACGAATGTTAAACAGAGGCAGAGAAAGAAAGAGGATGAAAACTAGGAATGCTCAAGTCAAGTAGATTCACTGCACGTTACCATGTGGTGTATGTGTGTATATATATATATATATATATATATATATATACATATATATATACATATATATATATATATATATATA
>JANRMT010062838.1:5586713-5641819 GCA_026402145.1 Polypterus bichir lapradei | reverse complement strand
GATATGGACCACCCTATACATATATATACATAAATACACACACACACACACGAGTATACACACATATAAAAAAATAAAAATAAATTAAAGTAAATTTTCCTTCACAGGTCATCATTATGTGTCAATTTTAGTAAAAGAAATACAAGTTAAAGGTTCATATAAATAAAATGGCTAAATATGCACAAAATTTAACAGACAGGTAAAAAAACATAGAATGTTCTATTAGTGAAATGAATTCATAAAATAAATAATGTGTAAAACCTGTGAACACATTTTTGGAGTCAGGTGGTTTTCCATTCCATTTTACGCTCACATAACGTATTTCTTAAAATGAGAACAGTGACAAATACGCCACTGGGCTACTGACCTGTAAAGAGGATTCGGATTTGGGCCACTTGATTCATGACAGACTCACAACTCGCTCTTTCGTTTCTTTAACCTGTAAGTCATATGAATAAATAAGGACACATAAATAAGGACAGGGACACAAACACAGCACACTTCACTCGCTACTGCAGGAGCTGGTGCCACGTCACCCCAGTCGTGACTCACCAGCTTGCACGTCAGCAGGACAGCGTGGGCTCCAGAACACAACATTCACGACAGACACACCGCTACCTTCATTCATAGCTGTGCTCACTTCTGGCATGGCACTGGACGACGTCTCACAGGCCTCACTTCTTCTGGGACGCCGTGTCGATGTTCACAGGACTTGGCTTTGTCACGTTTTCTTACTTAAAGCTGCTAAAAATTACAAGTTCTAACAATTTTTGTCTTAAATTTCTCACCTAAAACCACAACGTGAATCACATATTAAGCAAACATTTTCACATAATAATTACAGCAATAACAATAATGCACATGGCTGAAAATCAGACATCAAACATACAAGATCAGTTTTTAAAACTTTTTTTATTTTTTAATTTCTTTTTTAAATTTTATTTATATTATCTACAAAGTAAAAGTTCTTTAACTTAAAAATTAATTCACTGTCTGGTGATGAGAGGTAAACTCCACAGTCAATTTATAAATAGACTTTTGTTTTTCTTGAAATGGGATTTTGCAAACTTCCTTTTATTTTCCTTTCTTTCTTTCCTGATTGGTTAGAATGATGAATCATCTTCCAAGTCCTAGTCGGAGCAGCAGCAATTAACAGGTGTGTTAATTTGTTCACTAGATGAAGAAGAGTTTTAGAAACATACCAGGCTAAGGTGAAATGACAAAAAACTTTCCAGTTCTCAGCAGTCGAGTCCAGAGTGTCAAATATGTACAACTTGATAACGAGAATTAAAACGGGGAAATTTCCTTCACGTCGTGAAAAACGTCTTTAAGTCTGTCGACGGTCCGCCCACCGCAGACGGACCTCTTAGCATTCCTATGGACTTTACAAGAAAGCAGAAGGGGTTGGCAGGATGATCACGTAGCCATCGGTTTCTTTGGATCTGCTGAAGCAGGCTGAGAGTCCGTGGGAGGAAGCCGAACTCGGCAGCCGTTTAGTGTCTCCTATAACTGGGGTTGATGGTGGGTTTGCACTGAAGACGAGAAAACATAAATACAACATTCAGGGGATGGGCGACACTTAAGAGGCAAACAAACAACCTGTAAAGACTGATCTGACCCACCTTGCAGTTTCATTAATATGTTCAAATTATTATTTATTTACTTTTTTTTTTTTTATTTTATTCGCCCTTTAATGGCATACTCCACCCAAAAATGATCACTTCTTTTAATCTGTTACTTAGGCCGTATTGTTTGTAGTGATGTCAAGTTTTTATGGAAAATGGAGATAACACAGTATGATATAACAAGCTTCAATGGTGAACTATGCTGAACCAACAGCAAACGACACCAAAACAGCCATGAAAGAAAACCACAGTTTACTCGTGTCGCATGATCTAAATATGCTGACAACGTCTCTAACACATATTCCTGTTAAGACGTTGCTAAATAAAACGTTTCTGGACAACACTCTCTCGTTGGTGGCTAACGACTGGCCTTCTCTGCTCCATAGTGGTGAACACCAGAGACAGACAACATAAAGTCTTGATAACAAAAGAACTTGACACTTGGAACCGAAGACCCGCACTCACTCAGTGGCCGTTAAGCTAGAGGGCCGTATTTCTGCAGCTACACTCCTGTGAGGGAGCAGCGCCAGGACATAAACACGGAAGAACGTTGCAGCAGCGGACGGACACACTGGATAGACTTGGGAGACTGGAAGGACACAACAATGGGTGACTGCCCATTACAGACACAGCCTCCCCCCTGTCTGGCGAGCCCCAGTTTTGAATTGCCTGCATTAGAAGGGATTGCCCTGTCAGGTTCCGTGGGGAATCATATTTTGATTGTACGAGGGTCACTGTGGTCCTGCCTAAACCAGACGCGCTTTCCAGAAGCAGTAGATTGAGCAATGGAAGTACTCCTGGATCGGGAGTTAAAACAGAGCCTCCCCCCCAAGTTAGCCAGGAGGGTCAGAGTCAGGTCTGCACTTTTCAACTAAACCATAGTAGTGTGGACGAGGCCTTAGATTTCATGAGATTGCACCTCAGAACTGACCTTCTGCCTGTTGAAGCACCTCGGATATGGGCAAACACTTTCCTCCCGATTGCGTTTCCACTCGCTTTTCTTTAACCGTTTGTCTCTAACCGCACTCCGTTTTCTCAGAGGACACTCCATCATGTTGATGTGATTACTACGAATGAGGCTGGTTTTCAATCCAAAACCACATTCTCATTTGAGCACGCGTGCGGTGACTGTTTGTGAAAGCACTTTCCGTATTTCATTTAACAACTAGCAAAGCTAAACGCCCGCTTATTAAAACAGACCTGATGGTGCATAGGAAAGGAAAGAAAGAGAGGAAGAAAATGAACTGAGGCTAACAGAGGTGCCCAGCGTCCCTCATCTGTTCCATCCAGGGGCTGCGCCACAGCAGAGGCCAGTCAGCCCTTACTGTGACACCTGGTTACCTACACATATTGGACCCCTAGCAAGATGAGCAGCTGTCTGCCCAGGTTGTAATGCTATTCTATTGTCACACTCACTACCTGTTTGGTGTTTTGGACACATCAGGAACGCTAAGTAGTCTATAACGCTAGAATAAATGCGCAGACCTTTGCTACCGCTGCTTCTAGTACTCTGCGTTGTAACCTGGGGTCATAAATATGAAGGAATGGGGACAAGTGGTGCTACAGATTGTGACAGGTGATAATCTTTCTATTATAAAAAAAAAAAAAAAAAAATCCTGGAGAGAAACACTAGGGATACGAGATGTGATCTTCATGTTTAAATCACGGAAGACACTTAAAAGACCCGCAAGACTAAAGAGATTGGCCACGGAGTGTCTGGCGGGGACCTTAAACATGAGATTTTGTGCCAAGAGATTGACCCAGGACCGTCTCGCGGGGACATAGAACATGAGATTCTTGCAAGACACGCCCTACTTACAACCAAATATCAAATAAGACCACGGGCAGGAACACACTCAGTTGTGTAAACTAAGGCTTTGTGCACACACAGATTCAGGGTCTCAGCGCATATAAAGTGTATAAGGACAATACGTTATAAATGAAATGTCGACGACTACGCAAAGAAGAAAGCAGCGTGGAGAAAAGAGGCTCAAACGCGTTGGAGAGAAAAAAGAGCAAAAAAGAAAAAGAATAATCAAGGTGCAAATTCAGAAAATGAGGAAAGTAATTATCAGCCTGGAACAAATGGAACTGAAAAAAAAAGCAGGTCCAATCGGGCTGAGAATTAAAAGACAAAGTAGAACTTCATAAAGACGTTCACAAACATTGACGCTATACACATGTAGAGCAGGTTACAGATTATGAAAGTAGGAAAATCAGAATGTATAAAAAAAAAAAAAGAAAGTAAAGATCGCAGTACCGCAAACAAATGGAAATTATTACTCAAACAGAGGGAAAATAATCACCATGGACCAGGTGTCACTGGAAAAAAAAAACAGGACAAAGCGAGGTCAGAAATAAAATACAAAGAGGAGAAAACAAAGTAAAACGTCATAAACAGGTTAAAAAACAAGGCGGCCAAACACATGCAGAGCAGGTTAGAGAAAATGAAAACTGGGATTCAAAAGACTCAGAAAAAACGTAGGCGCGAAACACTTGCAGAGCAAGATACAGAACATGAAAGCAGAAAAAAACGACAAAACAAAGAAAGTAAAGATCGCATTAGTGCAAAGAAAGAGAAATTATTACTCGGAGAAATAATGAAAAGGCAAATAGAGATCGAATATATGGACATAGGTGATATGTCAGAAGTATATAAATATTATATGGCTTTGACGTTTAAGTCAAGAGAATTTCAATAACGGAGTTTACCTCACATGCATTTATTGGTTACTTTGTAAAAAAAATGATTAACTGCTGATGATGAAGATCGTTTTGTCTGTGCTGAAATTCCAAATAGAGAAACCTGTCCTGAATCATGGTACAAAGTCATTAAACACACGTGTCAGGGACCTCATTAAAAAGATTCAGCATGTTGGGACACGAAAGATTCCAACTATTGTTTTTACAGAAGTTCTGAAATAAAAGTGAAACTAAAGAAATAACAACAATTCAAAGAAAAAAAAAATCTTAAAAGTGTGTATCCGGAAAAACAAAAACCGGGGTTTGAAAGCGAAGCCCCCTAGTAATAATGATAATAATAAATTTTATTTATGTAGCACCTTTCATATACTCAAGGACACTTTACACTTCAACACATTAACAAGACAGTAGAAATAGAGTAGAGTGTCAACTCACAAAGGATATTTGTGATCAGGTCCGTGTAATCAAGAATCAGAATGGGATCACCCTCAGACCCTGCCACTATAAAACACGAGCGTGTGAGACATTGTGAGCATTCCATTAGATGTCGGAGATGCAGATTATGTGCCTTAAGTAAATGGAGTTTTCTTTTCACGGGTGTTTTAATATTTGCCGTTTGTTAAGCATTGGTCTCTACTAAAACCCACTGAGACAGGAACATTTTTTTATCTCCTGGCTTTAACAATTTTTTCCTCATGCATCACTACATACAAGGGGTAAGTAACAGATCAAAAAAAGTACCATAGTATGTGCTGGAGTATTCCTTTAATATCTGAGAACAATGCACAGAATTTGTAAAGGCAGACCCTACAGTTTAAGCTTAGAAACCGCTGTAACAGGACAACCCTATAAAAATATCAGCAATTACTGTACCTGATGGGGTGGCCAAGTCATCAATAGGTGGGAAAGGGTTAATAGGTCATCTCATCTTCTACTGACCTGACATAACTGATGGTAGCCTGCAATTATTACAGCTACATATTAAACACAGTGCATTGAGACAGGGGGATGGGGTAAAGAGAATGGACACAGATTGAAAGATGAGGATGGTCTCCATTCAGAACTGGAAATGCAACACTTGCCCCCATCACAAACCACTACAAATGAGCAAATACACACTGATCCAAAATTACTAGCAGACTCCCAGAATGCCCTGACTGACTAACTAACTAACATCATGAACAAGAAGATTAGTAACTTCAAGTAAGGACATCATTTCAGAGAACATGCAGGCTCCAGATTCTAAACACAAACTAAACTCTCTCTAACATAAGACATTTTTTAAATGTTCTGCTATATAAGAAAAATAATAACATTACACATCAAGCTATAAAAATGGAAATGAGAAATTAAAAACATTACACTCAAAATATTTGGGGCAGAAGAGGGAGTGTGAATCAAAGAGTGGAAACAAGACACATTCTGCCATCTCACTTCTTTCCAGAACATATTAAGAGTGGGGTGAAGAAGCAACAGACAATCAGACGAGTATTTAAGGGTGCACTAGAAATGACAAATTAAAAATTAAAATGCAGGAGTCGATACGCTAACAGCAACAGTGACATGTTGGCGTAAGGAACTGTTCACTGCAGGAGCATTACAGTTCTATCAGAGTTCATTTCCATTACATTTGCTAAGCACCTAGCATGGCACAACACTAAAAGTTAGCAATTAAAAATTATACATTTTATGCTCATTTGATAAAAACAAGAAATATTAATTGAGCCTCAACAGCATGAGCGGCACATTGCCACAGCAATACTGTTGCCCGTGATCTTTACCTGAGGGATGTGCCATGTATGAGAAGTGTGTAGTTGAGGAGACAGGAATAGGAGGCAGTGCGCTCTGAGGAATTGGAGGCTGGGGTCCACCGGGAGGCTGGGTTGCCATCAGCATCATAGGCGGATGAGTGGGCGTCGCGTGATGAGGTGGAACCATTCCGGACTGTACGTGAGCCTTTAAATAGACAAGTGTCATTTGAGAAACACGGGCACAGAGATCAGAGCACAGCGAAATGACATAACACAAAACCTTTACAAAGTATTAGGGATCGGTTTCCTCATTCTGTGTGGAATTCCAAATTTGAACTGTGTGGAACCCTCCTTACAATTAACGTCTCTGCTCACCTGTCTTCACAACTTCGTAGGAAATTCCAGCTAAAAAAGAAAAAGCAAAGTGGGTCATGTCAGGCAGTCCTTACCTGAGGAACATGAGCCATGTGCGAGGTATTGTAGCCATGCTGGACCTGTTGGGGGTGAATGTAAACTGCTGGGGCCGCAGTAGTGAAGCTAGTCTGAGGAGACTGTGGGTTGGGGCCTGGTGTCATTGAAGGAGGGGTCGGGGTCAGGGTCGAGTACAGGGGCTGTTGCTGTGGGTTCCCCAAATGAATAGCTTGAGCGGCTTGATGCTGGGCATGCTGTCTCAAGAAAGAAAGAAAGAAATATTAATGCGCATTAAACCAATGAATGCCTAATAAAGGACACAGAGGAAAAAAGTGTTAGCATAACCAATGAAACTTGGGTAGCAGTTTGTAAATACAACGATGCTTGCCGGGAACAGACTGCAGCTACCACATGAGCAAGTTAGGAAAATGAACCCATGGAAGCTTATTTTAAGCACAAGTACCTTATCTTAAGCTCAACTTCAAGCCGGATGGGATATTGACTTCATCACCTGAGCACGTGAAGCTTCTAAAGTATCACAAGCTCACCTCTTGTTCGGACAGCCAGGTGTTGCTTGACGTTGCTGGTGCTCATATGAAGGCTTTAGGTACAACAAGTTCAGCCACAGTCTCTGCCCCATTTTTTCTTGTTCTTTTTTGCTTAATTCCCAGTCTCTCGTGGTGTGTAAAACGCAGGACATTGGATGAGCGAGCCTCTCTCCTGTTTGTGAAGTCTACCACACCAGTGTTCCATATTTCTCCTTCCTATATTACATTCAATGTACTTCTAGGTGGGTGGTCATTGGATCTCAACTCTCACAGACAACCTAATCCTCCATGACTTAACGTAAGATCAAACCAGCTTGATTTCGTGAGACTGTGTTACTGGTTGAATCAGATTACACGACTGATGCTCATCAGATTGTGCAGCAACTGCCTTCGATCTGCCAAGATTGTGTAAGTGAAGACTATGACTGAAAATTGCAGAGGACGCGGCCTTTACAGGAGAGATGCACTCCTAAGTGCCACGTACAGCAGGTTTTTTCTCAATAACTCCTCTTATTGCCCCCCTAAAGCACAGCAAACATAGTTTTACACTTACCCAATAATTCATACTCCATGTACGGTGCCTATTCAGAACCTTGACCCACTTGCAATTTGACTAAACAGAGGTCATTTTTATCTGGGATATTTTTTTATTTCTATGCACATAAACAGTATTTTATTTTTTTGTTCTTTTTAATGTGACAATGTTTTCTGTAAGTAAAAACAATCATAAAATAAAATATCCTGTTTGCTTATGAAATCTCTGAGTTGAGGAGGACACAACTGCCTTGCAATGCACATTCACCACTGTTATGAGATTATACTGCGTGAATCTAAAGGATAGCTCTGAAAAATAAATAAATATCTCTATTATAAAAGAAAATCTCGAGACGAGACTATTGCCAAGAGATTTTTTCCAAGTCCCACCCTCCTCTCAACAATTTCTGGTTCACAGCACACACCTGTGGTCCTCTCACCTCTCATTCATGGGAATGCTTGTGTCAGACACGGTTCCTGGACTCTCAGCTCTTATAAACTTTTACGTTTTCCTCACCTTAAGTTCCCAATAAAAGAAGACTTATTATGTCCAAACCTTATTGAAGAATTTCATCACGAAGGGCTATCAACAGAAGAAATGAGCACACGGGCAATCCTAGCACCGAGAAACAAAGACAAATGAATTAACGTGAAAATTGTCGATGGGTTACACACAAATTGGTTAAATGCGTATCAATAGACTCTGCTGAAACAGTTGGTGGTGATGGTGCGGAAGATGAAAACATCAACTTACAAAATCACGAAGAACATCTACAACCATTAACACTGTCTGGTCTTCCACCAGCCGATTTACTGTAGAAAGGAGGATGTATTGTAATGTTATCGTGTGTAAAATTTGAACAAGCGACAAGAAAGGTATTGTAGTACATCTTCCACAGATGACATTAGGCACCACAGCAGATCTTGATATGCCATTCGTATTAAAACGTTTACAGTTTTCTGTTAGAATAGCTTTTGCTATGACAACAAATCACAGGGACAAACAGTCGAAAAAGTTGGTTTATTTATTAGAGAGACAGAAACGATATTCACTCACGGCCAGTTATACGTTGCGTTGTCACGATGCAACTCCAAACACGGAATCAAAATTCAAAGCGATCTTGACGAAAAGTTAATTCCAAATATTGTTTTTACTGAAGTTTTACAGTAGAAGTGAAAGTTTAAAAAGAATTTGCATGTTCATTTCAAAGCGAAACAGAACAAAAACGTATAACGCAACGAATACCTCTAATGCAACATGAAAAATTTTCATTCAATTTATTACATTTACTTTTTACTATGGCTAAGTACTCGCTGTAATGTAAAACAGTTATTGTACATCGATTCCCCATACGCAAGTGGCAGAGGTATGAAAGGGCTAGCGTGTAGCGCATGCATGGGGGTTGGTGAGCAAACCAAGAAGGGGGCAGAGCTCAAATTAGGAAAAGGGTATTTAACAGTATCCAAGCGTTTAGATGTCCCAGTGGCCATAGTAGGTTCAATTCTCAGGAGGCACTGCTTCATAAAACCACCAAAAGGGCTGAGGTGTTGAGACTGGAGGAAATGTTCACCTGTCAGTCATATCAGGAACTCAGTCTCCTCAAGAGTGGCACAAAAAGAGTCAGTACTCCACTAAGACCCAAGTGGAGTTTGTCAAAAGGGACCGAGATGACCCAGTGGTAGCATGAGAAAAGTTTTGTGCCTAGATAAAAGCAAAGTATATCGATTTACTCTAAGAGCAATGTGTGGTGTAAATATAAGACTGCCTGCGCGTCTAACAGCACTACATCTACGTTTACAGTGATGTATGGTGGGGTTAGGCCGGGTTGTTTTTCATCAGCAGCAACCTGACATCTGCTTAAACTCTCAGTTCAATGAGTTTCATTTTTGTCTTCAGTGAGTGCAGGGGCAGAGCACTGGGACAAGCTCGCCAGTAAATGCAATTAACTAAGTTTACAAAGTACTAATTACATAATGAGTACCCATAAAGACACAGACTTGTTTAAAAAGACCGGAAACAAAGTAGTCGAGAAATATTTATACCATTAATTTATTGTTGAATTATTATGAGCTACCTCAAGAAAAAATAAATTTCCGTCTTCTAAAAGAACTAAAGTTTGGGCAAAAGATCATCTTTCAGCAGGATAGTGCCCCCCCAAACACAAAACCAAAGTAACCTTGAGATGGCATATGCACCAAAAAAAAAAAAAAAAAAAGAAAAAGTGACTGCCCTACAATGGCCACGTCAAAGCCCTGGTCTCAGTCCGACTGACAATCTCTGGCACGAACCAAGATTTGTGGTGCACGGGCATCATCTGACCAATGTGAGGGCCCTGGAACTAATCACCCTATCAGAATGGACTACAAATGGAAAGACCCAGAAGACGTCAAACTCTTAGCATTGTGAAGTGTGGCTCTAAAAAATAACAAATGTGGAGGTTACATACTTTTGCTAACAAGTTCTTTCTTAAATTCTTCTTAGAATAAAACTTAACATAAACCAATGTTGGATAAACAATAAAAACTATATCTGAGTTTTAGTGCTTTGAAATAAAAATATCAGCAAACAAAGGCCATGTCACATTACACGACTTGCATAATCTGAATGAGTCACAGGCAGTTGGTGGCACGTGCTTGTGAAGGCCAGCCATTTAACATGACATACCCCGCAACTCACGCCAATAAAAGCCAAGCAGGTCCACGACCTCCCCGTCAGACAGGTAGCCATATTGAAAGCTCGGCGTGGATGACAGCTGACAAGCAATGAATGCTCATCCAGAAGTATAATGATTATGTAACAAACAGAGGAGAAGTTTATCTGTCTGAGGTCTCATCTCTTACTTACGAGAAAAGAAAAAGAAAAAAACAAAGGAGGCAGAGATGGCAGGCTGAACTCACTGTACCTGTTAACTCTGCGTACAGCACTGGCTCCGTCAGTTAGCACAGAATTGTCTGTCAGAAAAAAAAAAACGGGCAAACGCAACCGTACTGGAAAGTTTTAATGCATAACCTAAATTTCATTTCATGTTTATTACTATAGAAGACGGACAACAAGTGTCAACCAACGTGCTGCACAATAAAATGAACTAAAACAAACCAAACATTTAAACAAAATAAAAAAAATTGGGAGAGGTCTCCCCTCGACTTTCTCGTATACTAAGATATGGGGATGAATTATATTATGTACATTAAAGAACCATCAACAGCAAATCAAATAAAATTAATAATATATCAAACAATTATTATAAAAGAAAGGTTGAATAAATCGGACTCTGTAGCTACATGAATAAGAAGTCAAGTTCTAATTCCGGTTAGCGGAAATAGCTGAAAAGTTAAAAAATCTATGTTTTGTACCTTATACTTGTATTTGAAATTTGGTTGACCTAAGTGAAAGTGAACTCAAGTTATCGTGTTACACACACGAACACAAACATAATTCCAAAAATGGTATTTTCGGACTCGTTGCCCAGAGGGGACTGGGTGGTCTAATGGTCTGGAATCCCTACAGATTTTATTTTTTTCTCCAGCCGTCTGGAGTTTTTTTTTTGTTTTTTCTGTCCACCCTGGCCATTGGACCTTACTCTTATTCTGTGTTAATGTTGACTTATTTTGTTTTCTTATTGTGTCTTTTATTTTTCTATTCTTCATTATGTAAAGCACTTTGAGCTACTTTTTGTATGAAAATGTGCTGTATAAATAAATGTTGTTGTTGTGGTGGAGGTCTCAAAGGTTGAGAGTCATCATATTCTTGAAATGGATTTTTTGGACGATTCCAATACCTTTCCTATACTTTGTATTCAAGAAACTAGAAAGTGTAAGAAAGACATTTTAAGAGAAATAAAACGACTAACAGATTAAGAAAGCAATATAAGGATCAATTGACAGCAATGCAAAACGCACCAAGACAAAAAAGGCAGCTGAATACAGTCTTTAAAATAACTTAAAAGCCTGAGAAATTTAATAGTGTTTTTAAATTTCACTTAAAAATATTTAATATTTAATAAATTTGACATGCCCAGTGATTTAGAGCCTTGTACACTGACACGGTCCGGCGACGAGTTCAGTACCTGAAGTCGGCAAGTCTGACTTACCCTGCAACTGGAAGCTACATAATGCAAGATCGGCTTAACGCTGGCCTCCCGCCACCAGACCTCCCAGGTGGGTTTTTGTTCCACTTAAAGTATATTGAACAATCCTGACCACTTTGAACATTTAATCACAACAAAAGGTGCGCACCTCATGATAGATCTCCTCACAAGCGTTTTTGCAAAACCCTCTCACCTGAACGGGGCTCGGAGCAGGATGGCTGGCAGCGTGTGGTGTTTGTTGTTGCTGCTGCTGTCCCGTTGGAGTGGCCGATGGCTGAGGATGCTGAGGGTGATGGTGCAGCGCAGCACTGGGGTGGGTGTACTGCTGAGGGATGGGACCGGGCGAAACTGAAATCAAAAGGGAATGATCAGTTTAAAACAGTAACCGCAGTGTAACAATCATCTGAAAACACAGTAAGTCGTCCACTTGCTTGTTCATGTTGTTTTAATATAAAAGAAATATCCTGAAAACAGGCCTTACTGCAGGGAACCTTTGAAAAATATTTTTTCCTTTACAAAGCTCTCTCTTAGCCTACATTTTCACTGCTGCATTTTAAAATGGCCCCCTCATTTAATCGACAAAGTCAACATAACTGTTAAATCTTCACCCCGTCAATGTACTAACCCTACCAACCAGTCACTAACCTAATAAATATTTCATGTTGAAACTGAGTTCTAATAATTACACCTAGAATGCATTTTTTTTTGCATTAAAAAAGCTTGAGATGGTATATTCACTTTAAAAAGTATTACCAAAAAAAAAAAAATATTTCTAATGCAAGAACAATAACAGAAGCAAGAGAAATCCATTAGTGGGAACCCAAGAAATGCAAATATGTCAGGCAAAATCTCTTCTCAAATTAAGTAGGAAGGGGAAAAAAAAAATAAATAAATAAGAGAACTGCTGAGTATAGCTTTAAAAAGACTAATTAAAAGAACGGGAAATCAGCGACCTCATCAGTTGTTACAATGTATAATGTGCACAAGAGGAGAAAAAGATTTCTGGGTCTCATGAGTATTTGTATTGAGCAGGACTGTGTTAAAAAAAATTTAAAAAATGGACAATGTCGGCATGGCGTAACATTCAGGTGTGACAAAGTTAACCGATATACACGTTGGAGCATGCCACACTTTTATTTACGTCATTCTATAGCACAGGTGGGCAAAGTCAGTCCTGGAGGGCCACAGTGGTTGCAGGTTTTCGTTCCAACCCAGTTGCTTAATTAAAACCAATCCTTCTCAATTATTTAATTTCATGGCTTGTTAGTTGCTTTAACTCTGCCATGTCAGCTCATGGTCATATCCTCGATTTTCTTCCCTTTTCCAAGGATCTCATCCAAATGATCTGAAGGCTAAAACAGATGAGTTATTCTCAGTCCTTCACTTTTTTCTCGTCACTTTCCTTCCAAGTACGGTACTTCATTAAACCCAATAGTGCATGATAAATACACACAGGGGTGTAAATGGTAACGAGCTAAATGGACAAATGCTGGTTTCTTTTGTCATTTGCATGTTACAGTATAGCTAATTAGGAGCCACTAAAAACCACGAATACAGCTGTTTACGACTAAAATAAGCAATAAGGGTTCAAAATCTTAATGAGCGAGACCACTAAAGTGAAGCAGAAGTGTTACTTGAGCAATAAGGACCTCTTATTAAGCAATCGGGTTGGAGCAAAAACCTGCAGCCACTACGGCCCCTCCAGGACTGAATCTGCCTAATCCTGTCCTAGAGTCAGCCAGTGCATTTTTGGTTATTAATGAGATTTGTAACAATGAGCCGTTTTCAAAAGTAATCGCAATAATAAAGTGCAACTCGTGTTAGCAGACTACAGTCCATTACATGGCCGCTTGTTAAACAGCCTTTTACAACGGAGCACAGAGGGGCTTGTAGCGGCTCAATGGCTTTCATAAACAGAAGGCGGCAATTCAGGTGACATCACGATGATGTGTGTTAATGGTAGAGTGTCTGTAACTAACTGCTGTTCAATTTTTTTCAACATAAACGTATACCTAATAGAGAAGTATCCAGTAATTAGCAACCGTTAATACAAAATGACCAATACTTGCATAAAATACGTATCAGGATCACCGAATGCGTGGAGAAAAGCAACTGAAGAGAGCTCCTAATTTAGCTATTAATAATAGTTAAAACATTTGTTAAAATTATTTAAATAAGAACTCGGAAAGGAGCTGATTTATTATATAACGGGAATACAAATCGTACAAGATGGGTAAGATGATCAGGGGTTTGCTGCGATTGTACGTTTGTGTTCTGGGGCTGAAAGATCAGGCGCCCCTACAAACTCCCAACGCCACTGTCCACTGCTAAACCCGTCCTGTGCTTGTATCCATTTGGGCCGCTGCGCCTTTCCCGTGTTATAGAGGTGTGCAAACTCCATTTACGTGCTGGTTAATGACATAGGTTCTTTACAATAACCCCTCACAGATAATCTTTATAATAAATTCAATCTTATATATGCTTACTTAATTGCTTTCACTTTCCATTTACTTGCAGAGAAGCGACTTATTCAATCCTCCGTGATACTGATACTCTGTGCAAGAGAGGTCAGAGCCGACTATACTTCCTTAGAAGGCTGCCGTGTTTCAACATCTGCAATAAGATGCTGCAGATGTTCTACCAGACGGTTGTGGCGAGCGCCCTCTTCTACGCGGTGGTGTGCTGTGGAGGCAGCATAAAGAAGAGGGACGCCTCACGCCTGGACAAACTGGTGAGGAAGGCAGGCTCTATTGTAGGCACGGAGCTGGACAGTTTGACATCCGTGGCAGGGCAACAGGCGCTGAGTAGCCTCCTGTCAATCATGGAGAATCCACTGCATCCACTGAACAGGATCATCTCCAGACAGAGGAGCAGCTTCAGCGACAGACTGCTGTCACCGTCCTGCTCCACTGACGGACTGAGGAGACCCCACACTATGCGGCTCTTCAATTCCACCCGGGGGGGTAAACGTTAACATTATACAAAGTTATTGTCTGTTATACCTGCATTGTCATCACTCTTTAATTTAATATTGTTTTTTATCAGTATGCTGCTGCTGGAGTATGGGAATTTCCCCTTGGGATTAATAAAGTATCTATTGTATCTATCTATCATATAGTGCCTTTCATTTCTATCTATCTAAATTTCCTAATGAACCAGGAGAGGGCGCTGTTGTGTGTGCACTGTTTGACTTTTAAAGAAGAAAATCCTCAAAATGGACAAGTTCAAGCAGCTGCCCTCAAGGTCAAATTGAAACAGCAAATGTGCTCCTAGTTGAAGTCCCACAGAACGGTCCTCCATTTTAAGATGGGCAGGTTTGCAAACTTGCCAATGCTTTTCAATGGGAAATTTTGAAATTTTAAAAATTCATACAGGGCAATCTGACATATGTGAACGAAAACTGAACCGTTTTGGCAAATTTCTTTGAAGGGCAACAAAATCGGTCCACGGGAGTCCAGTGGTGCCATGTGGACAGACAGACAGACATGGGCTTTCACAATAAGTGCTTCATCCATTATATGTGAACGCACCCCAAAAACAGAGCAAAGTAAGAACATTAAAAGTACTAACTTCCACTCGCAATTGAAGCAACTTATAAACCTAAGTTACTGTACTGATAATTGTTGTCCTTCAATAGTCATCTGCTGCTCTAATTCAGCCAGCCCCTTACCATACATAGCATGCGTCTGGTCAGCAGCACCATACTGTGTAGTAGAAGACGACACCAGCCCAGGCTGGCCATGCGTTGGAGGAGCCATCATGCGAGCACCACTCTGTAACACCGGGCTGTAGACATGTGGAGGCTGCACAGGGTGGAAACAGGCAAGACAAAAGTTCAAAGAAAAAAAACACAAAACTAAAACAGCTTGAAGGAAGGCAATGGCTACACGTTACCTGCGATTGATAATGAGGTACTTGCTGAACCAGGGGTTGACTGGCAAACTGCTGAGGGTTATAGGTCACGTACTGTGCCGAGTATGCAGGGTTGGGTGTTACAATTGGTGGTCCTGCTGCTGACACCGAGTGCATCATGGTTGTTGTGCCTTGAGGATGGTGCTGGTCAGGTCGTTGTTGAGGCATGTTGGGTACTAAAGCACAAGTGACATATTAAAGAACAAATGATCAATAGAGAGACAAACTTTATACATTAAAATAATAAAGAGCACAGTGGGGTAAACCATTCGCTAAAGAAGAAATTCATGCATTTTAACATAACCGCCATCTTTGGAATACAAGGCAGCACTGTACAGGAAAGTATATGGGGAAAGTATCTCATGCAACACATGCAGCTATAAATCAAACAAAATGCAGCCAACATTCTCTCACCTTTACCTGCTCTATAGGGCTTCGTCTGGTTCACTGGCATGTGTGCGACTGGGACGTGGTACATGGCAGTCTGCTACAAAAAAGAACAAACAATAAAAAACAACAAAACACACGCATGCTATAGCAAACTCTAAATATATGAGTGGGAAATCGGCCTTATAAACTGAAAACCAAAACCAAATGCAAGTCAGTCGAGGCTTAAGGGTTACGAAAACGTGAAAGACATCTTCAAAGATTATACTGGTTTTTTTTTTGGGCAGTGGGGTTCATAAATTTATTAAACAGTTAAAATAACTAAAAGCAGACAAAACAGTGTACACAGATAAATTACAAAATGAAATAATTACACTCTCTAGGGGACCATTCCACACATCCCATTCCTTCTCCCAGCACTTCAAATCACTATGTCAGTCGTAAGTGATGTAGGTGGAAGAAGCCAAAAACGGCAAGCGAGAGTGGCAGCCAAGTCAACTGGTCACCACAGCCCCCTTGCTGGACACTCGAAACCCAGTCCTGAATGACCTTCACTCAGTGCTGCCACTTGCTAATGTTAAGCCCGGATACCCCATAATTCTTTGCTACTGACAACTCTAATGGTGTTCAATTGAGAAGAGAAATTCTAGAGGCCTAAGAGTGATGGGGAGTCACTGGATTTCCAACAGGTTATTAAAACAGACTTAGCAGATGGGGAGACAAGATGAAGAAGATTCAGTGAAAGGGAGGAAAGATCCAGCACAGCGCAATAAACTTATGAGGCAAGATTAACAGCAAAAACGAAAGACAAAAAATAGGAACGTTTTGGACCAAAAAGTGACCAAAAAAATGACGGGACAGTGGATTATTGTAACTAATTGTAAAGTGCAATCTTAAAAAATCCCCCCCTCTCGTAAAAAGTGTTTAGAAACAAACACAAAACAGGCAAAGAGTCCACATACTATCAAGGACCTCCTGCTAGCACAGAGGTGGGCAGTGTTGGTCCTGGAGGGCCGCAGTGCCTGTGGGTTTTCATTCCAACCCAATCCTTGCCAGTCTCAGACCTTATTTCATTTTATGGCTTGTCAGTCTGAAATGTTAGGCCCTTATATAGTAGATTTTTTTTCCTTTCTAAAGATATCACCCAAATGATTTGAAGCCTAAAACGTGTCATTTTCAGTCTGTCACATTCTTCTCTTAAGTGTTTTATTAAATCAAACAGTGCAAGATGAATCCACACAGGTGTAAATAGAAACAAGTTGGATGGAGCCATTACAAACGGTGAATGCAGCTTTTTAAAGGCTGAAATAAGCAATTAAGGATGGGGAACCTTAACAAGCGAGACCACTAAAATGAAGCATCAAAATGTCATTTGAGCAGCAAGTGCTTCATCAGACACTGCGACCCTCCAGGACTGACGTTGCCAACCCCTGTGCTACTGTAACAATGCAAAAAAAAAAAAAAAGTTTATGAGAACTGATCAAATATTTTAGAATTAAAGTCCTAACTTTCCTCTAGTTAAAATTACAGACCATTAAGAGTTCTGGTTATGTGATAAAATACCTAGAAATTTAAATTTTTTTCCACCATGCGCATTTTCTCAGTGCCTGGTTATTTAAATAAGACGGCAACAGAGAAAATGGACTCAAACTGGCCAGCTGAATGTAAAGGGCCTTTAAAAGGTACGCGAATACCCAAGGGACACCGTTATCAAAACTGTGATCCTTCAGTACTGACAATTAGTTTAAGTACAAACTTATAGTCAAATATTAAAAATTCGATATAAAACTGGCTTGCAAACCAGCGCGAGACAAATTCTGAAAGCAAATAACTACAAACTGATAGATAGAGAGAGAGAGCGAGAGAGATACTTTATAAATCCCAAGGGGAAATTCACAATTTATGAAAGAAAGAAAGAAACAAAGTTAAATTTGGATGTTTTTGCTACAACAGCAATGGATGTTGGATTTGCTTGGTGTACGGCCTCATGCAATATACAAACTTTTATAAATTGTGCCACACTGTTCCATTTGAGTGCTTCCCTGAAGGAATATGGTCAACTTTTTGTGGTAAACCAATTTATGAAAATGTTTGTTAGCCAAGTTGAGGGTTATAAAATATAATCATTTACTCTGTTGCCAACGATTAATGACATTTATTAAGGATGAAATGTTTGCAGTACTTACTCATGCCCTGAAAAGTATTAATGCAGAACCTTAAAATGTTACATATGTGAGGAGGTTCACATCGTCGCCCTCCTCCTCCACTTACACATACATATATCATATACAGGACAGGCTTACCTGTACTCCTGGGCTAACCGGAAGGGGGTACATCTGCGGAAAGCACACCGTCTGGCTGTACACAGTGGGATGCTGCTGCACTACAATGGATGGACTTTGCTGAGCTTGAGGACGTGGAGGAGTAGGTGTAGATGCAGGTTTAGGCTGAATCAGGGAAAAATAAATACATGTGCTACTGTTAACATTTAGACAGCACTCCACTTTTATGTTAAGAATCCACGATTTACCAGAAATAGAAGGCTGTTCCTTATAAATGTTAGGGGAAAATAAATAATGAGTAAGGCAAATAATCTGGCTTTTTCACCAGTCACAAAGACATTTCTAGGATGGCACAGTCCAACAACATGATTTCCAAGAATGAGACCCACAAAATGGCAGCTGAACAACAATAAAGGCAAAATTTAGGCGCACCAGCCGTAGGGTCAGCGTTTTGCAGCCTCCGTTCATCCATTATGACAGAGGTAAGGCTACAAAGCAAATTCCAGCATCGCTTAACCCACCCTAAGACAGAAAAGGCGGACGCCAAACTGTGTTTCAGGTGCTAGTTCATTTTCCTTTGTAAGGCACGGATGAAGGAGGCCTGTTCTGAATCTTTACCTTGGTCACAAAGTAAAAGGTTTGGGAGTATAGCCACTCTGAGGCATACACAAAGAAGACTGCCCAAGAAGATGGGCATTTTAAGGGCAACTAAAAGCTCTGGGGTGATGTCACACCAGAAGTCAGAGCAATGGCCAAGCGCTTATCAAATATGGTATCTGACGAAGAGTTTATATGGAAAGGTTCAGCTAGCTAGAAGAATAGAGGTTAAGGTCAAGGGAGCCGAGGGAAAGCACTTGAAGCTGTTCAGAAGAGAGCAATTAGGTGCATCCCAGGACTTAAGGAGACAACATCCTTGTCTGACAGGCTGAGCGAATTACAAACATCTAATATAACACAGAGGAGGCTGTGCGGGGACCTAATCCAGACCGTCAAATTTCTCACACTGACAAAGTAGATCCAGCGGAAATATTTCGATTAAATGGTGATTCACTAAGGCGAGGGTCACCAGTGGAAATGCATTTAGGACTGGAGCCAGAGATGTGGGAATGTGAAACAAACTATTAGCCAGCAGCCATACTACCTGCACTTCAGAAGAGGTCATCCACCTGAAGCTAAGCACGTTTAGGATCGGCCAGTACTTGGATGGGAGACCAACCTGGAAGAGCTTGGGCTGCTGGCAAGGCCAGTAGGAGGCACCTACCCTGTGATCTGTGTGTGGATCCCAATGCCCCAGTGCAGTGATTGGGACGCTGTGCTGTAGACGGAGGTCTTGTCTCTCTGTGAACATTAAAGATCCCTGGGCATCCTTTGTAAAGAGCAGGGTGTATCCCGATGTCCTGGCATTTAGCCTAGTCTGGCCCCCTAATCATCCCCCACTTCTCATTGGCTGATTACCTCTCACCCCTTCACCACCTGACAGCTAATGTATGGTGAGCATACTGCTGCACATTAGTGGTGGTTGAAGTGGATAGCCACTCACTGAAGCACTTTGAGTAGTGAGGAAAGTACTACATGAATGTAAAGAATTAATAAAATTATTATTATTACCTTGTCATGGATTTCCGGCAGAAACCCTGACAAAGGTTAAGAAGAATCTGAATGAGATATTGGGACGGCTTAGCTATTAGCTAAACAAACAAGTGACAAATGCACCAAGTGGTGTCCTCTTGGTGGTCAAATGTCTAATGTTCCATAAGAGAAAGAATGAAACAGAAGATGAGAAGGGTAACAGAGCAGTTTTTGCCCAGTGGGGCTGGGTGGTCTCATGGCCTCAGAATTCTTGCAGATTTAGTTTTTTTTTTTCTCTAGCCCCCGGAGGCATTTTATTTTTTTTGTTTTTTCTGTCCACCTGGCCATACATATTTAGATCCCTTAAGATTACATCCTGCCTGAAGAAGGGGCCTGAGTTGCCTCGAAAGCTTGCATATTGTAATCTTTCTCGTTAGCCCAATAAAAAGTGTCATTTTGCTTGACTTCTCACTACATTCACAATGGCTAACACGGTACAACACCATAGTACCATATTCCATAACAAAGCTATAATGCACAGCAGCAATACTCACTTGTGTACAAAATGTCCTAGGGTTAAATTCCTTAGCATTTGGATTCAAAGTGGATTTTCTGACCTGTCTGAAAGCAGAAAACGCAAATAAAAAGAGCAGCAGGTGTTGATTTATTCAACCAATCGGTTCATCTGTCCCATTTAATAAAGTGATCTTGTCGGCTGTTCTGTGCAGTGTATTATTGAAAAATAAGAGAGACTTACTCTGGGGTGGTGTCTGCTTTTTCCTCCTTGTCATCTTTGTCATGTTTGCTGCCCGGGCCAGAGGTCTGGACCCCCTGAGAGGCAACATCGGGTCCCTTTCGCTGCTCTAAAGTGCAAAGTGTTGACGGAGGAGTGCTGGGGCTACTGGGCTTACTGCTGCTGCTACTGCTGCTGCCGCCGCCGCTGCTGCTGCTTCCCCCTGTAGTGTTGCTGGCAGAGTTGTCCTCAATCAGCAGCTCCTTATTAAGTGACTCGGACTTCTCTGACTGCGCATCTTTTAACTTTTCAGGAGGGTCCCGAGGTTTGCTTATCATCTGGTCAAACACAGGGTCAGGAGTGGAACTTGGTTGTAACTAAAACAGAAACACACTTGAACATGTATATATAAATTAAACCTGCAAGGCCGCAGAGAATATAAATGAATTAAAAAAAAAAAAAAAAAAAAAAAAACACAAGCAAAGCAAATAAAGGGAATGTAATGTTGGTGCTGTTAAAGTTAGAAAATGGAGCGAACCTTCATAAAACTTATCATGCCATATCTCAATGCAGTCTGCACCCTTCTCAATGCACTTGCCCCACCTGCCTGGCAGTGCCCAGATTCTAGTAGAATAGGTTTTGTCTTGTCCTTGCTACCACTCGTGCACCGCTTTCTTCACATCGTCATCTGTCTTGAATGAACGACCACTCAGATGTTTTTTTAGTGGTCCATAAAAGGGGGAAATCACTCATGCCAAATCTGGAGAAGGAGGAGGATGTGGCAATACCTCAAACTTTATTTTCTCCAGACAAGTCTTAGCGTTCTTAGCAGTGTGTGTTTCATTGTCTTGCAGCCCACAAAAGGATGCCTTGAGAAAGCAGTCCCCGCCACTTCACAGTGGTCTCCAGCTAGTCACAGGAACTTGCACTTGGTGACTGTAGTACCCCTCAGCATGAAGTGTTCGACAATAACTTGGGTGCACAAGTGGTGGAGAGGATGAAATAAAACCTTTAATTCTGCTGGAATCCGGGCACTGCCAGGCAGGAGGCGCAAGTGCATTGAGAAGGGTGGAGACTCCATTGAGAAATGACCTGATCAGTTTTGTAAAGGTTCGCTCCATTTTCTGATAAATCACATTTTCTAATTTTAGCTGGACTCCCCCTTGTACTACAAGCCTGGTACGTTCTCAGGTAAATGTAAGCATGCTGTCTATCCAATTATTTTCTAACCTTTTAATTTACTTTGGGGTCACAGAAGACTTCCACCATCATGGCAATACTGGGCACAAGAAATAAAGCCAATCTCACAGTGCTCAGTATGCATGACAGGGCACATATGGTGTGTGGTCGCATTTCATAGGTCGCCTAACTCAACTGCATTTGTTCTAGTTTTGTAGTTACTTGCAAAATTAATGCAATACTTTTTTAAATAAAAGGTAGACAAAATAAATTTCCTTCATTCTTTCATAAAAAACAAGTTATACCTCTTAAGCATTTTATGTAAACTGTATGTTAAAATACACATTGGGCACAGTTTTTTTTTCATTTCTTCATGATGTAAACAAGCAAACAGGCCAGTAGAACAGCTTAAAACCATCAGATGATTTAACATGTCGTATTCTGGCTGGACATCAACTAACTAACAAACCGGCCGGGGATTTCACAGTAGACTTACAAACCAATACTTACTCGAAAATCGACGCTGAATTTTTTTAAGTTATCGATTTGTTTTCTCTGGTCCGGGGCCATGCAGGGAACAGCTAGGGAAGAAATATCAGTTAGAGCACCTTCCAAATAACCACTTCACCAAATGGTAATGAACATGTTTGTGATATTACGTCTCAACTCAAGATAATAATTCCTTCACATCGTACCACATGCTTCTGTCTGAAGTGATGAAATGTGACTTGGATGCAACTGGTTTTCGGAGAAACAGGCAATTCGCACCATGCTGCATATTCTAATTAAAAGCCAACTCTAAGGAGGTAATGTTACAATCCTAAACTCAGAATTATACTTTCTTCGAAAAACAAAACCATATCAGACAGAAAACTGGGTAAAATATAAACTGTTTAGCCATGATCAAGAATAATTTCTAAAAGCTCCATGGCATTAAGGCTTGGTTTTTAGGGCAAGGTTGATTATGCAGATTGAACTCGCACAGAACTGGGAAAAGACGAAGAGGAAGAAGACAAATTAAGATTAAGTATAATAAATTTAAAAGGAACCTTACCCTTAGTAACAGGTTTTGAGAAGTTTGGCGAGGTCTCATTTGCCTTGAGATTGTCTTTGCCTGAAGTGGGTGAATTTTGCCGTGGTTCTTGAAGCCTGGATTCTTTGGCTTGAAAACGTTTAAAAACAATCAGGCAAAAATGAATGACTAGGTAAGATTCAAAGTATTGAACAAATACAAGAGATCTGGCATACGTGTGACAAAGTAAAACAAACATAAAGATATCAAGACATATAAGCTGAACTAATTCTTCAATTATAGCTAATCAAAATGCAAAGATAATTATGCAATGACAAACAAAGACATTTATTTTAAATATATATGTGATCTAATCACACACAATACCAATATACTTTAGTCAAACTTGCTGTAAATAAGCTCAAAAACTTTTCTATATTAGACTTTGTTTTTTTCAATAAAAGAATCCGAGTTGCAGGTGGTGTTAACATTATTTTCTATTATTTAACGTCACAAGTATAGACACCTTGTCAAAATGACAGTTTAGAATAAAATGAGTTTCGCATACAACATTTTCCATTTGAAACCGAATCTGAAAGGATATCAATCATCTCTAACAACTGTTACTGCCACCTCAAAAAAAAAAAAAAGATTGGTTTCTACTAAACAACAACTTTATAAAAGCAAAATAGTGCATATGTCAACAGACACGGTGCAGCTACCCATGAGCACAGGTGGAGTGCAGAGCAGTGCAGGGGGCTAACTAATGCTGTTTGTTAAGGCTGGTTCTGTGGTCCCTGCTATCAGTAAACTGCACTTTTCTGCTTCCTAAAATAAGCATGTTTGATTTATTCTATGAAAGGAAGGCCTAAGAAACCTACAAGACTGAAGAAAATCCCCAACCTGCCCAGGTCACTTCTGCATAGTTGTATTTACACATACGTGAAGAAGTGTCATCTTCATTCAACTCTTGTACATTACAACTGACCTATCCAACTTAATTTATTTTTCATCAATTATTTTCTGCATTTCACATATCGCACAAAACTTAAGTGTACTAAATATGTTACATTTTTCTTCTGAGAGTTTTAAAGATTCTCACTCCATTTAATATTTTTAGAAATCCGTGCAAATCACATACCTTTGTCCTACTAAACATTTATATAATGCCACTGCATCAACACAAGCTGTCAAACTTGGCAGCTCAGTCAGTTCTGATTCGGCATGTGAAATGCTTTATGTGTTGGCCATGGTGGTAATCAACATGCCTTTCTGCTTATGGAAGCATTACTTCCTATTTGTTATTTTTAAACAGTCACTGTGGTTAATACTTTTATGCAATGCTTGCATTATATCAAGAAATGTAAAAAAAACAGCGTACTAAAGCACCTGTAAATGCCTTCCCTTACTGTCTACTCGAGAACACAAAAAAGCACAACAAGCAAGAAAATATCAAACAAAATGAGACTACGTCAAATCAGTGTGTACCGAAAGGTCACAACAGTGCACACCTTGCTCGATTCAGAAGGAACTCAAGTTTCTGTATTCACGGTGAATCAAAGTAAAGGACAGCACACAAACAGATTAAGTTCAGAGGTCAGGCTTTTATGGTCTACAAGTTCAAGCTGCTGACAGTCCTATAAATCGATCACAACATACATTAGCAAGGTTAACGCTTTGAACTTAATTGATGCTTACAGTTTAAAGCATACACTGTGATCTCAAGATGACAATCTGTTTAATATTCCAAGGGTAAATAAAACAAAGAAAAGAAAGTCTAGTTAGCTTTTGTTCCTAAATATTGTAAAATTATTTATTTAAAAAAGTGTGTGTATGTGTGTGTATTTATTTATCTATATGTTTATATCTATATATATATATATATATATAAATAAATACACACAAACAGTGGTACCTCGGTATACGTCCTTAATCTGTTCCAGATCCTTTGACTTATACTAAATAGGATGTATACCAAATTAATTTTTTCCATAAGAAATAAAGGGAAAATGATTAATCTGTTCCCATGAAAAAAAATCCTATTGTTATCAGCATATTGATGGGGTTGTATAAAATAATTTAAACACTGCTTAATACTAAAATACATAAATACAAAAGCAATTAGATGAAATAAATGAAAATTTAACCTCACTTTACTTTTTAATAACGTCTTTGTTTTTCACAATCGTAGATACCATCGTTCTCGGCATACGGTATGCAGCAGCCATGTCCCGGATAAGCATGCCACCTTCATACTTTTCAACAATCAATGCAAATTTACGCGAAAAAACACAAAATCACATGAAAATTCACAGTTTTATAGCGCGGGTTGTTCACTGAATGCTAGCAACTGCCGTACTGATGCTCGTGGGCAGTCATGGCTTTGTGTCCAGAGAGGTAAACAAGGGTAGCACACGAGTCATATTACAAACAAAGGTTGTATACCAAGCAAAATTTTTCATGTCCAAACAGGACATATACCAAGTGGTACTTATTCAAAAGCGGACGTATACTGAGGTACCACTGTGTGTGTGTATGTATATGTGTGTATGTATATGTATGTATGTATGTATGTGTATGATATCAGAAAGCCCCTTTGATTTCTCTTTTGCTAAACTCAAGGCTGAAGTTCCTTATTTGAACAAAACACGTCTACTATACAATAAAAGCCTAAAATCTTTGTGTACGGTCCGCCTGATCAATCTGATTGGTCAGCTTGGCTTTGATGATGCAATGAAAGGGGAAGTGAAAGATGGAGTAAAGATGTATGAAGCACACTGAAAGAGTCGCCAAAGACAGCAAGTATAAAACTGGACAGGAGGTGAGAAAGGTACCTAGAAAATAATGACAGAGGCTTTATGGTAACACGCTCAAGAAAGGTAGCGCACACATGCGGATACCGAGGAAAGCGTTAAAAAATATTTGTTAATTATTCTATTACCCAACTTCAACAGGTAACACAACTAGGTCATTATAAAGCTTTTGCTGAACTTGCTTCTCATTGCGTTTTCACAAATATTTTAATTAGTGCAAGCAATTATTTCGAATTGGCAAAACTTTAACCCTCACAGTTTCTTTTGCTTTCAGTGTCCTTTGTTGTATTCGGTCTGCCTCGAGGTGATATCATCAACATTGTTAATTATTAGAATTTTGTGTTCAAATGAAAATGGTGTTTTCTGCAGACTGACCTGGGAAAGTTAGAATCTGAATACCAAACAAATTAAACGCAGCGACTTACCTTCTACTGATGGCGTAATCGTCCTGTTTGGAGCAGGGCTGGTGGTCGTGGGTGAAGCTGATGAAACAGGCATGGCTACAGGCTCAGCAGGGATGGTACCCGCCTGAGGAGAGGGTAGCGAGGAACCACTAGAAGCACTTCCAACACTGTTCTGTCGAGGAGACTTAGGCCTGTGTCCTTTAGGAGATAACCGGGAACTTGAACCTAAGAGTCAAACATCATTTATATTTTAATTTTAACGCTTGTCAATAAAACTGGCAGAGCTTTAGAACAACTTTGTTCGTTTATACTGTAGGCTCTGATTGACTGAACCTGCTTAAACCAAATCACATACAAGATATAATTAAATCTAACATCAAGATAACTATAGAAAGAAAACTGGATTTGCACACTGGCATGTTAATCAAAAAGTTAAGTTTCTAAGTATACTGTAATAAATAATACATTTAAATAATAAATAAATGATTCTGCACTTCTGGGGTATATCAGTCACAGGGATGAGACAGAGGGGATGAGTGGAGTCAGGTGGAGAACTTTGAGAATTGTCTGCAGCCTAACATCAGTAAAACTAAGGAACTGCTGACAGACTTTCTCCACAACAAAGAGCGTCTAATATGTCTGTTACTATCCAGGGAGTGGATGGAGAAGTGGTCCACTCCTACAAGTATTTGGGGGTCCACACCAATGACACATTGCACTAGTGTCAGAACACAGGCTCTTCTTCCTTAGGAGACTGTGCTTCTTAAATGTGGGAAGTGACATCCTTCATATCTTCTCCTACTCTGTGATGGCCAGCGTGGTGCTCTGGGCTGGTAACACCAATTCATGAGGCGCCCACCGAATCAACAAGCTAATTAGAAGGGCAAGCTCAGTTATGGGGAGGTATAAGAAGAGGAGAGGAGGAGTGCCTTTATGAACAATGATGCACATCCTCTCTGTGACACTGACACAGGGTGCCTTCAGCCAATGAATTATCCCAGCAGTCAAGAAGAGGGACTGGGGCTCCATTATACCAACAGCAATATGCCTGTATAGCACTTCACTGGGACTGGGACCGTCAAGTTAGAAGAGTTTCTTGTCAACCCAACCCCCCCCCCCCCCTTTTCTTCCTTTTCAGTCATCCTGTTGTGTTCAGACCATAATGCATCTGTGTTTATATAATGTATATATCTACCTATCGATCTGTTTATAAGATTATAAATGAAAATCCAAATTTCACCCTATCTTTTAATAAATGAAGGCAACTACTTACTTCCGCTGACCACAGATGACCACGTCCCACCTGAAGGACTGGTTCGAGCAGCAGGTGCTGCCGACATTTCTGCAGTTGCAGTGTGAGACATAAACTCAACACTAGAAGATACACCACTCCGTCCTGTTGAGACCCTGTGGCCCCTGGGGGTTCGCTGCGTTTTAGGAGACATCCTGGGAGGACCTAACAAAATCATAAAAAATAAAGAAAGAATTACAAAACAGGTCATTGCTTTTCAATAATGTTTAGTTAGGCAACTGTTAAAAAATATTTTCTGTTACACTCTGAGTAGCCCATAGGGGAGAAAAATAAGTACCCCAAAGTTCACTATGCGCAAAAAAATAAATTAATAAAAAAAGTTTGACATCCGATTATCTGCAGCTCAAACGAATAACTACAAAAATGAATGTTTCTTTTTTTTTTGATAAACACATTTCACATTTCAAATTTACTACAGGAAAAACAAATTCAAATGACATTTGACAAGTAAACTGCAGAAAGCTAAAATATTGAATTAAAACAACAACAGAAACATAAATTAGCACATCACTGGACACTTTAAAGGTCACTCTTTGAACAAAGCCTTAGGAATGACAGTTCAACTCATCACCAATTTAAGATCTCAGGCATCCCGATGCTGCAGGCTCGCATCACTTAAAGCCGATGCACAAAGTCAGCCACTTTACGTGGGCTTACTACGCAATCCAATACAGGATACAAGCGACTGTCTTATTAAAGTGGTCAGTTAATATTCCAGTTTCCTTGAATCAAATATTGAGGAAATCATTTGAAAGCATACTTGATATCTGACACTTGCTTCTTTGATGCTCCCCAACAACACTCTTCTAAAAACCAATGAAAAACATTAAGTGGCGATAAGAAACGCAATCACATCATCTGTATCAAGTTACAGCAACTCTTACATTTTGAACTACAATAGTCATCATAGTGCACATCTCACCAAAAGGCCTTATGCACAAACTCTCAAAATATCCCAGACCCTATACTCGACTATTTCTAATAAAAAGTCAATGAAGATGTGCACTTTTACTGTACTGCATCTCGGAAAGTGGATTTATACTTATCTGAGATGGCAGTTTTTTTTTCTTTTCTTTTACTTTCTCTTATACAAAGTATAAGGTAAGTACTGTAATTGTCCAAAAATTAGACCTAGAGATTTTGATGAATCTCAACGTTTTAGACCTCCCCGAGTCTGACAATACCATTTTAGGAATTATGTCTGTGTGTATGTATAAACACGGTAACTTCAGTACGCTTTGTATGCAAAATTTGGTTGACCTAAGTGAAAGTGTACTCAAGTTACTGTGTTTATGCACATACACAGAGAGAGCCACACAGACATAATTCCAAAAATGGTATTGTCAGACTCGGGGAGGTCTAAAACGTTAAGATTCATCAAAACCTCAAAATTACATTTTTTGGACAATTACAATATTTTCCCTATACGTTGCATACAAGAAAGTAAATACATAACAAACAACATTTTACCTTATAAGATCAGTGGAATTGACTTTAATTTCCCCCTGGGGACAAAAAGTTTCTCTCTCTCTTTTATATAGCATATCTTACAGGAAGCTTTTAACAGGGAGTTTTATTTCAAAACTACACCACCATCATCTTGCAAAACGGGACTGTCGTCATGAGTGTTCATCGTTTTGTTCTTAGCGTTTTGCTGGATTTCTTTTGTATCTGTAATATTAATCATTTTTGGCATTTACTACCATAAATATACATATAATTTTATCATTATAATAAGTTAAATGTTGTAGAAAGTTCACTAAAGAACTGCTGAACTACACACTTTGTCTGAGGGAAGCCACACATCTTGGTCTCAAGCAGCCAGACTCACAGACGCGATTTGCTTGTGCACTGATCATTCCACCTCGTGTTTTCACGCAGCTTTTTGCATCTTGTTTAAGGGCAATAAACTTAGAACATACAGAAGTTTTCACATTCGGCGGAGTCCTGTGCCCTTAACTCTTGCAAATTGTGAGGAAAAACTGTACTTCAATTTTTATTTTCTAAGGGCCCATAACCTGAAAATTGCTCCAGAGGCGTTGTAAAATGGCTGACCCTGCACTCTGACCCCCACAGATCATGTGAAAGTCAAATATCCCTCTGGGATTAATAAAATGTATCCAAAAACAAAAGATAACCTTGACGATTAACAGCATATTTCTGTCTTACATACAGTACATTGGTATCTACAATAAGCTACAGCCATATTCAGAAAATAGGCAGAAATTTCCTAACACACACTAAGAAAATCCCAAAAATGTACACAAATAAATTAACATTATTGGTATAAACACATTTTAAAATATCGTGCATTTATGTTACCCACAGCTGCATGCATTAAAGCTTAAAGGATCAGTCCCACCTAGAAATGACACTTATTACGTTACTACGTTGCAGTTTGTATTGATAGCAGAGAAAAATATTTGCTCTCATGTTTTCATGCAGAATAGAGAGAAAAAATTATGATATATAAGAATGTAATGGTGACCAGGCAGTGTGAAAAACTCCTCACGTTACTCGTGTACAGTGGTATTGTTGCTGCCTCGATGTAAAGAGACCAGGGTTGGCACCCCGGGTCCTCTGCACGGAATTTGTATGTTCTCTCCGCGTCTGTGCGAGTTTCTCCAGGTGCTCCAGCTACCTCCCACTGACCACGGACATGCAGGTTACGTGAAATGGCAACTCTCAATTGGCCCTACTGAGTGTGATTGTGTGTGTGTTCACCATGTCATGCACTGGCGCCCTAATCCAGGGTTTGTTCCTGCCTTGCACCCTACGCTAGCAGTGATAAGCTCCAACATCCTCGTCGACCAAGGCCTGCATTAAGTGGGTTAAAAAAACTGACATGACGTTACAAGTCACATCAGTTATATTTCCAAAATGCATTATAAAGCATTTCTTCTGCAATTATGAGTGCACGCTCTAAACTGGCAACTTAAATCCTCACAGGAAGGCTGTTTGAATCGAACACCATCGTTTGTTGGTCAAGAGTTCGGTCTTCAGTCCAAAAACCCCTTCTCATAAGGATTTAGAAATTCTGCAAGTACTGTATCTACTTAATTTTTTAGCAAGCACATTTTGAGCAGACGACTACACAACAGACAAGTGGATTATGGAACACAAGTACCGTGTGATTTTATTACTTTCTCGTATACAAAGTATTGCAATCATCCAAAAATTCGACCTCAAGATTTTGATGAATCTCAATGCTTTAGACCTCCCCGAGTCCGATTTACTTTCTTTTTGGGAAATTATTGTAATCATCCAAAAATTCAATTTCAAGATTTTGATGAATCTCGACATTTTAGACCTCCCTGAGTCCAATGTACTCTCTTGTAGGGAAAGTATTGTACTTCTACAAAAATTCAATATTGAGATTTTGATGAATGTCAACATTTTAGGCCTTCCTGAGTCCAATTTACGTTCTCGTAAGAAAAGTATTGCAATCTTAGTAAAATTCTATGAAGATTTTGATGAATCTCGAAATTTTAGACATTCTTTATTTGACTACTTTGAATAAAAAGTCAAAGATGTGTACTGTATCTTGGAAAGTGGATTTATACTTATCAGAGACTATAAATGTTTTTTTTTTTTTACTTTCTTACTTTACAAAGTATAGAGAAAGTATTGTACTTCTACAAAAATTCAATATCGAGATTTTGATGATAATTGACATTTTAGACCTCCCTGAGTCCGATTTACTTTCTCCCAGGGTAAGTATTGTAATCTTCCAAAAATGACATCGAGATTTTGATGAATCTCAACATTTTAGACCTCTCCGAGTCTGAAAATACCATTTTTGGAATTATGTGTGTATGTGCATGTGTATAAAAACAGTAACTTGAGTGTGCTTTCACTTAGGTCAACCAAATTTTGCATCCAAGTATTATGTACAAAACGTAGATTTCTATCAACTTTTTAGCTATTTCCACTAACCGGAAGTGGTACTTTACCTTTTATTCAGGCAGCTACAAAGTCTGATTTATTCAACTTTACTTTTATAATAATTGTTCAATAGATTATTAATTTGATTTGTTGTTGATGGTTCTTTAATGTTCATAATATAAAAACATAATCCTTGTCTTGCGGTTGACTCCTCAAATATCCATCCCCATAGCCGAGTATACGAGAAAGTCAAGGGGAGACCACTCCCGATTTTTTTTTTTTTTTGCACATCATTCACCGTTGTATAGCATTGGTCACTTTTGGCTACCCTTACAAATATCAGAATTGTTCCTCTCCATTCTGCAAGAAAAGAGGAGTGCGAACATATTTTTGGGGCCATCACTACAAACTACATGAGGCAAACAATATTTTAAAAATTAATTTAAAATAAATTGTATCAATATTCCCTAACAAAAGCCTTCCCATTGTACAAAACTGCACCCCATAAATCACCACCATTCAAAATGCAATATTAATTGCCGAGTGTAACTAAGTGCAAGCCTGCATTTTTCACACTCAGCCATGCATGGAAGGAGAAAAAAAAAAAATCCTACTAATGGGGGCAAACAAACACGACCTGAAGTTTGAATACAAAATCAAAACTCAGGGTTATACGCAATATGACAAATACAAATGGACGCGAGTTCAATCAAGGATTGTATTTCAGTTGGAAAATGAGCAACAGCACATTCCTCCAAACCGTGTGTTAATAAAAATAAGGACTCACAGCAAAAGGAACTACTTTTTTAAGTCTGAATGAACACAATTATGAGAAAATGGTGCATGTGTTAAAACTAAAGAGATACATTTAATCATTTCAAACATATATCAACTTTTTAACTTATTTTCAGTCTTCAAATACAAACTCTGTTTATAGGCTTAAATACAAAATGTGTCTCAAAAACACAAGGACATTTTTTGTTGACTCTATATTCTAAGTGACAAATAAGTGACAAACTGAAACAACAGTACAGTCAGCCACCATTTCAAAAGGCAGCTGCTTTAAATGACATTCTCTTTTACGTAAGGGAAAAACAGGGGCGAGACAGAAAACACAAGGAACTGACACTCACAAAGACACAAGATCAACAAAAACAAAAAGAGAAACCAAGGCGTTGTACCTTCAGTAGACATGCGTTTAGGCATAGCAGAAACAGGAGCTGGAGAGCCGTGAGCAGAGGGGTGAGATGGAGGCCGTGATGGCCTGGAAGGGGGCCTGGTAGGTGTGGCGGCCAGAGGTGGAAGAGAGGTGGGGCCTGACTGGTAGCGAGAAGGTGGGCGAGAGGAAGGAGATGGGCAAGGCGATGGCCAGGGAACACCTGACAGGACAAATGAAATGAAGTATAAACTAAAACAAAATAATAAAATGCATGGAGAGTGAAGAGAAGACCACAGATAAAAGTACAGCAACATAAAAAAAAAAAAAACACAACACACAACCCGATACAAGAAGGGCAATCCCCACCAAACAAGTTAAATACAGAGTTCTACACAGATAGGCAGCATGGCATTCATAGGGAAGAACGTCAAACACTAAAGGACATTATTCAAATGTTTCAAACGTCAGCTGCCTTTATTCATTTATTTACTTATTTATTTACCTCATTCCTGCAGGTCACGTAGCATGGACAGACAGTTCAGTCTGAGTGGCACACACGCCTGTAGCGTTACCTTCAATATCTCATACTTGTGATTTGAGCAAAGTGTAAATATATATATTAAAATCTGAAACTATCATGCCACCCACCTCAGCTCATCACGTACACCATGGCTTGCAGATTAAACACTTCAACAAAACAGGAGTCCCATCATTCCACAGCTTACACTGGCGAGCACTTTGAACACCAGTACAATTAATAATACTTTGAATTGTGAAATGCAGGCAATTGTACTGAAACAAGCAGATGACACTATAAACCACCGAAGGATTTAAGGCCATTTTCAGATAGACAGATTAGATAGGAAAGGCACTATTAGATAGATAGATAGACAGACAGACAGATGTGAAAGGCACTGTGTAATAGATAGATAGACAGACAGAGAGAAAAGGCACCATATAATAGACACAGACAGATAGAAAAGGCACTATATAACAGACAGACAGACAGAAGAGGCCACAAACAAAAAAAACACGTCGATTGGTGGTTTGGCAAAAAGAAAGCCTACCATGAGCCAATAAAAATATGTGGGCCTGTTGTTTGACAGTATTCAAGTTAAAAATCATACAAACACAACTGCTAAAATCCCAAAGATCTTCAGCTAAAATAACTGGCCATTTTAACTTTTCATGCCTCCAGACACTCTACTACACGTAAGAAAAAAGTGAAGCTGTAGAAGAGGGACGCCTCCCACGGCTCAGTAATGAGTGAAATCAATAATGAAAACACACGTGTGAAACAACAGCATGCTAAGGCTGTGGAAATTAGCTAGGGACCAGAACATTACCAAACTAAACACTTTACCCAAGAACAGTGTTAAAAACCAAGCAAGCAAAAACTACTTCAGAATAATCTTTTAAATATGCAGAACCCGAGTTTAACTTTAAAATGGAATCAACACACACCACACACACCCCTTTCACAATGCAGTATCTCCATCGATCTTTGAACTAGAGGTCTACACTGTGTTGATTCATCACTGCCATTCCCACCTACTTTCTCCTGCTCCCAGCCGCATTCCCATTCTCCCCTCTAAAAAGACACCTGATTTGAGCAAATAGTCTAAGCAGACTCTTCAAAATGCGAGAATCCACAAGGAGAAAAGAAAACAGTAAACAGATGTGAGTAAATCTCCTTAGGATTTTTATTTCTTTTTCACAATACAACCAGAGTAATCCTAATCCTATCATTTTCAAAATAAAAAAAATTTTGGAACATTAACAATCTGGACAAAAACAGGCAATTTAGCCCAACAAAGCTTGTCAATCCTGTCCCCTTCCAATCTCCCAAAATAACACTAACATTATGTGTGATGTTTTAAAGTCATCAGGCTACCCAGCATCTCAGATATTGTCCACACCAAGTTTGTGCCTGGACCACAGCTACAAAAGAGAAACATATTCAGCAGAAATGAATCTAGAGATATTGCAGGTGTGCCTTTATACCAACAGCAATATTTGAAAATCCGGACGAGAACAGGCCATTCAGCCCAACAAAGCTCGCCAGTCCTAACCACTTATTTCTAATAAAACATCAAGTCGAGTTATGAATGTCCCTTACATCTTACTGTCTACCACACTACTTGGTCACTTATTCCAAGTGTCTATCGTTCTTTGTGTTAAGAAAAACTTCCTAATGTTTGGGGAAAATTTCCCCTTCACAAGTTTCCAAGTGTGTCCACATGTTCTTGATGAACTCATTTTTAAGTCACCATCTCGATCCACTGGGCTAATCCCCTTCATCATTTTAAACACTGCGGTCAGGTCTCCTCTTCATCTTTGTAAAAGCTCAGTTCTTGTCATCTATCCTCAGAACTCATCCCCTGCAGTCCTGGACTCAGCCTTGTCGCTCTTCTCTGGATGTTTTCTAGCGCTGCTATGTCCCTTTTGTAACATGGAGACCAAAACAAGTAAATGACTACACACAGGGTGAGGAGATGTGCTCTTTTATTTCCCAGGACACGTCCTCTTTATGAGTCCAAAAAAAACTCAGATAATCTGCCTGGTATTTCCAAAATGCCTATAATTTTAATCCTGATGATTATTCACACCACGTAAACTATTAATAGCCCTACAGATTTCGTCTTTTTTTGTACAAGAGGTATAGTCTTTGAAAGCACGTAACTGGTAAGCTGTGTAGAATCTCTGTTTCAAGAACAAATACTCATGGCAATGTGACTCAGACACTAACTAGGAGGACTAGACAACACGATGTTACTAAACAATTTCTAAGTACAAAAAGGTAGCCAGGCAAAACTATTCATTTATAGTCTAGTTAAAAGGAAAATAAAATGAACAATGTTTTTGAATAGGACATAACAAGAAGCAAGCTGAATGTTTCAGCAGCATGGAATCAGAAAGCACAATTTTTAAAATGCTACGATAGCAGCATTTCAGTATTTTTTCTGTACTGGAAGTAAACGCCAGATTTCTACTCCATCTCCCCCTGTCACTGAGTAGACTGGGGTTCAATGTGCCCTTGTGGTCAATACTGTTTTGAAGTAACATGTTTCAATTTTAGAACATTACAGCACCAGAATTTTGGGGTTTTTGGTTCTGGAAGTAAATGTCAACTTTGCTCTCAATCCTCACCCCGGACACTCACTACTGAAGTTAGGGAAACCCCCACTTCGTAGACTTCTTGAAACACAACTACAGTTGAACCTCTGGTCACGAACGTTTCGGAAACACATACAATAATTCGGTTACAACCAAAAAGTTTACAAAAATTTTGCATCTGTTCACGACCACACGTTCTGGTGACGAACAAAAACACTGGCAGCCAGTTTCCCTACGCACCAATAAATTCCCATTCTCCATTTTCTTTTGTTTGCGTATACGGGGCCTAACAAAGCAGCTGATGTTGCAAAAGGAGTTGCAATGTTAACCAAGCAGAGGCCTCAAGTGCTGGAAGAGTTGGAAAAACTGCTGCTAGTGTGGCTGAACGAGAAGCACCTTGCAGGGGACAGCGTAAGCCAGGCGATCACATGCGAGTAACGCCAGGAAGGTTCATGGCGATTTGCTGAGAAAAAAAAAAAAAAAATCCTTCTTCGGGTGGCAAAGGTGAGCCATTTAAAGCCAGTAGAGGATGGTTTGAAAAGTTTCGCAAAAGAAGTGGCATTTCATTTTTTTCCCTGTGCTTAAAACTCATAAAAAAAGTGTTTACAGAGAGCGGTTCATAAAGGTATAGCACAAACTCTTACAATGTTAGTTTTCTCTGTTGTTGAAGGGTTTCTCAGTGTTATGCAATGTTTTTACATTTAGTTTAATATTAAACTGTGTATTCTATGGTATAATTAACTATTTTTGTACTTAAAAAAATGTATTTACATACAGTTCGTACAGTCTGGAACGGATTAATTGTATTTACATACAATCTTATGGGGAAATTACGTTTGGGTCGCGACCAGAGGTACCACTGTATACTGGGTATGGAGATGCTCAGGATTGGCTTTGGAACCGTTTTGGTACTGTTATGGAGGTCCGAAAGCTGGTGTCAATACCAACGTCAACATTTTAGTAACAATTTAACATTACAGAACGTGCAATCTGTAGAACTGGCATGGATGACTTAAAGCTCCTGCTCAAAAACTGCAGTTAAGGGACGGTGCGCATCAGCAGAGGTGACAAACTGTCTGGGGAGATTTCAATAGGTTCCTAAATGTTCCATTCAATCCAATCACTTTTATAACCAATGACGACATCAAACAATTTATGATGAAAGTACCGGTCTCCATGACGACATCTCATAATTTATGATGAAAGTACAGGTTTCCATGGCAATTTTCATAATTTATGATGAAAGTACTGGTCTCCATGACAACACCTCAATTTATGATTAAAATACTGGTCTCCATGACGACATCTCATAATTTATGATTAAAGTACCGGTCTCCATGACGACATCTCATAATTTATGATGAAAGTAGTGGTCTCTATGACAACGCCTCAATTTATGATGAAAGTACCGGTCTCCATGACGACATCTCATAATTTATGATGAAAGTACTGGTCTCCATGACAACGCCTCAATTTATGATGAAAGTACCGGTCTCCATGACGACATCTCATAATTTATAATGAAAGTACCAGTCACCATTTTTACCTCCACTGTTAAGACTAGTCTTGTGGTTAAAGTACAACTTTACGATTCAAATTGGGATATGTTTTTTTTTTTTTTTTTTTTTATTAACGAAGAAATATAGCTATCCTGCAAATGCTTAAAAAGTTTACTAAGCACTGGAACATAACCAAAGGCATTTAAATTGATTGAATCGTTTGATTAGAAACATTAAAAGGTGTGCTTCAACTGAAATGTTTCAAGTCCAAATATTCTTGATTGGATTAGAAATTTCTCATTTTTCCGTTGCACAAAAGGGGGAGGAGCAAAAGCTTTAGATGCATCAAAAATTTAAATCAATGGTTTTTTTGACAAATTTCGACGTTTCAGGGTACTTTGATACCGAAAACATCGATATCTTGATGATGGGTGTGTGTGTCTGTGTGTCAGAGTTTCTTGAGGACGGTCTGGAGCTCAAACAGCTGGATGGAAAAACACCAAACTCAAACCTTAAGCCTGTTATGAGATGATGATGATGATGCGTTGATTAGTGTTTGAGTGAAATTTTGCAAGAGGAAGAGGAGCTCTATAGGAACCCTTAACTACCGTAATTCTGCAATGAACTCTGAATTCTTCTCATCAATTGTTATCGTAATGACCTATCAAAAAGATCAGCATCAGAGCAGTAAATGACTGAAATGTTACAGAATTATTTGGGTAACTTGGTCCCTTACGTCCAATTTTTTACCCCTCCATGTTTGATAAAAAAAAAAAAAAAAAAATCCTTAGAGGGCTAGCTCCCCATTACAGGATCAGAAATCAAATAAAATCACATCATAGCTGTAATCAGTCATTATCCAACCTGCTATATCCTAACACAGGGTCACGGGGTGGGGGTGTCTGCTGGAGCCAATCCCAGCCAGTACAGGGCGCAATGCAAGAAACAAACCCCAGGCAGAGTGCCAGCCCACCGCAGTAGCTGTAATCAATGACCTTGAAAAATTCTTGATGATAATACATATTTGTCATTTGTTAAATCTGACTGAGGTCCATAAAGAGTTAGTTCCCTAGTAAATGATTATTAAAAAAAAAAAAAAAAAATCACCAAATATTCATCATCACTGACACTGAAATAGTCTAAAACAATAGCTTACGTTTGGTAGTTGTCATTATAACACCTTTTCAAAGCGGCTCTTCGAGGGATACAAGCACCAGGAAAGAATCAAATATTTTAAATATGATTAGTCAGTCAGTCAGTCAATCAGTCATTGTCTAACCCGCTTAGTCCTGAGGTCACAAGGGTCTTCTGGAGCCTATCTGGCTAGCACAGGAGGAATAAACCCTAGACAGGGTGCCAGTCCATCAAAGAGCAAACACACACACACACCAAACACACCCTATTGTCACAAAAAAAATAACTGAAGAACATGTATGTTAGGCCGAATGCCCACTGGAGGCTGAGTGGTCTTTTGGCCTGGAGCCCCTACAGATCGTGGTGTTTTCCCTCCTGTTTGATTTCTTTCTGTCCATCCTGACCTCAGCATAGGATCATTACTTAGAGACTTAAAAATACAATTCTACATTTAAGGATTCTACTTCTCTTAATTATACACCTATCTTATATAAGTTAATTATTTTTTCAATAATTATACATTATTATTCTTTTTTTTTCACACTTAACTACTACTTTCACACCTTGTAAAGCATTTTGAGCTCCATGCTGCTTATGAAATTGTGCTTTAGACAAAAAAGAAAAAAAAAAACTTATGATCAGCAACCTTGAAACTGCATAAACCATAGTCCACGGGCCTCTGACCCCTTGTTCGCCATTAAGGGTTAACCCCTGGAGTCGGCAAATTATTTCTGCTGAAGACACCTAACGGTTTACTCTTTTATTATAAGGGTGTCATTTCCTGCACAAAATATTGCCCAAATAATTATGAGTCTAGATCGGTGATTCCCAACATGGGTCGCAAATTGATTTTTTAGGGGGGCAATTCGAGAATTCCCCGCTGTTGGCTGGGATTGGCTCCAGCAGACCCCCGTGACCCTGTGTTAGAATATAGCGGGCTAGACAATGACTGACAGAAATTCACTGTTAAAAATGATATAAAAAAATAAACAAATAATTTTTATTTTTTACAGAGACATTTATATAAACATAGAAGGGATGGTGAAGAACCTTCAATTTATGATTTTACAACCGGCTTGGGTTTGTCTACTTAGAAACAGTTTTTACCATTAAACTAATATGAATTGTAACAATGATCATCAAATTTGGCAATATAACAATATAAAAAGATCAAAATATTACAGAAAAAGCTATCATTGAAGTTATTTTATATTTCTGAATACCACGTCTCTTATTATATGTTTTGAAAACTGTATTTGCTGTATTTTCATATTACTTCATATAATATATAAATATTTTTTTTTAACAATTCCTTAGTGATTTCTTTGTCAGTACTTCAACTCTCCTTTCCTTCTTTTGTTTCCATGTTCTTTGGAAGCTTGTTTAGACCAAATTAATGACATTATGGGCTTCTTCCACGTCAGTAAGAGTTCACTTTTTGCATAGGTAATAATTAGAATAAGGTATATGTTGAAGTGGGGGACATCGTGATTTTACAGAGGCCTAGGTGGGGCATGGCCAAAAAAAAAAAGGTTGGGAGCCACTGGTCTAGATGGTTTTTAAAAAAAAAAAAAAAAAAAGAGAGAGGGAAACCCCAAAAAGCTCAAGGTCTTCCCTAACTAGACATCCAGACGAGTTGAACAGTATGTAATGGGGGAGTTGGTTCTTGCACCAGTGAGTCAGGGGGCAACAGGCTGGGGGATAAATAAACATTTCAAAGCCTTCAGAAGGAATTTTTATAAATGCATATCATTTTTCCAAAATTTTCTCTGAGGTTCTTTTATACTCTGATGGCCCACTCTTTTAAATGTTCAGGTCACAAGCGAATGCAGACCCTCTGGACTGAGTCCAGTTAACCTAGTTCTGGGTCCTGGCAACAGCTGGCACACACACACACACACACACAATGGAAGCCAACAATGGAGAGGGCACACTAGCATAGCAGCAGCTTCACTCATTCGGATCTAATTTGCTCAGTAAGTCGAATGTTGACATCTTCAGGAAGTTCAAAGAAAACTGTGCAGGTAGAGGAAGCCATCAATCAGGAAAGCCTGCTCCATCACCTGGTGAGCCCCGGGCACACTGGAAGTGGTTGCAGAAAAGAGGATGGTGGCAAAAATCCCTCCATTCTCTCCACTGAAGCACACTTAGTCACAGTGTGCGAAGAGGCGCCTCAGGGGGGGCGGGTGGGGGAGGGGGGTCTTGTCTGACCACCACTATCAAGCAACTCAATGCTTTTTCCTGGGGCACTTGCTAAATTTGTTTCTGAAATACCAATTTGAAATATCTGCACATTCGACATTAATAATGTATTTTTATTTAGTTATCGATCGATTGATTATTTTGTCCTGTGAATATGTACCTTTGTTTTTTTACGGTTCTGATGTTCCATGTTATGATGCACACACATAATAAGCACTTGTTCCGTGTTCTCTGCCAGTTTAAGGAAGCCAAAGTCAAAATTGTCTTTTCAACTGCAGAAATAGTTAATACGAGTCAAGCAAAGTACAGAATGTCATCTTTTATTCTGTCACATATATGCAAAAATAAAAAAAATTTAATAATTATTCTCCTCACAGGTATGGACAAGGGTGGCTGCCGGGTGCTTTGTGTTGCAAGCACAAAGATAAAGGTGTCAACACACAGCGCTTGTTTGACTTCTCCTTTCTGTGAGCCAATCAAGATAACGGCTTGAAAAGAAAATTATGAGTAATGAATTATCAAAAAAAAAAAAAAAAATTCAAGACAAAAGGGTGATTTAGTATACTTGGCACATAGCAAACTCCTGTTCTGCAAAGAAAAATACTCCACATATTCATTCTCGTTGACATGCTGTACAGCACTTTGCGCGACACCCTGTTACAGGTTGTGGTTATCGCTGTCCATTTTCAAATCCTCCTTATTCACTTCCCAAATCCCAGGCAGTCTTGAGGCTACATTTGGTATAAAACTCAAACGACGGTTCTGAAATTCAAGCTCCATGCTGCTCAGTGAAGTCTTCGATAGAATTATTAAATGGGCACCCCGAAAAATCTGCAAGTTCTCAGCTCTCTGACAAACAAAATTTGACAAGAAAGCAGCGACCTAAAGCGAACTGCGTCACCTGTTTAAAAACAGCAGACATAATGACCTGACGGTCTCTCAAAGGGAACAGAAACTTTGTGTTCATTCAATTAAAAAAATAAACACACCCCCATCTGGTGAATGATATGAGTCAAGACATGGAGCGAGCTGCGAAGTTCACTGGGGATACGCAGCTAAAAAGACTAAAGTTGAGCGCTTGCTAAAATCCACTCAAGTATGCAAGTCACTTGCTGAAAAGAAGGCCAAGCTTGAAAGCCTAAAAAGCTAAAAATGGCTGTCGGGAGGGCTTGGAAATTCCCTGAAATTGCTAGAGGAAACGTGTAAGGGACACTTAAACCACCTACACCTGAACACCTGAAAACCAAGGAGCTGGTGGTGGATTTTAGGAGGCCCAGGCCCCTCATGGACCCCATGATCATCAGAGGTGACTGTGTGCAGAGGGTACAGACCTATAAATACCTGGGAGAGCAGCTGGATGATAAATTGGACTGGACTGCCAATACTGATGTTCTGTGTAAGAAAGGTCAGAGCCGACTATACTTCCTTAGAAGGCTGGCGTCCTTCAACATCTGCAATAAGATGCTGCAGATGTTCTATCAGACGGTTGTGGCAAGCGCCCTCTTCTACATGGTGGTGTGCTGGGGAGGCAGCATAAAGAAGAGGGACGCCTCACATCTGGACAAACTGGTAAGGAAGGCAGGCTCTATTGTGGGCACAGAGCTGGACAGTTTGACATCCGTGGCAGAGCAATGGGCGCTGAGCAGGCTCCTGTCAATCATGGAGAATCCACTGCATCCACTGAGCAGGATCATCTCCAGACAGAGGAGCAGCTTCAGCGACAGACTGCTGTCACCGTCCTGCTCCACTGACAGACTGAGGAGATTGTTCCTCCCTCATACTAAAAGAAAAACTGATTTACACCTTCACTCTCCCAGACACAATCATCTGAAATGAGGGATGGAACACAAGGAGCACCATTCACAAAGGGGGAAACAAATATGGACATAAGATCAGTAAAGAGGCGTCGGTAGAGACTGAAATTCTGTACTTTGGCTTCATATTCATTTTTTTTTCTTAAACATAAAATTCTTCGAATATATATTGAAAATATTTATATATAAATATATTTGGGGAAAAAAAATGATCCACTGTGGCAACCCCTAACGGGAGCAGCCGAAAGAAGAAGATAAAAAAATATTTATTTGACTTCTCTTTGTCAAGCCTCAATTTGGCAGTGTATTCATCTAAAAAACTGAAGACTTGAAACCAAAGTGCTGGTCTAATCAGTTAAGTGAGACACGTGCTCTACTGCAGCGTCTTCAGCGTTCAACAGATGTAGGATTCGGGGAAAAGAGGAGGAGGAGGATAAGGTGACGCAGCTGTTAACATCCGGCCCCTCTCTGCTGCCCTTTGTTTATTGGTGCAATTAAAACGTCAGGAAAACAAACAAAACTGGGTGCTGACTTTCACCACGGCAAACAGCCTTCACGTCCAGTCACTATTCAAGGAGTGAGTGGTGGGGGTCCACATTAATGACAGGAAGGACTGGTCTCAGAACACAGAGAGAACCATAAAAGAAAAGGCAGAGCAGGCTCTTGGTTCTTGAGAGACATGAGTTCCCTTTAAAGTGGGAAGTGACGTCCTTCACATCTTCTACAACTCTATGGTGGATAGGGTGGTGTGCTGGGCAGGTAACATCATTTCAAGAGAGGCGCACCAAATTAAAAGGGTTGGCTCTGTTATGGGATGGACCACCCCCCCCCAATGAAAACTAAACTGAGTGGCATTATGAACTATGCTGCACATCCTCTCTCTGCCACAATGACCGAGATACAAGATGTGGCCGAGTTGGAGGCTGTGTGTTCTTTGTATAGAAAAATCCGCCAGTTTTGTTTCTGACTGAGTAAAGGAGGAGGAAAAAATAAAAGTGATAAATGTTTCACTGCTGTTCCTCTTTAGGTGAGTGAGACTGGAAAAGCTAGAAAAGATGTGTGAGTAACTAATCCTTCACCTTTGTGCAGATATCAAGTCCTTCCATGAGAACCCTGAATACAATGAGGTGGTCTCATGGCCTGGAACCCTTGCAGATTTTATTTTTTCTTCAGCCGTCTGGAGTTTTTTTTTGTTTTTTCTGTCCTCCCTGGCCATCGGGCCTTACTTTTATTCTATGTTAATTCGTGTTCTCCGATTTTAATCCTTACTTTGTCTTTTTTTCTCTTTCTTCATCATGTAAAGCACTTTGAGCTACATTTTTTGTATGAAAATGTGCTATAGAAATGTTCTTGTTCTTGTTGTAGACATGCATGTAATGCATTCCACAGTTAAGCTCCTTATTTTGCATCCCTCTTCACTGCAGTAACAGCCACATCAGCTCACACAGCCAACCGACTACATCAAGATATTCAGTTTCACTTTCAAAAGTAATAAACATGTCGGCCTCCTGGCAGGTGTCTTGAGGAGTGAAAAACGCAGAAAGCAAAGTTCACTGCATGTGTTGCTGACCGAAACATTTTTCATCGGTTTCAGATTGAGCTTCAGAGCAAGATTTCCTGTATTCATCTTCACCATGTCGACCCCATTTGGACCATTCTGCACATTTTATCCCCAACACGATCACAAAAAGACAGTCCTTTATCAATATAAATGAAGGTTTTATTTCAAATACCTCCAAAAAAGTGTTACATATGCACACAACACTGGTATCTCCCTTTCTACAATAATTCTCTCACCACCGCACTGCCCTCCTCCAGTCAAGTGTTGCCTCTCTACCACCCAGCTCCGACTCGCCTGAATAAGCTTGTGTGGTCCCTTTTATTACAAACCCGAGAGTACTTCCGGTGGCAGGGCGACTGTCTTATGGAAGTACTTCCGGGTCACACGAAAGTGCATAATTAGAGTAGGGAGCTGGTTTCCCCTGAATGCCCTCTTGCAGCACCCCGTGACACCAGTAGGGCTGCCCTGCCAGACTAAATTTCCTTGCATGCCCTTTTTATATATATATATATATATATATATATATATATATATATATATTCTGTGTGTGATATACCTTTATCATAAGAGCATCTCTTATCTGCGGAGGAGCATTCGATAGAAAATAAGAAAATACAAAGCTGGTTTTAAATTAAACGTCGTTGAAGTGGTGAAAGAAATTGTTAACTATGCTGCTGTAACAAAATTCAGTGTGTCTAAGAAACTGGTGCGACATTGAAGGATGCAAGAAGATGTAAAAAAAAATAAATATATAAAAAATAAGTTGTATTTCTGAACGGGCGTACAAGTTGAGGTCTGATTTTCTGATCAATTTTTTTGGGTTTCAAGACCCGACTTATACCCGGAGTGTACACGGTACTTTTTAGATCTGGTGAGGTCATCTTGCTGACTCTCTTTGTCTTGGAATGCCTATTCACAAGGTCTTGTACTAATACATAGTGACATGTGAAATGAAGGTGGATGGGCTCACCTATCACACAACAGTTAGTTACTGTACAGCACAGGACCTGTCAATTATGAAGCTCTAAAAGACTAAAGCAGGTGGACTTTATATACACACATACATTTTTTGCTCTCTGCCTAAGGACATGAATGAAGTCGGTTTGATCAGCAGTCCCTCATTTGAAATGAGCGCAAGCCGTTGAAGCATTCCCTGAGCATGTTTGGTTTTATTCCTGTAACCAAACAACCCACAAACATAAATGTCTGCTCAACGATCACACTGCCAGAGTGATTTTACAATTAAAAGCTAAATTATTTCAGGGCACTGTCATGGTGCAAGAGGCACTTCAGTTATGTCACACAAAGTTGTTCTTTTTCAATGGATCAAATTTAATTACAAATTTGCAGGATCAGATCAACTGTAGATAAATAAATGTGCAATGTGTATGGATAGGCCAGTGCTCTCCAATGGCTTTCTGCATTTCATGACACAACTAAGAATTTTTGAGCATCGACGGATGGAATGCTGAAAATCCAACAGGAACAAACCCTGGACAGGGCACCAGTCCACTGCAAGGAGGACACACACACGTTTAGCAGCACCAGTTCACCTAACCTGCACGTCTATGGACAGTTGGAGGAAACCCACAGAGACACAGGAAGAACTTCCAAACTCCACTCAGGGATGTAAACCCAGCTCTCCACAATGCGAGACTGCGACACCACCACTGCACCACCATGTCACCCTACTCTGAAAAGTCAACTTTTTCATTATTACAAAGTAAACGTCAAAATAGATGCAGCTTTAACACAGATGACCCGAGACTACCATTCAAGTGGTCCTAAAATATTATCCTTTTATTCGTGTTACGAATGCTATATCATCTCTTTGTCCCTCTTCTACTTGAAATCTTTTAAAAGTTAACAAGCTGCCACTAAATTACAGGAGCATCTGCCATTTTGTTAATGCAATTCTTCAGTTTCTCACTTGCTCAGACATCTCTAATGTCGGGTAACTACCAGAAATAAAAGCTGAATATATTTTAAAGGATAAATAAGGAAACTACATATGTTAAAGCACTGACCCTCCAATATGGACAAAAGGTACACTAGTGGAGTGAGCAAACCACAAGGCAGGGAGATCTGGTAATGGAGGTGTTGGACAGTCAAGTCTAAGCTTTCCGGCTCACACACACCTCAGAGCACTGATGGTCAATTTATCCGCAAACATTTGTACGATAACGAATATACTTTATTTTTCGCTCCACAAGACGCACTTCTTTTTCCCCAAAAAGTGGGTGGAAATGTCTGATGCGTCTTATGGAGCAAATATTGCGTCACAGACCGTGATGTGTATTACCTGACCTGACTCAGAGGACAACGAGGGTTCTACAACGGAGAAAAAATGCATGTCGCACTTTTGCCGTCACTGCACTTTGTATATGTAGACAGGAAGCTCTGCAGTCTACTTGTGACTTTACGCTGTAGGAAGAGAAGTAAATAAATCAAGGTAAATAACATTCGATCTGGCTCTTATATACAAAGTACAGTGATCCCTCGCTATATCGCGCTTCGACTTTCACGGCTTCACTCCATCGCGGATTTTAAATGTAAGCATATCTAAATATATATCACGGATTTTTCACTCGTTCACGGATTTCTGCGGACAATGGGTCTTTTAATTTATGGTACCTGCTTCCTCAGTTTGTTTGCCCAGTTGATTTCATACAAGGGACGCTATTGGTGGGTGGCCGAGAAGCTACCCAATCAGAGCACGAATTACATATTAAATAAAACTCCTCAATGATATACGATATGCTTCCCGTGCGGCGCTTCGCAAACTTAAAAGCTCTAGCAGCACGTATTGATTTTTGATTGTTTGCTTTTCTCTGTCTCTCTAACTCTCTGACATTCTCTGCTCCTGACGAGAGGGTGTGAGCAGAGGGGCTGTTTGCACAGAGGCTGTTTGCTTAGAAAATATGGACGCTCCTGTAAAAAATGCTGAAAGACTACCTTCACATTGATCCCTTCATTGCGGCTGCTTTATCGCGGAGCTTCACATACATAAAAGCCCAACAGCCCTATTGATTTTTGATTGTTTACTTTACTCTCTGTCTCTGACATTCTCTGCTCCTGACGGCACTCCTTTGAAGAGGAAGATATGTTTGCATTTTTTAAATTTTGAGACGGAACTGCCATCTGTCTTGCCATGGAGCACAGTTTAAACTTTTGACTAAAGGGTGTTATTTCATGTCTAGAAGGCTCTAATAATGTTAAAAAACGCATTTAGAAGGTCATAAACAGGTTTTCAATGCTCTAACTGCGAAAATATTAGATTTATAAATAAAGAATCCTACTTCGTGGAAATTCATTTATCTGTCTGGAGCGGATTAACCACGATAAACAAGGGTTTACTGTATAACTGTGCAGAGAATATTTATAAACAGTGTGGGAGAGTTTCTAAGGGCTTAAAATACATAAATACATAACCATACAAACATATGGTTTCTACTTCGCGGATTTTCACCTATCGTGGGGGGTTCTGGAATGCAACACCCGCGATCGAGGAGGGATTACTGTACAGCGACAAAAGCTTCCACCTGCAGCCATAGGCTCTTCAGTACGCAAGCGAGCAGTTCTCCGCGCTAGTGTTTAGATTTGGACAGGGGTGTATGTGACTGCATTTTAGTACCATTGCTTACAAACTGAAGTGTCAGCGTGCACTTTTCGTGGCATTACACGTATGTGTTTTGGAGCATGCCGGTGTCGATCAAACACAGGAAGCTCTGCAGTGTACTTGTGACTTTACGCTGTAGGAAGCAAGTAAATAACTCAAGGTAAATAACATTTGATAACACTGGCTTTTAGGCAAGTAACATATAAATGTTAATGTTTTGGACACATGCACCGTCCAGATCTAAACACTAGCATGGAGAGTCGCTCGCTCGCGTACTGAAGAATCTATAGCTACAGGTGGAAGTTGCCATTAGCAATGCCTTAGACGGAACTGAAGATAGTATAATATATGAAGATAACGAAGAAAGTGACATCAGTGATTGTGAGCAACTGAGCTTCATAAATTCTGACACCAGCAATGAGAAGTTCTTGGGGTTTCCAGAAAACTAGAAGAATGCTTGAACCTTAAAGTCTCTCCTCATTTGTTAATGACAGTGATGATGGTTCTTAATCCGGCTGTTGACATGGTTGAATTATTATTCTGCTATATTTTATTAAACGTATTAGTACACCATTTGGTTCGGAATAAATATATAATTTTTTTTTTTTCCTCCTCTAAACCTAGGTGCGTTTTATTGTTGAGTATGTCTTATGAAGTGAAAAATACGATAATTAATTACATGTCTGTGTGTGATCTGTCAGTGATTTTAAATAAAATAATTAAGTTAACTGAATAAATGTGAATTTGTTTCTAAAGTACTGCCATAACATGTATGTATGCTAGCTCACCAGCACCGTCTGGTATCCACATTAATAAAAGGATAAGTGTCTGTCAGGTTGGAAAAGGTGACACATCACTGATGTTTCTAGTCATGAAATGCACTGCATGTGTCATTCCAACAGATGGCACATCACAAACACTCAAACTGCTTTAATGAATCCCATACCAAATGGCACCTAACAGAGATGTTTGGATTGCAAAGTGCAGTGCAAAAGTTAATGTTCAGGTCTATGCTTATTACTTCAGATTTGTACCCACAGCTAGTAAAGTAATAAAAGGGCACCATTTACTCAAATATGTTTAAGGTTTATGCATTTCAAGCTCCCTGTCAATTACTTAATTTAAACAAAAGAAAGCATGTTATATTAAACATCTCCAAACTTTATTGTGATTAAGAGGTGGGAAGACAAACCTTTATAAATCTCTTTAAAGGATATTTACAATCATTTTTCTACACAAATGACAAACTAGCTACATTAAGCTATTTAAAAAAACGCTGCTTGAACACATGCAAGAACATACTAATTAAAAGAGCAGAAGGTAAGATTACGTTTATTGCAAGGATGAAGGAACAAAACACCCCGGATTGTAAACCCCGGTTCTAAAACCATACACCCTATCTTAAAATGTGGAAATTCAAATCATCTATAGCTTTATCTATCACATATTAAATGTTCAATAAATTACAGATCACCAAAATAACACAACCCGTTCTCAAAAAACGAAAAGTAGTTCCGAGTACTTGCAGGAAGGCCGTCGAACATAAATATATGTTACAAAATATATACATCACTAAGAAGAAAATGTATGATACACATCTTAATTCCTAAAACCAAGGATAAAGCTGGGTTAACAGACTCTGCATTTAGCATCAATTGCTACCAAGATAGGAACAAAGAACAATTCATTACAGCAGTGCAACGCAAATACGCACACACAACATCAAAGGCTCATGGAACAAAACACTTGGAAGTGGGGATAGGATAACATTTATGCCGGAGACGTTTACCTCCATTAACCACCCTCTGTTCTACTCCAGAGCTTGGGCTGTACTCGGAATTGTGAGTGACGCCACGTGGAGATGCAGATACAGAGCCTGGCTGTGTCATTCTTGGAGAACTCTGTCTTACACTTGTCCAAGACATGCCATCTCGATTTCTTTGTCCAGGAGGAACGTATTTGTCTCTAGACATGAATGTACAGAAAGAGAAAAAGAAAGACAGTCAAAAACCAGAAGAGAGAGTTAAACAGGCAGTTTCTAACACAGCATAACACCCTTTTTGTTCCAATACTGCTTTTTGACTTAGCTGCACTGAACACAAAAAGAAGAGCCTGTGACCACTGAACTCTGACCTCTCTTCGACTCTTGATGTGTGGACACTTGGGCCAAATTCATAAATAATCAATTAAATATCACCGCTCATGGGACTAAATTTAACACGACAGAGACATCATGCAAGCACAGGAGATTTAACTTATGTGGGGCGTGTGGCTCTGCCGATATCTCTGCAAAAGGACGAAGGGCCAAGACTTCAGAGTCCTGGTGGTCCCTGTTTACGAGACATGGATGCTATCCAGTGACCTGAGATGAAGACTGGACTCTTTCATTGTCTCTTTGGAGAATCCTTGGGTACCATTGGTTTGACTTTGTGTTGCTCATGGAGTCCCGAATGAGGCACATGACCTGCATCGTGAGGGAGCGTCAGTTACGGCACTATGGCCATGTGGTGTGATTCCCTGAGGCTGTTCCTCATTGTTGAGGACCCGAGTGGCTGCACCAGACCAAGGAGACACCCATGTAACACCTGGCTGTGGCATTTCCAGAGGTTGGGATTGGACCGCGTGTCTGCCTGGGTGGTTGCCAGCTAGGATCCAGAGCTGTTTTGTCGTGTGGTGGGTGCAGCAATGTGCTGTATCAGTGTATGCTCCCCAACCTGACCTGACCTGGAGTAACTGCAAAGTGATGGTGACATCCCCATGGGATTAATAAAGTTTATTCAATCTAATCTGGAGAATACAGTTCAAGTCAGAAATTGGCATACACTTCGGGTGAACTCTTTATACTTCATTTTATAAGCCCTCCACAGATTTTATACAAACTATAATTTTGGCATACGGTTTAAGGCGCCTGTTTTGTGCAGGGTAAAAGTTATTTTTTCCAATAATGCTCCAAAACAGAGTATCTCACTTTTTATTGATTATCTAACAATTCCAGTGGGTCACAAGTTTCCATATACTTCGTTAACTGTGCATTTAAACAACTTGGACAATTCCTGAAAATGATGTCAAGCCTTTAGGCAATCAGACAATTAGCTTCTGATATCTAATTAGCCTCACTGGAGTCAACATGTGAATGGATGTTAAGGCCTACCATCAAACTCGTTGCCTCTTTGCTTGACATAATGGGAACAATCAAAAGAAATCAGCCAAGACCTCCACAAATGTGGTTCATCCTTGGGCAAAATTTCTAAATGCATGAAGGTTCCACATTCATCCATACAAACAATAATATGCAAGTATAAACACCATGGACCACCCAGCCATCATACCACTCAGGAAGGAGATGCATTGTGCCTCCTAGGGAAGAATGGACTTTGGCACAAAAAGTCCAAGTCAATCCCAGAACAACAGCAAAGGACTTTGTGGAGATGCTGAAGGACACAGGTAGACAAGTATCGATATCCATAGTAACACGAGTCCAACATAGACATCACCTGAAAGGCCGCTCAGCAAGGAATAGGCCACTGCTCCAAAGATGCGATCAAAAAGCCACACTGAACTTTGCAGTGGCACATGGGGACAAAGATTTGGTCTTCTAGAGAAAAGTCCTCTGGTCTGATGAATCCAAGGTTGAACTGTTTGGCCATAATGACCATTATGTTTGGAGGAAAAAAGGGTGAGGCTTGCAAGCCAAAGAACACCATCACAATCGTCAAGCATGAAGGTGGGAGCATCATGTTGTGGGGGCTGCAGGAGGGACTGGTGCACTTCACAAAACAGATGGCATCATGAGGAAGGAAAATGATGGAGAGACACACTGCAGTAACATCTTAGAAGCTCAGCCACAAATGGGTCTTCCGAATGGATTGGGAACCCAAGCAGAAATGGCTCAAGGACAACCTGGTCGAGGTACTGGAGTGGCCATCACAAAGCCCTGACATCAATCTGATTGAATAAGTGTGTGAGAGCAAAGGAGACATACAGACCTGTCCCAATTACACCAGTTCTGTCTGGAGGAGTGGGCCGAAACTCCAGCAACATATTGTGAGAAGCTTGTGGAAGGCAGCACATAACGTTTGGCTCAAATTAAACAATTTAAAGGCAATGCGACCAAATATGAACAAAATTTATGTAAACTTGTGACCCACTGGAATTGTGATATTGTCAATAAAAAGTGAAATACAGTGATCCCTCGCTATATCGCGCTTCGACTTTCGCGGCTTCACTCCATCACGGATTTTAAATGTAAGCATATCTAAATATATATCACAGATTTTTCGCTGGTTCGCGGATTTCTGCAGACAATGGGTCTTTTAATTTATGCTACATGCTTCCTCAGTTGGTTTGCGCAGTTGATTTCATACAAGAGACGCTATTGGCAGATGGCTGAGAAGCTACCCAATCAGAGCACGTATTACATATTAAATAAAACTCCTCAATGATATGCTTCCCACGCGGTGCTTGATTGTTTGCTTTTCTCTGTCTCTCTCACACTCTCTGCCTGACGGAGGGGGTGTGAGCACAGGGGCTGTTTGCACAGAGGCTGTTTGCCTAGAGGATACGGACGCTCCTCTAAAAATATACCGCTTTATCGCGGTGCTTCGGCATACTTAAAAGCACGTATTGATTTTTTGATTGTTTGCTTTTCTCTCGCGCTCTCTCTCTGACATTCTCTGCTCCTGACAGCGCTCCTTTGAAGAGAAGATGTGTTTGCATTCTTTTAATTGTGAGAAAGAACTGTCATCTCTGTCTTGTCATGGAGCACAGTTTAAACTTTTGACTAAAGGGTGTTATTTCATGTCTAGAGGGCTCTAATAATGTTAACAGTGTGGGAGAGTTTATAAGGGCTTAAAATATATAAAAATAACCATACAAACATATGGTTTCTACTTCGCGGATTTTCATCTACCGCGGGGGGTTCTGGAACGCAACCCCCGCGATCGAGGAGGGATTACTGTACTCGGAGGTCTGTGAACATTGATGGAAAAAAAAGGACTTTTGCCCTGCACACAGCAGACATCTTAAACGATAAGCAAAATTTACAGTTTGTTAGTATAAAAATCTGTTTAAGACTTATAAAGCGAGTTTTAAAAAAATTCACCCAAAGTGTATTGAAACTTCTGACTTCAATTACAAATTAATTAAATAAAATTGAGAAATTTACTAATACTTCAAAACAAATACTTAAATAAATAAATAAATAATTTTGGCCACATTTAAAAAAAACAAAAAAAAAAAACAAAAAAAAAAAACATAAGGCCATTAACAACAGACATTTTTCTCCATAATAAACACTAAGTAACTGCAGACAAATTGCAAAAAGAGTAGCAAATCTGAACATTCATGTGAGAAACGGTCAAATTGTGTTCAGTCACGCGCAAAGTTTACCCATCCATCCATTATCCAACCCACTATATCCTAACTACAGGGTCAAGGGGGGGTCTGCTGGAGCCGATCGCAGCCAACACAGGGCACAAGGCAGGAAAGAAACCCCAGGCACGGCACCAGACCACCGCAGGGCATGCGCGCGCACAGACAGACACACACACACACTCGGGACAATTTAGAATCGCCAATGCACCTAGCCTGCATGTCTTTGGGCTGTGGGAGGAGACCCACGCAGATGCAGGGAGAACATTCAAACTCCACGCAGGGAGTGTGTGTGTGTGTGCCCTGTGGTGGGCTGGCACCCAGCCTGGGAATTGTTCCTGCTTTGCGCCCTGTGCTGGCTGAGATTGGCTCCAGCAGACCCCTGTGAGCCTGTGTTAGGATATAGCGGGTTGGAAAATGACTGACTGACTGACTTCTTATGTAAATGCACTTAAGGACTAGTTCAGGGCATATTTGTGTACTTTTAAGTTTGGTTTTTTTTAGCTCTTCCTTTTTTAGTAATTTAGGGGACTTTGTTTACATGCATTTGATTACTTCATTGGCACAGTTCTAGATGGTTGTTCTTATGCTTTATGACTATTGAGTAAACAATTTAAGTTAAACAGAACATGCCTTTGACTATGCACGGCTACAAGGTAAGCAGGATTTTTCCACTGCTATCATTCCCTTCCTCTAACCTAACATGTTCAAAGTATTAAAGGTTTGTTTCCTTGCATGCAGTGCGTGACTCAATCTAGAAAAGTATAACTTTGTCAAGCAAGTCTAAAGCTTTAGTTAGATAACTTTTCATTGTCATAAAGCACAGAAACAAAGCTGCCAACCTTAAACTCCCAATGTGCCCCTCTCGTTCGGTGCTTCTCGTCACAGCCGTGTACTTCTCCTCCTCTGTGCGGTCATCATTTTCTAGTGCTACTCGCGCCTTGTAGACAGCACTGGACTCGATCTCTTCTGCCAGCTGGGCTGCACGGGCTTCCCGTTTCAAAAACTCTTCTGAATTATCCCTCTCTAGTGGCACCCTGTGAAGATGTAATTCAAATTTTAATACTTAAAATATTTCACAGACATTTCATACAATACTAACACTGCATTTATTAAAGACAAAGCTCAGTAACTGCTACCACAAGAGTAAAGCATAAAGACAATACATTGACAACAAAACTTGTAAACAGTATGGCATTACAGGTGAGATCAAACTAGTTTGGGGGGGTTAGAAATGGAAGAAACCCTCCATGTTTGCAAGATTCTAGACGCGGAGTAAGGAAAGATGCAATAATACAAACTACTTACACTACTTTTAAAAACTGTAATACTAAACCTTCCTTCCAAAATCAATTTTCTGTACTCATTGTATTTCATGTGTCCCCACCTTACCCCCCAATGCTATGTTATATATAAAAAAACAATTATGCTTTTCTCAAACAAGTTATACTGTATAAAAGACAGAGCTGTTAAAGATAGACGGCACGGACCTTTCACAGTCAATACAACACGTGTGCACTTTTGTCACTGTTGAGTTCCTCACCCCTATGTAATTGTAAGAGTTACTTAAGGCAAAACACATTAACTGTGGTAGTGTAAATTTCACAATTAAAAGTTATTTTATTGGAGTAATATTTGAAATGTTGAACACATTCATACGTCACAACTCCAATAAGCAATTTGTTCAACCTAAATATTGACAGCTTAGAAGGGAAACAAACAAACAAACAAATAAAATGCTAACAGTACATCAAGCAGACAGACACGGTCAAGGATCACTTGTGCCCTATCCAGGACGTTTTCTGCTTTGTCACCAGTGCTGTCAGGCCCTGCAACGGGCTCCCCACGTCCCTGAAATGGATTAAGAAGGTTTGAGATTTATGTTAAGCTTTGATAATGACTTTTTCTCACTAGCAAAGCTGCAACATAAATTAGTAAAACTGACCGTTATGAGGCTTGAGTGTTTAAATGATAACCACCTAATGACAAATCCATTTTTACAAATTGTACTCCCGGGGAAAAAAAAAAAAAAAAAAAAAAGAAAAAACGCAAACAGACATACAGGGATGAAATGAAAAATATGGAGCACTTCAGAAATTACAATTTAAAAACAATTAGTCAATAGGGCAGCATCGATATACAGGGGTGGGCAAAAGGAGGTTTGCAGTTGTTCACACGGAAAAAGACATTCAGGTTATGATTATTACAATAGCTTTATTAACTCAACAGCATTAATAAGTAGAGGATAACAACTGAATAATACAAGAATAAACTGTGTTTTGTGTTATCATAACTGTAAACATACTTTTGTCCACCACTCTGTGTGTGTGTGTGTATATAATATATATATCCTTATATATAATTTGATACTATTCGTATGTACGGTGTTCGCGTCGTCAATACCCCATATGCATGGAGTTCGCGTCGTCAATACCCCCCCCGTATGTAGGGTGTTCGCGTCGTCAATACCCCCCCCGTATGTA
>JANRMT010062838.1:5558793-5586481 GCA_026402145.1 Polypterus bichir lapradei | reverse complement strand
TGGTGTTCGCGTCAATACCCCATATGTATGGTGTTCGCGTCAATACCTCGACTCAATACAAGTTAGAACCATGCAATGGGACTCTGCCTTTGTAGTTAGAACATAACGTGACAAACGCGGACACAGTATTGCATGATTGGCTAAGAATGTTCGAATGCTTCAGTGACACCGCTGGACGGCCGACTATAGTAAGTTGCCGTTTGTTCGAGCAGATAACAGTAAGTTCGGTTGGTTTTTGAACGTTGGTTTGGTGGGGCGTACTTTCCAGGACTAACATCGTCGACTGACAAACTCTTTGATAGCTCCGGAACCGTAAGTAATTTCGAGCATATCGCCATTTGCTTGGTATGTCGAAATCTATCTTTGGGCAGTTCGGTTTTGGCATCCATCCTTCTGACATCTATTGGCAAACTGAGTAAGGACGGCTGGGTATTAACAACGATCAATGTTTAACTTTTAGCCGATCTCAGATCTAAAATGACCACCCCAACATAATTATTACTCCGACTCCGATTGGAGTCGTAAAATGCGGTTTGTTTTGAAAATTTGTTTGCCGGAAAAAATCAAATGAGGTGCGCAGAAGAGCCGAGTTCACGCAGCCCTGTTTAAACAGGAAGCTCTTCATTACATCGGTCGAAAAGGTCTATTTTAAGCACAAATCAGTGTCATGATAACAAAATCATTTCAAGGACTTAAAAAAACAAATAATTATGTGCAGAGAAAGTATGGATTTCACAAACGCAGAATTTTTAGCTTGATTCGATCAGGCTCCCAGTCGCTAGTGTATGTGTGTGTGTGTATATATATATATATATATATATATATATATATATTTTAATATACGTATACATACATACATACATACATACATACATATATACGCACACACACACACACACACACACACACGTGTGTATATCTCTATATATCTATCAATCATATACTGTATATGGAGACACTAATAAGCTCTACCACTTAGCTCTGCTAATGAACTTCATCTGCATGGCATCAAATCTCAATCCAGATTCTTTTCATGTTTAAGTCCTAGCTGCCCCCTACCCTCCATTTAAAATTCTGTGTAAAAAGCAATATATGTCTAACTGATAACAGTTGTTAGGTGTCTGTAAAGTAATTGTATTTTCTTCTGAGACTCTTCACTTGAATTGATCGATTTGGTCACCTTGTCCTGTCACACTTATTCCCAAACAGTTACTATATCTAATAAAAATATACTCCTCCTTTCAGCCACCATAATATGTGCTACTCAAACTAGTTGTGCATTTAAAAGCCAACAAAAAAAAAAATAAAAAAAAAAAAAAATGTAAAGATAAATAAAGCTGGATAAGCCTCTGGCAAGTTTGCTCAAGGTTGCATAACAAAAGCCCCATTCATTAAATAGTAAATAAAAAAAGCTGATAATTTAATGCACAATCCATAACAGACTATTTAGTCAAGAAACAAGCAAAATGGCCTGCGATATAATGCAGTAAAATGTGATATTTTACAACTTACGTGTAAGAGGAGAGACTGCTGTCATAAGTAGATTTAACACCATAGTTTTCTTCATTAAATTTGAACATGTCATTGGGATCCCAGCCATTGGACTTGAGGAGATAGAGAGAGAAGAATGAAAAAGAAAAAAAAAACAAACATATATTATTCAGATACAGTGATGCTTTGTTATATATACTATTTTGTAACAAATTTAGGGAAAGAAGACAAAGCACATCAAATCAATAAATATTAAGGTTATATACTACAATATTTATCCACTGAATGCATGAAAAGGGAATGTTGACGCTCGCATCCTTGGCTTCTCATTTTCTTTTCATTCAGCACAACACATTTTGTCACCTTGTCATCATTTCCCACCTTTCTGTCCACCACACCCAAAACACTGCAGTTTGTTTCTTCTTTCCAAAGGACTTGTGAGATGCTGAGAAAAGGGAATTGTACTCAAGTGACAAGCCACCCTCTCCCACTACAAACGGAGTTGAACGCTACTCACATACAGTACGGTTTTTTACACCATGCATGTTTAAACATAAAATACGCATCCTGCACTACTTCTAGCAGGCTTTCAAAGCTTAATTTGAAATGAAGCACTGTTTCTTTGTTGATTCATAGACCGTGATTACATTGTCCTCCAATGCCGCATGTCATTACAGGTATTTTTCATTTTATATTATTCATGTTGGCAGAGACAGTGAGTTAAAGTCAACTATACGGATTGGGTTGCATTTGAGCAAAGACAGTTGAATTTCTTCTTGTATGATGTTTGACAATCTGCAGGAGGAAATGGAAACAAGGGCAATACTTCTGCTGGGTACAATTTTAACTAGCTCAAGTGCCCGGCCTTGCCTGGGTATATCTGCATATTACGTTAAGGGAAAAAAGCAAAGGTTTCTGTGTGTTATTTAAATGGTGGCCCTGCTGGTATTGCTAGCTGTCCCACCCATTATCAACACTTTGCCTCCATCAACATCTCTGCTCTCGAAAGTTGAGAATTGGTCCTTTTCGGGTCCAACTAGATAACAGAATTGTGGTAACTCCTTGCTGTGTTATAACCGTGAATGCCGCCCTAATAGTTTAAGTTTGACAGTTTGCAGCTCTTAAATTATCAAGACAAGAAGACAAAGTAGGAGTTAAACAAAAACCCTGTGATTCTCCTTTGTGTTGTACTGCACTTCCACTCTTGATTAGGCCTCACCCAACACCACTCTGCCAAAGCACACAATACCCCTTTCTATATTACAGTAGATAAGAGCAGCACACGCAGTATTGCTCGGCTAAGTGATGTTAAGCTCTGGTCATTCTGACTGCTAGTTTGGCTTCAGTGCGTTTCACTCACACTAAGCCAGCAGGTGGCACTCGTGTGCAAACTGCAGCACACAGGTTGAGATAGATAGATGGACAGAGGGATGGATGGATACAACAATGCTACGAACGCAAAGGTTAAAATATTTTGTTCCACAGTAGCCTCTCTTGTCCGTATTGTTCTAGAGAGCAACTTTGCCAAATTTTGTCCAGATCAGTCTAAAGGCACAGGATTATTTATATATTTATTATATATATATATTTATTATATATATATATATATATATTTATTATATATATTTTGTCACACACGTGCGCATGGGAAATCACTAAAGTGCCTACAAAATAGTAATTATATACCACACCAGGGAGCGGCGGAATGTGCCGTCTCTCTCAGACCATTCTCGGGAAATCCTACTTGGTTCCGGCGGTGACAATGATGTCACTTTCCGGTCATGAAGACATCACTTCCGGTTCCAGCGCCGATGACATCATTTCCCGTTTTATCAGTTAAAACCATCATCTTGTCTCCATGCCAACAGTTCTGTTCTAGACTCTGTTCTGTGCACATCGTGCTACTTTAAATCAAACTTTTGCAGCTGGGAAAAACAACATACGGGTGGCTGCCCCAAATCTTTATGATGTCTTTGACTCTTTCTTATGACAAAATATATATCTATATATCTATATTTAAACGTACACATATACACACACACACAGGGTAACCTTGGATTGCAAGTAACATGGTTTGCGAGTGTTTTGCACCAGCAGCCACTGCGGCCCACATGGACCGACTTTGCCCACCCTGCATTACAGGCACAACTGCTACTTGACTTGTTGGAAAACAAACTCTACAGAGACTTTTACAGACCTTTTTACTTTCTTGTATATGAAGTTCAACCTCGAGATTTTGATGAATCTCACCGTTTTAGACCTCCCTGAGTCCGATTTACTTTCTCGTAGGGAAAAGTATTGTCATCATCCAAAAATATGATGTCAAGATTTTGATGACTCTTGATGTTTTAGACCCGAGTCCAAAAACACCATTTTTAAAATTGTGTGTGTGAACACAATAACTTGAGTTCGCTTTCACTTCGTTTAACCATATTTTGCATACAAATATCAGGTACAAAACATAACTTTCTAACAGCTTTTGGGATATTTCTGCTAACAGGAAGTGTTACTTTAACTTTTATTCAGGAAGCTGCAGTCTGATTTATTTAACTTTACTTTTATAATAATTGCTTAATATAGTATTACTTTGATTTGTGGTTGATGGTTCTTTAATGTACATAAAATAAAAATATAATCCTTGTCTTGCGGTTTACTCCTCAGATATCCATTCCCATATCTGAGTATATGAGAAAGTCACAGGGAGAGCACTCCCGATTTTTAAGACGGAAATACTACAGTCACTGATGTTTTTGTAAGCCACTCTAGAAACCATAAATGGTGCCTATTAATAAACCACTAAAACTTAACAGAAGGAAATACTATATTTGCAATAAAGATTGGTTTCCTCCAATTTTCAAATACAAGTAGCCAGACCAATAATTTGACCAAAACACAACTACAGGCTAAAAAACAAGTTACAAATATAAACTTGTTGAATGGTACACTTTTACAGAGATCAGTACCTCTGCAGTTCTACTGTGTTATTGTTTTAGTAAATGCGGTTGAAATTTATTTCACCTAATTTTTGGGAGAGCTGAGCACTTTGAAATGTTTTTGTCTTCAACCCAAAAAAGCTAAAGGGGCATAAATCGCACACAGTGGCATTCTGAGGTCTAAAAACAAAGACTGTTTAGTTCCAGCATTTTTAGATTCCTGAAAGAATAGCCTCGTGTTTTGTGCAATGCCTTTTTCTTTAGAGACATCTACCCTTAAAATACACTTTGCCAGTTCAAAAATAGGTTACTCATGTATAAAATTTATTTATAATGTACTCACATCTAAAATTAGGGAATATGTAGTTATAATAAAGAGGAGGTTGGTTTATGGCTCAGCTGCATTACAAATTTTCAAAAAAAAAAAAAAGACAAACGCACACAATGGGCTTTGGTAATGTTGCATTTTAAAGCTGGTTTTGATACTGCACGATGTTTTAGTCATCATTCAAGTTGGTGGATTACAAATGAAAACACATAAACTTCATGCTTTGTTCTGTGTTCTTACGGACATACATACCACATCAGTTTCCAAGGCTTCTAAATCCTCACTTGCCGTCTCTCCACTGTCCCACGGCTCTAAATCCTTTTCTTTATGTTCACCGTTTATTCTGGCATTGATGGCAGAATCAGTAAATGTATCTAATTGGCAAGATTAAAAAAAAAATACAGAATTAATGGCACAATGCAGATGTACAGTAAGGACATTCAGACCAAAAAAGGACTAAGCAATAAAGAACAGGTGGGGATGGGGGTCTTAAGAAAAACTAGGAAACACAAAATAAATGAAACAACCAAAAGCACGCCACAAAAACCTATCAAGTCAAAGCCACCGACCAGGACAACATGTCAGGTCAGATCCCCATACAGAGAATGGCACTTTATCAGATCATGCCTTGCAGGATTATTACCACAAGGACAACAAGTTTGGGGGAAAAAAAAAACACATTACTTCTCAATTTATATAATTTTTCCATAAAAAAAAAAAAAAAAAATAAGAAAAAGAGTTTATACACAAATGCATGTGTCCAATTCAGGTGGTTTAAAAAAAAAACAAAAAACACAACAAATAAGCACAAGTAATATCCATCCAAAGCACGAGTATTAGAGAAATACAATTTTTGGATGGACATTAGTCTTGACACTGTTAATTCACCCAGTTAAAGAGACGTCAACTCATGATCCTCTATTACTATCTTCTTGATGTCGTCTATTACATTGAAAAGAATAAAATTCAACTTTTTAATAACTCCTAGCTATCTGGTCTGCTCTAAGACCATCAATGAAGAATGACCTAATGATCTATATATGATGTGCAAGACAAACGAGTGGGACATGAAGTTTTGGGGCCCAGAGACCCTGTCAAATTCTTCCAGTATATTTTACACAATTGGCAACAATGAGCGTTTTTCTGTCATAAAGAGTAATGGGTTGTGCAGCTGAGACACATAGAACTGTCATCAAAATATGTCTGCAAAGAAGGGTAAAGCCAAATGAATCAGTTGCTGTGTAAATTACATAAACAGGACATAATGTACTGTTAACTCAAAGTTACAATTCACGATTTCCAATTACCTTAACTCTCAAGTCTTTGGGAATGTAGTAGGAAAAAACCCCAGACAGACATACAGGTGGGGCGTTGGCAGTAAATCGGAAACAAGGACGCTCCGTTTCTGAAGCAGCATTATTACTGAACCTTGGTGTCCTCCACGTTTGAAGGCACAGAACAAAACAAACTTTCGATCAGACACACATCAGCAATACAGTGGTACGACCGATGTGTTAAACACGCATGAAAGCGTTCTCTTTCAGTTTGCGCTTTCCTATGTACCAGTGTCAGTTTCTTGAGTGTTTCGTTGCATCAGTCTCATGTTGCACTAGGTATCTTACTATGTACTGTCAGAGCGTTCTGGGTTCCAAACCTAACACCACTCCACCCGGTCAAGCGACCAAGCATCTGAAAATCAAAAGGATCAAGGTGAACCTTACTCCTTCCTGCCCACCCCTGCTGGAGGAAACAACCAAATATCTGGTAGCCGAAATAGTCATGGTGGGGGGGAATGTGATGAAAATAAATCGAGTTTGGTCTGGTGCTGAAATCAAGAGGGAGAAATACTGCAGTGCATTAAACGAGCCAGTGTCTGCACGCTGAATTCTTCAAAGTGTGATCAACTCTGTTAAGGAGCTAAGACCCCCAGGGGCCTGAGCGTTTAAGGGGTCTTAAACCGGCCTCAGCACCATTCATAAACTTGCAAAGAATATCTATTTAAGTTTTCACTAATGTCATAGTACACTTTGTACTTTTATACAGCATCATTAAAAATAAGAAATTATAAAAATCACACGACAAAGCATTTATAAAAGCAGAATTTCCTTAAACAAACAAACAAGGGAACCATATAAATATCCTATCCAATACATTAAGATTAAAAGTGCAGGCACAGTAAAAAAAAAAAAAAAAAAAAAAAAGTAGGAAATGACAATATAAGTTTCTTCAGTGTATTTTACAGATGAATAAAAAATGACATTTTTAAGGTTTTAGAAGATCATTTGTGTAAATATAATGTTATCGCAATGTTGCCCTTACACTTACCGCAACCAAAAAAATATCCTTATTCTTTATTGCTAGCCTAAGATACATAATTGTAAAAAAATTAACAATTATGGCAGGAATTATGTTTTTAATTATTTATATAATTTTATATTGTCTATACTTAATGAAAAAATCCTTAATTTTTATATTTTTTTTTTACAAAATAATGTACAAATTAAAAGGTTATTAAAGTGACTACTCATTTGCATTAGATTACACTAGATCATTTTTAGTCTTTTTTTAAACACCCTTCTCATATAGTACACACCCAAACGTTTTCATTAATTTGGACTAAAATTGCTTCTGGGGAACTCACTGGGATTGGGGGCCCTGAGATGCAGGCTTCATTTGTTTCATGGTAGACCCACCCCTGCTTTGCAAATTCCAGACTAAGAAATAGAAACCCAGACAGTTTCAAAATGGACAGTGACAAGTCAGACATGAGTGTGAGCAAAAGCTCAGGAGCAGACGGCAAAACTCTCGAGGAGACCACATAGTGTATCCCTCTCACTCAAGGTATGTACAGTGGGTATAGAAAAGAATCCCCCCACCACCCTTCAAAATATTCCCTTTTTTTGCTTTACAGCCTTAAATGAAAACACACATACAAAATATTTTTCTAGCTTTACTTACTCAATGCAACCTCTAACACCCAAGTGAAAGATATCACAGCTACAGCTCAGAAGAATTTAAAAAAAACAAAAACAACAAATACTGAGATTAATAAAGGATCACCCCCCATGTCAATGTCATTTTGTTGACCCACCTTTTTGCTTTAATGACAGCCTTGAGTCTGTTGATTCTTCTCTATCAGCTCTGCACACCTAGATAGAGCCCATTCAATATTTGCCCCCCACTCTTCTTTCCAGTTTAACTCTTCAAGTCCGCTCAGATTAGATGGCAAGCGTTGGTGGTCTGCTATCTCCACAGATTTTCAGTGTGATTTAGGTCTGAGCTCTGACTGGCTACACCAAGACACTCACTTTCTTCTCCTTCAGCCACTGGGTGGTACATTTTGCTGTGTGCTTCATGTCTTTGTCATGTTGAAAGGTGAACATTCTACCCATCTTCAACTTTCTGGCAGAGGGTAGCAGGTTTCCCTCAAGATTTTGCCCCATCCATTTTTCCTTCTAACCTAATGAGAGCCCCAGGCCCCCCACGACAGGACGCTGCCCCCTCCATGCTTTACTGTAGGTATGGTGTGTTGTGGATGGTGAGCTGCATTGGTGGACCATTTGGTATTGAGGTCAAATAGTTTAGATTTTGGTCTCTTCTGACCATAAGACCTTTCTCCACTTGGCATCAGAATCTTCAAGGTGCATTCTGGGAAAGCTCAAACGAGCCTTAATGGGGCCTTTCTTGAGAAGTGCGACCTTCCTGAATAAGCCAAAATGGTGGACCGCTTGTCAAATTGTCATCACCTGCACACAATGACCACTCTTTGCTATCAAATCCTGCAACTCCTTCAAAGTGGCCATTGGCCTCCTGGTAGCCTCTCTTACCAGTTTCCTCCTTGCTTCCTCCTTTATTCATCTCAAGATTTCTTGTTTTTATTTTTTAAAATTCTTCTGAATTGTAGCTGTGATATCTTTCACTTGAATGTTAGAGATTGAATTGAGTAAGTAAAGCTGGAAAAAATATTGGTTTGGGTGTTTTCATTTAAGGCTGTAAAGCAAAAAAAAAAAAAAAGGGAATATTTCGGGGTGGGATTCTTTTCTATACCCACTGTGTTCTTTATTTCGTGGAGTGAGCCTCCCTCAATTAAATTAAAGCAAAGAAAAAAAAAACAAACCAACTCTGCCAAGCACTCAATACTGCGCCCGATAAACTAACAAGTAATGAGATTTTAAACAAGTAGTAAAACGGACACCTTTCATCTTTTTTTTTTATTGCCACCTGCCTACAAACTGAACCCACTTTTGACTGACCTCGTATTTCCGTATAGTTGGACAGTTTTATTCGAGATGCTCAGTTTAAGCCTGAGTACGAGACTATGAGAAGATTCCTCCTGTCCCATACACCGAGTGCTGATATATGGGCGAGAGGTTCACCTACACTGATACATTCCTAAACAGTGCAACCACAAAGGACACCACTGGAGAACGGATATAAATGAAGACAGAGCCCACAAATTAGAAGGCAGTCATAATGGGAGAGCTACAGGGTGGGCAGCGCAACCAACTTAATCAAGTCTCCAAATAAACACATTTACAAATACAGGGAAGTACCAACCTGCAGACGTCTGAAAGCATCATCAGATAAAAACGAGTTATATAATGCAAGCACACTTTTGTTCAGTTGTGTGTAAGTCATTGCAATTTATAAAAATAAGCTGGAGGTCGTAGTAGATTAGGTTAAAGGCCGGGTTTGTAAAAAACATGCTGCAAACCTCAATCAAAATACCCCAGGAATACCCTGAACAGACAGTTTTATTGGGAGTGCAATCTCATGCAAGACAAACAAATGTTCATGCAAGTGAACCAAATCACTGGTAATGTCACATGAAAATAACATCATAATATAATTTGATGAAATCTTTTTTGGAAGTTTACTAAGGCTGGCTATTTAAAAATAAAAATTTACATTAAACACTGGACAGATTCTGAAATTTTCTTCATGCAGGGTAAAAAAAAAAAAAAACAAACAAAGCTGCCTAGCCGGGTCAGGATTAGATGGCAGGGTTTTTACTCCACAACTGACATTTCCCATCACCAGTGAAAGAAGGGCACAGTTTGTGTATGGCATTTGTCTGGCATGAGGAGTTTCTTTGTAGCTTTAGTGGACATAAATATATGCAGCAGCTTACATCTTGGAATCCTGGCTGCTTTGTCTCGGCCCTGCCGCTCATCAGGTGCCCATTCTAACTACGGGGTTTATATCACATTAATTGATACGTTAGCAATGCTGCACACTCCCATATTGTGTTCTGTGGGTAGTTTTCACTCAAGTCTACCCCTCAGTGGTGATGAGACTTTCTGTTGTGATCACAATAAAGAAGGATGCCTGTAGGGTCATCCTGCTAAGTGTAAATTGTCTGGGATGGCGGACTTGAGAGAATTAAAGGCACCAGGGCAGCTTGAAGACTTGCCAAACAGGATTTGCTGTGGCAAACTCTTTAGTAGTTTATTTTGCTAGGACAGAAGAAGGGGGGAAAAAAAGGCACAAATGATAATCCCTCCGTATTCTACCATGCCTTGTTGCAACATTAATGACTTGGGTACAAGATGACTTTTATTCCAGCGTTGGCACCTTTCAATAGTGACTGTCATCACGGGCTTTATTACAAGTACGGCACCGTGCTATCGTACAGTCAATCTAAATTTATACTAGAAATCAGGAAGGGCGCACAAATCTGTTAAATCTGGAACATCATGAGGACTATCGTATATCATAGATCATATAAACAAAAAAAAAAAAAAAGGACAAATATGGGCACAACCCTGCCAAGACAGATTTATTTCCAATATCAAAAAAACAGGGGAAAGAACAGAAATTGCTCAAATAGAGAAGAGACAATAGCACTAAATCTTTCACTGGAGGTTAACCGGAGTTCAAAAACAGACAAGGGGGCACACAGACACATAAAAACAGAGATATAAAAAAATATCTGTAAAAATGTGCATTGAAAGGATAAGCTACAAAAGGTATGAGCAAACAGTTTACCTGTTTCTGAAGAAACTATGAGGATTACAAAGAGAAAGAGATTGAAAAACAGAATCAGTTGAAAACAGAAATACTGCATTAAAAAAATAATACACACACACACACACACATCAGGATTTATTGGAAAACAAACACCGAAAAATGACATTATTATTTAATGCAAAAGATACTCACTCACCAAGATAAAGCAGCATATGCCACATAGACGACATGCTAGGAAATGAACGGGTCAGGCACTCTAAATACTTCTTGCTATTACGTTGGCATACCAGATTAACACCACAGCAGAATCTGAATTCATTACACATCATTAAAAACTAAACACTTTGACAAATAGCATGCCTTGTTGCACAGCTGATCAACAAAAAAAAGAAAGTTTGTGAACCTTACAAAAATAAGCATTTACAACACATCCTGTGCATTATCATATTTAAACATATTTTGTACATAATCTTGGGAAATCAGCTCATTTTGTTTAAAGCTGTGGTTTTAGCTTTACAATATGCATCTCTTTTTAAAACACCACTCCCTAAATACAGAATTGATGAAGCCTTCCTGACTGGGTACAGCTGAAGCCTGAACTCTGGCACCTTTAGTGGTTAATTAGGACAGTGCGAGCTTAACTTCAACAACCCCATGACACTGTCACAATATTCAAATATAGTATCCGTTTATACAATGGGTACAGCGCACTGTAAAAAAAAAATTCATCTTCATACACTCCAAATTAAAACACATTTTTGCTGAATCAAATATGTTAACCTTTTTAATTAGTGAAATCCTACAACGTTGTTTTGGAAGAACAGACTGCAATTTAAGTGGAGGGGGGTCTAATTATATCAAATACTCACCCCCATCATTAAAGTCCCTTTAGGGAAGCAGTGTTAACTCAGATGTAAGATAGAACCTCGTTGCAAGCGTGTCATGCTTTCACATGAAATTTACCCATGACCACCTGACACAGAGAAATCATCAAAAATAACCAGTCAGAACCTTTTAAGGTGAAAAAAAATAGTGATTGAAAGTTACAATCATATAAAAAATTGAAAAGATATGAAAGGATATAGCCAATACCAACACAAACCAAAGTGGAAGAGGCTTGACTGCAGTACCAACAAAGACAGGCCATTCCAGCAAAGCAGCAGATTACCAGCAGGATGCACGTTAGGAGGGGTAAAAAGCTAACGGTGGACAAACGGAAGACGCCTACAGCAGTGACGGGACACAACGTCCCACTACTCAACCAAACTCACAAGTTTTGTGTTCAATGCTAACCAGAGAGATGTGCCTTGCAGAGTAACAAAAGATATTTTTGTCTCTTCAGACACCATCATTCAGGCCAGCGACACAAACAACTGACTACAGGTCTGAAGTGATGCAATGAAATATATAATTGTGTTTACGCTGCTTTTACACACTGTTCCTTTATATTTCACCCCACCACCTACATGAAGTAACAACTTAATGATGGGTTAGCACGATTTTAATGAAACGCTTCACCATAGCAGAGGTCTGCCTTCCTCAGAGGTTACCGATGATAAGCATTTGGTCCTGACGCTTCCAGTTTAATAGAGCGGCACTTTGCCTCACTCCAGCACATTCACCCAGCTCACCATGCCTTCCAGTCTCTGTGGAAATGCACATTTTGACAAATAAATCCACTACGACCATTACTACGAGGGACGTTCAAAAAGTTTCTGCTTTTTTTTTTAAAAAAAACACTACTTAATTTCAAAAACAAATAACATCACTTTTCTACATAGTCACCTAACTTTGCAATGCAATTTTTCCAGTCACATGACACTCTGGTCCTAATTGCACTTCCGGGTGGGGCTGCAGGCTCGTCCAGCCGGGCTGTAGGAAGCAGGCAGCTCCCCCTAGCGGCCACGCCGGGCCCCAACCAAGCTGTGGAGGACTCCATCTCCCATGGAGCCCTGCGGGTGGTTGGGAAAACACCGTCAGCCAGGGAGGCTGCCACCAAGCGTCCCGGGGGAGGTACTGGACTGTCCATGGAGGCTCCCCCGGAACATATATATATATACATATAAACCTGCAGCCACTGTGGCCCTCTAGGACTGAAGTTGTTCACGTCTGACGTAAATTAAGTGCGTAATTAAAGATTGATAACAATGTAATAGAATTTCCTAATAATTCTTCAACTGTACATTCACACTCTCCATATTAACACCATGTTGGAATGTGTTCAATTTTAGCATGAGTTTAACTTCCCATTCTTTTCTCCTTGATGTGTTCTCAAGTTGGCCACTTCTCACTACATTATTCATTATGACTAAAGATAAATATTAGATTACATGTTAGAAGCTGCCTGTGCATTAATTGCAACACTTCCAACTTTCTCAGATCGGTAGCTGTTAAGTTACAGGCAGGTCTTGTTATCTTTATCCGGCTCAAGTCACCTCAAGTGCCGAGGACAATCCTTAGGGAATCTCATGGAGAGATCTGTTAAGGAACGGGTTTACTGATAACATTTACAATGGAGGTCTTTCAACTACTCTTGCACCTAAAACTGTCAGCATTCAGTCTAGCTAGCTCAAAACAGTCTGCGGCTGTGAGGTTTGGGATAAAATCGATCCTGCCTCATCATGTGGGACATGGTTTAATAAAAACACGTTTCTTCACCCTGCTTTGAACTCGGACAGATTAAACAACACACAGCCCAAGCCCAACTCCTTTGTAATCAGTCTTTCCCCTTTACACTATCACAGAAGAGGGGTGTTTAACACTTTGATTTAGGACACTGATACGTTCTGTTGGATTCTGGGTAATTACCTGGGTATACAAGGGCACAACCTTGACTGATAATCCGTGCATGTCAATTCCAAAGAAGGATTTCAGTCGCCCTCCTTTAAGGCTAAGCCTCTACTAAGCACTTCACAGTCTCAAAGAGGCTACAGAAATGTGAACTTCTCTCGAAAAATGTTGCTTCAGATTTGATGGCGAGACCACTTCAGCTGCCACATCACAGACACAAGGCACCAGCCCTGATTTTTTTATGCTTCTTAAGGAATCCAGAAGGGGTACACAATAAGAATACAGCACAGATTTCAAATTATACAAAAAACTGCTCTGCCATGCCAAGTAATTGTGACGCTCCAGGTGCCCACAGCTACAGGCCTCTACGGTCTTGAGGACACAACAAATGTTATCAATGGAATTAGTGAATAGTGCATTTATGCAAACAAAGGCACGGTCAGCTGCGGTGCTTTAAAATCTTCATCAAGTAATAATCCATAACAGTGCCGGGCAGGACGTTTGAAGTTCAATAAATAAATAATTTTATAAATTACAGGGGTGGCACGGTGGCACAGTGGTAGCGCTGCTGCCTCACAGTTAGGAGACCCGGGTTCGCTTCCCGGGTCCTCCCTGCATGGAGTTTGCATGTTCTCCCCGTGTCTGTGTGGGATTCCTCCCACAGTCCAAAGACATGCAGGTTAGGTGCATTGGCGGTCCTAAATTGTCCCGAGTGTGTGCTTGGTGTGTGTGTGCCCTGCGGTGGGCTGGCACCCTGCCCAGGATTTGTTTCCTGCCTTGCGCCCTGTGTTGGCTGGGATTGGCTCCAGCAGACCCCCCGTGACCCTATAGTTAGGATATAGAGGGGTTGGATAATGGATGGACGGATGAGTAGATAAATTACAAATTATTTATAAATGAATCCAAGGAGAAAATCCTAGTCAGATTCGCTTCCATTCATCACATTCCCAGTGCTTGTTTGCTTTCTCGTCTCACCAGGCTCAGCCATCAGGCCTGAGACAACAACAAATGCAATCCACGTTACGGCTCCCTGACACTGGGACGCTCCTGCCACTACTTCCATCAGGACCCCTGGAGCCCATGATAGTCATCAGGGGGTGATTGGGCGCAGAAAGCCAATGCTTACTTTGGTTCGCGGATCTTCCTCGATTGTAAGCCTCCTTGTGCCGTCACAGGCTCCAACCTCACTGTGCTCTTCCTTTCCTCAGTCCCCTTGATTTCTTCCTCCCTTTCGATCCTTCCTACTCAGACCACCGATTCTCCAATGAACTTAGCAAATAGTGGGGCAATAATGAGGGAGGCCGAGCCAGGTGGTCTCATGCATGTGAACGCCCATTAAGTGCTCACACACACACACACACACTCACGACATCTGAGCCACACCATATTCTAACAAACATCCTGCACCTGCTCTGGTCTGCTGATCACACCACGGACCTCAGAAACACGGTACCACAATGATGCCAATGTGGAGCTAGGCTTACAATCTGATAAGCAAAGAGATCAAAGCTTTCAGAAAACAAATGACAGCCACATCCTCCAGCAGTTGCTTGATGCTACTAAAGACAAATGAGCAACACTGTGTTTAGCTCAACATCATGTTAAGTATCACTGCACGATGTACACAAAACAATTATCACGAGAAAAAAATAATGACAAACTCCAGGAAGAATACTTGGAATTATTCTACAAAAACCAAGTCGACAAATAAGAAGCTTGGAGAGAGCCAGACACATATTCAAATTCAGTTTAAATGAAACAGCAGCCACCACTAAACTTAAACCTAAAGATATATCCACCTTAATAAAAGAGTAAGTGATTGTGTGCCTGTCCGGTTGTTATGTCTCTGCCCCTCCAACAGATGGTACATCACAATCATGAATTCTGCCTTTACAGACCTCATATCAAATAGCACAACAGACTCATATGCATAGCATTTGTTCATTCCAACAGATGGCACATCATAAACATTAATACTGCTTTTGTAAGCCCCAGACTAAATGGTTTATGATAGAGACATACGGCAAATCCACCTTAATAAAAGAACAGGTGCCTGTGTGCCCGTCCAGTTGTTACGTCTCTTGTTTTCTATACTAATAAAAGGCAAAGCCCTCACTGACTGACTGACTGACTCATCACTAATTCTCCAACTTCCCGTGTAGGTAGAAGGCTGAAATTTGGCAGGCTCATTCCTTACAGCTTACTTACAAAAGTTGGGCAGGTTTCATTTCGAAATTCTACATGTAACGGTCATAATGGTCGACAACGTCCGCCATGTTGAACTTTCTTATTTATGGCCCCATCTTCACGAAATTTGGTAGACGGCTTTCCTGCGCTAAAACGAAACCGATGTACGTACTTATTTTGGTGGTATGACGCCACTGTTGGCCACCATATTGAACTTTCCAAAGGTCTTTGTTACTTATGGGCCCATCTTCAAGAAATTTGGTACGCGGGTTCCCAACGCTAACTGAATCCTACTTACGTACATATATACGTCCATAGCCTGCAGCTCGGTCACCGTGTGAGGCGGCGTTGGGTCCCCCATCCCAACGCCTCCCACGTTGTTGGCTGCCTGCTTATATAAGGCCGTCTGTCGCTCCGGTCTCTACATTCCCTTCCTTGCTTCGCCACGGTATTCACGTCTCCCTGCTGATAACTACAGCCTTTTTATTTAATCCACAGCTTTTCCTCTGTTTTATTGTTCGTTTATTACGATTATAGTTATTGTGTGGGTATTTTAGACTTACTTTTACATTGTTCAGGTTCCCATTTCCTTTACCGTTCCAACCGTACCCCCATTAACATGTCTATCGAGGTGATCACCATCGATCAAAGAACTGTCACTTACCGAGTGGTTTCCATGCCCGGAGATGCCGCCTGCCTTTTCCATTCTCTTTCTTACATATTGCATGGCCAGATCAGGCTCACTCTCAAAGCCTCAAAGCATCTCTCAAAAGACGTGAAAACAAAGATTGTTGAGTTTCATGGTTTACTGGAAGGCTACAAAAAGGCTATCTCAGAGGTTTAAACTGTCAGTTTCAACTGTAAGGAATGGAATCAGGAAATGGAAGGCCACAGGCACAGTTGCTGTTAAACCCAGCAAGTCTGGCAGGCCAAGAAAAATACAGGAGTGGCATATGCAGAGGCAGGATTGTGAGAATGGTTATAGACCCCCACAGATCACCTCCAAAGACGTGGAAGAACATCTCACTGCAGATGGTGTATCTGTATATCGTTCTACAATTCAGCGCAATTTGCACAAAGAGCATCTGTATGGCAGGGTGATGAGAGAGAAGCCCTTTCTGCACTCACGCCACAAACAGAGTCGCTTGTTGTATGCAAATGCTCACATAGACAAGCCAGATTCATTTTGGAACAAAGTGCTTTGGACTGATGAGACACAAATGGAGTTATTTGGTCCTAACAAAAAGCGCTTTGCATGGCGGGAGAACACCACCGCAAGAAAAACACCTGCTACCTACTGTCAAATTTGGTGGACGTCCCATCATGCTGTGGGGCTGTGTGGCTAGTTCAGGGACTGAGGCCCTTGTTCAAGTCGAGGGTCAGATAAATTCAACCCTATATCAACAAAGTCTCCATGCTAATGTCAAGTATCAGTCACAAAGTTGAAGTTACGCAGGGGTTGGATATTCCAACAAGACAATGACCCAAAACACAGTTGGAAAGCTACAACGGCATTCACGCAGAGGGAGAAGTACAATGTTCTGGAATGGCCGTCACAGTCACCTGACTTGAATATCATCGAAAATCTAGGGGATGATTTGAAGCAGGCTGTCCATCAAATTGAACTGAACTGGAGAGATTTTGTAATGAAGAATGGGGTCAGAAATACCTTCATCCAGACACCCATCAAAGGCTATAGGAGGACAGCGTCTAGAGGCTGTCAGATTTGCAAAAGGAGGCTCAACTAAGTATTGATGTCATATCTCTGTTGGGTGCCCAAATATATGCACCTGTCTAATTGTGTTGTGATGCATATTGCATATTTTCGGTTAATCCAATAAACTTAATGTCACTGCTGAAATCCTACTGTTTCCATAAGGCATGTCAGATAGTAAAAGGAAGTTGCTACTTTGAAAGCTCAGCCAATGAGAAACAAAAATCCAAAAAATTATGAGGGGTTCCCAAACTTTTTCATATGACTGTAAATAACACACTAAGATTCAACAAAAATGTGAAAACTGAACAGAAGGAGTGAAAATTTTTCCAGTGCATTGCATTATTTATATTTAATACACAACATTTGATGCCATCATTGAGTTTCCACCCGCTATTGTAGCATTACTCAAAAGCGTTTGAATTTGACGCAGATTAAGACGTCAGATTTCCAAGCACCAATCTAAGAATAGTCCTCTATTTTCATGTGCCTAAACTACTTTATGGTTAGCATATTTAACACAATGGCGCATGAGAGCCTGACAACTGGAATGTTCTCAGTTCAGAATCACGCTCTTGCAGGCCCGACTGGACTTTATGCATTTTTGACTCGTCCACACAGAATTTCTCGCATCTCAAGACACACATGTCACATTCATTAGTGACTGTTCATCTCCAGAAATGTGCGAGAAAGGCCACTTGCATGTGTGCGCTCTGTAAAGACCTACCACCCTTTGCACTAAAATAGCCTAAGACTGCCTGCAGTCCTGAAATGGAATAAGCAGGGTCGGAAAAAAAAATGGCTAAATGGATCTGACATGCACATCAAAAAAATAAACATTTTTCATTTTATTACTCTGGTGCAAAAAGTGCAGGACTATTCGGAATATTTTAAATGAGTTATTTTTCTCTGAACTATAGAGAATTGAAACAAAGTCTAAAAAGAAAACAATTAACTTGAGAACAAACATTCATTAGTTTGAGAAAACTCAAAATAGGCAGGGAAACTGCTTAAAATGTGACATTACCTTTTCTTGCATAATTCAAGTCTACGTCTTTGAACTGCACGACGACAACGTCCGAGGACTTAAAGATGATGCTCTCCACAATGTCCTCCCGCTTTGGACCAAGAGCACTATCTAAGCACTTACGGTGAACTGCATCCAGTACTAAGTCACACTGCAAACACAAAGAATAAAAAGCAATAATAATTAGAATTAGGTTGAACTGCAGTGTTAGACTATTTCACCAAAAATAACAGAAAGAGTTTTTCCAAAGGGAGGATTACCTTGGGGCTGTAGGTTTTGAAAACTCCTTCATAGACTATTCCATTTTTTACTTTTAGTTCACATTTTGTACCCTAAAACAAAACAAGAGATTAGCTTCATTGATCCTTATTTTTAGTTTAATCTGGTAAAACTTATAAAAACAAGTCTGTTCAATTTCAGCCTTAGTTAACAAACAGAAAAATGAAGGCAATCTAACCAAGGATGATGACGCTGTCAACCAATTTAATGATGCGGGCTGGGCCTCGTCTGGTCACACAGTCGTGCTGGGAATTCAGGTGGAAGAGGTGATGCTGCCAGTCAGCATATGCTGGGTTTTGCCAGTTAGAAAAGTTCAAAACCCAGCTACATCATAATTCTATGTGCACGCCCTTGTTCACTTTCACAATGGATCAACATTTTGTGTGATGTTGTAAAAGTCGTCAGGCTACACAGCCTCTCAGCTATTTACCACACCAAGTTAACGTACCTGGACCACAGCTACAAATGAGAAACTTGTCCACGTTCCTGAATTATTCAGCAGACGTGTCAAGAAAGGCGGCGGGTGTGCCTTTATACCAACAGTAATATTTGAACAATCTGGACGAGAACAGGCCATTCAGCCCTACAAAGCTCACCAGTCCTAGCCACTTATTTCTTCCAAAAAAAACATCAAGTCGAGTTTTGAAAGTCCCTAAAGTCCTCCTGTCTACCACACTACTTGGTCGCTTATTCCAAGCGTTTATCCTTCTTTGTGTAAAGAAAAACTTCCTAATATTTGTGTTAAATTTCCCCTTAAGTTTCCAACTGTGTCCCCATGTTCTCGATGAACTCCTTTAAAAGTCATTGTCTCGATCCACTGTACTAATTCCCTTCATCATTTTAAACACTTCAGTCAGGTCACCTCTTCATCTTCTTTTGCTTAAACTGTAAAGGCTCAGCTCTTTTAATCTTTCCTCATCACTCAACCCCTGGAGCCCTGGAGTCCCCCTAGTCGCTCTTCTCTGGACCTTCTCTTGTGCTGTTATGTCCTTTTTGTAGCCTGGAGACCAAAACTGCACCCAGTACTCCAGATGAGGCCTCACCAGTGTGTTATAAAGCCTGAACAGAACCTCCTGTGACTTGTACTCCACACATCAAGGCGCTATATAACCATGACACTGTGAGCCTTCTTAATGGCTTCTGTACACTGTCTGGGAGTTGATACATTTGAGTCCAATATGCCAGTATAGCGCCTTGTGCCTCATTGGGACTGCCATGGCAGAAGTCTTCTTTGGTTTCTCTTTAAAATTTTCATCCTTTTTAGTCATTCTGGTATTTGTTCAGACTACAGGGTCTTAAATTGGTTTGAACCCTAACTGGCAGGTAGAAAATTCTTTGTTAGTTGTGGTAATTATACTTTAAAGACCCCTGATGTTCTATATGATGTTCCACAAGGCTCTATCCTGGTCCGCTGCTCTTTTTGATTTAGATGCTTCCGTTAGGTCAGATTATCTCAGGGCATAACATGAGCTACCATAGCTATGCTGATGACACACAACTGTACTTATCAATAACGCCTGATGACCCCGACTCTCGATTCACTAACACAATGTCTTACTTATGTTTCTGACTGGATGAGCAGTAATTTTCTCAAACTAAATAAAGAGAAAACAGAAACTTTAGTTATTGTAGAAAATATAATGAGGTTATTAGAAATAAACTTGATGTATTAGGATTAAGAGTCAAAACGGAGGAAAGGAATTTAGGGGTAACTATTGACTCTGACCTGAATTTTAAATCACATATATTAATCAGATCACTAAGACAGCATTTTTCCACTTAAGAAATATAGCAAAAGTTAGACCTCTTATATCATTGAAAGATGCTGAGAAATTAATTGACACTTTTTTATTCAGTCGACTAGATTACTGTAACGCACTCCTCTCAGGACTACCAAAAAAAAGACGTCAATCGACTGCAACTAGTGCAGAATGCAGCTGCTAGAATCTTAACTAGAAAAAGATAATCTGAACACATCTCTCCAGTTTTGATGTCACTACATTGGTTACCTGTGCCATTCAGAATTGACTTTAAAATACTGCGTATTGTTTACAAAGCCTTAAATAATCTGCTTCATTTTATATTTTGGAATGTCTTACACCTTACACTCCAAATCATAACCTTAGATCTTCAAATGAGTGTCTGCTTAGGCGGGCGGCCTTCTGCTGTTATGCACCTCAAATCTAGAATTGCCTGCCAATAGGAATTCACCAGGCTGATACAGTGGAGCATTTTTAAAAAACTGCTTAAAACACATTATTTTAACAAGGCTTTCTCATAACTTGATTTTAGTTTAATCCTGATGCTCTGTATATTCATTTAATTATCTTGATTATTCATGGTGGCTCAAAAATCCATACTGACCCCTACTCTCTCGTCTGTTCTTTTTCTGGTTTTCTGGAGTGATGACCTGCACCATCACCACCTGATCAAAGCACCGTGATGTCCCTCCATGGATGGAAGGCCATCATCATCAAGTCCTTCCATGAGAACTCTGAATACAATGAGGACTGATTGAGGGGGCTGGGTGGTCTTGTGGCCTCAGAACCCCTGCAGATTTAATTTTTTTTTTTCCAGCCGTCTGGAGTTTTTTTTTTTTTGTCCTCCCCGGCTATCAGACCTTACTTTTATTCTACGTTAATGAGTTTTGTCGTAATTTTAATTCTTATTTTGTCTTTTTTCTCTTTCTTCATCATGTAAAGCACTTTGAGCTGCATAACTAGTATGAAAATGTGCTATATAAATAAATGTTGTTGTTGTGTGTGCTTACATTCATCAATTTATTTATGTATGTATTTATTTAATTTATTTCAAGAACTTCAGTAAAAGGCTGGGGATTGATTAATAAAGTTCTATCTATCTTGAACCAAAGCTCCTACTTTTGCAGTCAGCTGTTAATGTTGAATGTTTCTTTATGTTTTGTCCTTAGCCACCAGTCTGGGGGTTTCTGGGTCACTCTGTTTCCTCACATTCCAATACCAGACCCTGTTTGTCCAGGCTGCATGCATCCAGTAATAACTGATAACTTTATGAAGACGGGGAGCACAGACTCTCTCAGTAAGGTAATGAAAAAAAAAAATAAAAGTGTCTGTGACAAGAGCTGCCAATTGGTTGCTACATCCTGAAATTCCACCTGGACTGGAATCTTAAACTTCCTTCTTTGTTATTAAAAGTTCAACACAGATCCAGGTGGGTGTGTGGCGAGAGGGCTGTCATCTCGAAACTACCGAGTCATGTGCTTGAAGCAGAGACGACGACAACCTGGAAGTAAAATCTGGAGGAGATAATCAGGACAGCTTAGCGATCAGCAAAGTGACAAATGGACTGGGCCCTCCTCTCGCTTCTCCAATTTCTCAGGTTCTTTTCTTAACACAGTATGAAGACAAACAAAAGTAAGGCACATGAGAAACAAAAAACATTACATTAACATACCAAGCAGAATGCATTATACGAGGGACGTTCAAAATGTTTCCGCAATTTTATATTTTTGTTGGAAACAGTGAAGGTGGGAGGGAGGAGTAGTAATCGAACATTAAAAAGTTGGTATGACGCTGGGAAAATTGCTTCGCAAAGGAAGGTGACTCTGTAGAAAAGTGATGTCTTTTGTTTTCAAAATTCTTAATAAACAGAGTTAAATAAACATAAAAAAAAAGTGTACACACTTTTTGAACGTCCCTTTTGATACTTCACATGATGCTTAAACAGTAGAAAAATACTAACCAGTAACAATTCTTATACCGAAATAAAACGCTTCCAGGAAAAATAAAAGATAAAGTTCTCAAGATATCAGTGTGATCATTTTATATAAAATTTAACAATCTATTTGAGTTAAAGATAAAAAGAAACTCAAAACCTTAACTCACTAAACGAACATTTAGACAGGTATGAAAACAAAGCAATTAAAGCAACCGAGGACTGAAAAATAGTATGACATTATTAAGAAATAAAAATAATTCCTCCAAGCCGTTTTGAAAGGCTTGCGTACTTACTACAACAGATGTTAGAACATGCACCATTCTCATGTTCGCATACACGCCATCAAACGGTACCTGAGGAAATAAAACAAAATGAACAGCTATCATCAGATAAGTCCCAAACACATATGGCAAATATCACAAAAGACAGAGACAAAAAGACACACACAGAGCCACAAAGAGTGTCTGGAGGGGTCATGGGGACACAAAGGCAAACGTGAAAAGTGTGCACTCAAACAGGAAAAACTCCAGCCACGTCAGCAGATAGCCGTCACTTTGTCCCATCTCGGAAAACTGCCATCGACGAGGCACAAAGCACCTAAATCTGAAAACTGCACCGGGGGCGCACGCCGTACAAAAGCTGACCCCTAAAGGTCATGCAAAAAGTCCATTGTTCCTTGGGGATTAATAAGGAACGAGGGGGAGTGAAGCTAAAGTTAGAAAATGGAGCGAACCTTCACAAAACTGATCATGTCATATGTCAATGGAGTCTCCACCCTTCTCAATGCACTTGTGCCACCTCCCTGGCAGTGCCAGCAGAATAAAAGGTTTTCTCTTGTCTTCTTAACGTCGTCATTTGTCTTTAATTGACGACCACACAGATGATTTTTTTTCTTTGTTTTTTTAGTGGTGCCAAATCTGGAGAATAAGGAGGATATGGCGATACCTCAAACTTTATTTTCTCCAGACAAGCCTCGGTGTTCTTAGCAGTGTGTGTTTCATTGTCTTGCAGACCACAAAAGGACTCCTTGAGACAGCAGTCCCTGCCGCTTCACATTGGTCTCCAGCAAGTCACAGGAACTTTCACTTAGTGAATGTAGCACCCCTCGGCATGTAGTGTTCGACAATAACGGAGGTGCACGAGTGGTGGAGAGGATGAGACAAAGCCTTTTATTCTGCTGGCACTTCCAGGCGCAAGTGCATTGAGGAGGGTGGAGACTCCATTAGTGTCATTTGATTTCTCCCTTTCTTATTCCTCCCACATAAACCACATTAAGAAACTTTCGTACTTTCTCCTTCGTCACATATCCCATGTTCGTTCATTCCTCTCCTTTTCTAATGCTGAGAAACTTGTCCCTGCTTTTATCACATCACACATCGATTACTATAATTCCCTACCAGCAGGTGACCCTTCTAATCTTACATCACAGCTCCAGTTGATTAAAAACTCGCCTGAAAGAGTCCTTACACGGACCAGCAGTAGCGAGCACATCACACCCATCTTGCTCCGTCTTCACTGGCTCCCTGTGTCTTACAGAATCGAATATAAAATCCTACTAATAACCTACAAAGCCTTAAATAACCTCGCGCCAAACTACATCAGTGACCTTCTAAATCACTAGGCTCCTGCTCGCCTACTAAGGTCCTCCGATTCTGGTAATCTTGCTGTGCCCCACACTAACCTGCGCTCCATGGGTGACAGCAGGGCCTTCAGCTCCATGGCACCCAGACTTTGGAATGACATCCCAAAATAAATTAGATCAGGCGACTCCATTCATTCCTTTAAAAAGCAAATTAAAACTCCTCTATTTAGGAAGGCTTTTAACTTAACTTAATATTCTGCCATTTCTTTCAGTTTACCTCTCTGTCCAGGTGCTCAGCATAATTTGTGTGTCTGTTATTTCACAAATTAGGTTATTTGTTAGGTTTTTCTTTTAGTATTGAATTTAGAATTTTATTCTGGTTTATTGCCCTTTATTCTATTTAATGCTTTGTTATCGGTTTCATTGTTCTATTCAGGAAAACATTTGTATCCAATGTTACATATACCCTGCTGTTTTATTTTTTCTAAGACTCTGTGAAGCGCCTTAAGCATGGGAAAGGCGCTATATCAATAAAATGTATTATTATTGAGAAATGACCTGATCAGTTTTGTGAAAGTTTGCTCCATTTTCTAATAAATCCTATTTTCTAACTTTAGCTCGACTCCCCCTCATGTATCATCATCATTACCACCACTACATTGTGGATTGGAGATCAAAAGCATGTTAAGAATAAGAACACCACCACCTCAGTCATCACCTTTAGATACAAGGTAGGGAAATGTTTACATTGTGATTTGTTTTTTATTAAACCGAAAAAGTATGTAGAATAGAGCAATTATGCAACTGCAAAATGTAAAATTAAAGCTAGGGGACTAAAGGCAGACCCAGATAAATATTTTTCATTTACAGCCTCACCTATGATGAAGATCAGTCAAATGTGTGCGACACAAGAATCTCTTGAAATCATAAACCAACCTCTGTGGCATACCCTAGTTAGTGGTCTTTTAAAAGGTTTTTTCATTTATTTATTTTTTTACCAATAACTAACCATTATTTAGGGTCATTCCACAGGTATAGCAACCAAACACCTCAAGGCCCCTTATAGAGCAAAGAAACAGTACAAATAATTACATTTCTGCTTTTACAGCACGAATGCAGGCAGGTTAAGTGACTTGCTCGAGATGACAACGTGACTCAGAGGTGATGTCTCTGGGATTTTCAAGTCCAGTGCTTTAGCTAGTGCAGCAGATTGCTGTAACACACATGTAATTGAGAGCACACAGATGACATATGGCAAGTCTCTGTGTATCCATCCAGTTGTTGTCATTCCAACAGATGGTGCATCACAAACATTGACTGTGCTTTTATGAACCTCATTCCAAATGGCAGAGACATACGCATTACGTGGTATACTGCAAATACTGTATTAATCCTGATGTCTACATTGATTACTTAGATGTCAACCTGTTTAAGACCACTTGAAAAATGGCAAAAAATCATATTTTGCATGGTTGGATCTTAACAAGGTTCCAAGTAGAGCTTCAACATGCAACAAGAAGAAATGGGAGTGAGACAAAACATTTGGTGAGCATTCAATTAATTGAAAATAACGATTAAATTGAAGCAGGCTGTTTTACAGCTGATCAAGATTTTAGGATCACATGCCTTTAAAAGGCCAAATCTGTGCAAAGATGTGGATTCATTGTCATTTTCTGTCAGGTAGTCACACGTTCTGATGGCAAAGGCAAAAAAACTCTCCCTTTTTGAACGTGGTCGGGTTATTAAACTGCATAAGCAAGGTCTCTCACAGCGCGCCATCGCTGCTGAGGTGGGACGCAGTAAGACAGTCATTTGGAATTTCTTAAATGATCCTGAGGGTTATGGAACAAAAAAATCAAGTGGAAGACCCAAAAAAATTTCACCAGCATTGAGCCGGAGGATCCAATTGGCTGTCCGTCAAGACACTGGACGATCCTCGACCCAAATTAAGGCCGTTACTGGTGCTGACTGCAGCCCCATAACCATCAGACGGCATCCGAGACTGAAGGGCTTCAAAAACAAAAAACGTCTTCAAAGACCTTGTCTCCTTGAACGCCACAGAACTGCTCGTTTGGACTTTGCAAGAGAGAACCAAACATGGGACATTCAAAGGTGGAAGAAAGTTTTATTCTCTGATGAGAAAAAACTTAACCTTGATGGTCCTGATGGTTTCCAACGTTACTGGCATGACAAGCAGATCCCACCTGAGATGTTTTCTACGCCCCACAGTGGAGGGGGCGCCATAATGGTCTGGGGTGCTTTTTCCTTCAGTGGAACAATGGAGCTTCAGGAAGTGCAGGGGCGTCACACGGCCGCTGGCTATTTCCAGATGTTGCAGAGAGCATTCCTCATGACTGAGGGCCCTCGTCTGTGTGGTAACAACTGGGTTTTTCAACAAGACAACGCTACAGTACACAATGCCTGCAGGACAAGGAACGTCTTCCAGGAGAATAACATCACTCTTTTGGCCCATCCTGCTTGTTCCCCTGATCCAAATCCAATTGAGAACCTTTGGGGATGGATGGCAAGGGAAGTTTACAAAAATGGACAACAGTTCCAGACAGTAGATGCCCTTCGTCCAGCCAGCTTCACCACTTGGAGAAATGTTCCCACTCACCTTATGGAAACGCTTGCATCAAGCATGCCGCAACGAATTTTTGAAGTGATCAACAATAATGGTGGAGCCACTCAGTACTGAGTTCATGTTTGGAAGTTTGATTTCTGTTTTGGGGGGGTTTACGGGTTTTTTTGGAGGTGTGGTCATAAACTTTTCATCAGCTGTAAAACAGCCTGTTTCAGTTTAATCGTTGTTTTCATTAAATTGCATGCTCAAAAAATGTTTTGTCTCACTCCCATTTCTTCTTGTTGCATGTTGAAGCTCTACTTGGAACCTTGTTAAAATCCAACCATACAAAATATGATTTTTTGCCATTTTTCAAGTGGTCTTAAACTTTTGATCGGGACTGTATTAGCAACATTCGGACTACTGAATTATCCCTTATAACAAGAGCAATTCCAAAGACGCCAAAACGAACCCCTTACCAAATGGCATATGAAAGAGCCAAGTGCACTGCATTTGTCATTCCAATAGATGGCACATCAAACATTAATGTTCACACTAGGCTGACCCGCCTTTTAAGGCGACCAACTTTTAAGTTGACCACTTCTTAAAGCAATTCAATATGTAGATCAATTTGATAATTTATACAAACTCATTAATTTGGTTATATTGCATTTGAGCGGTATTACTTTAATACCCGTAGTTTCTGTTATTTTTGTGATGAAATTTAAACTTTTTTTCTATATTGAGGTCGCCCTTTTGAACCCCCCTGATATTTACTATGCGGTGAGGCATTTGTACTCCATCAACATTAATTATTTCCAGAGACATAATTTTGTCTATTTTTCCAGCGCATCGCGCACAAAAGCAAGGAAACGATGGGAGCACCAGAACTCTGTTCACATCATGTCGCTTCGTACTGCAAGCTGCAAGTAGGAAGTCTGTGATAAGCGGAATAATGCTACGCTTTCCACTCACGGGACGGAAGGACAATCCTAACCGCTTTTATATAGTAAGAAAGAAGAAGAAGATATCGCACAGTCTGGAGTAGAAAATCATCTTTTACCTGGAAAAACGAAACTACAAATCCCATCGTGCATTGCAAAATGGATGGGGCGTGTGTGAAACTCC
>JANRMT010062838.1:5547744-5558393 GCA_026402145.1 Polypterus bichir lapradei | reverse complement strand
TCACTAATTCTCCAACTTCCCGTGTAGGTAGAAGGCTGAAATTTGGCAGGCTCATTCCTTACAGCTTACTTACAAAAGTTAAGCAGGTTTCATTTCAAAATTCTACGCGTAATGGTCATAATGGTCAACAACGTTCGCCATGTTGAACTTTCTTATTTATGGCCCGATCTTCTCGAAATTTTATAGGCAGCTTCCCTGCACTAACCGAAACCAATGTACGTACTTATTTCGGTGGTATGATGCCACTGTCGGCCACCATATTGAACTTTTCAACAGTCTTTGTTACTTATGGGCCCATCTTCAAGAAATTTGGTACATGGGTTCCCAACGCTAACTGAATCCTACTTACGTACATATATAAGTCCATAACCTGCAGCTCAGTCACTGTGTGAGGTGGCGTTGGGTCCCCCATCCCAACGCCTCCCACGTTGTTGGCTGCCTGCCTATATAAGACCGTCCGTCGCTCCGGTCTCTACATTCCCTTCCTTGCTTCGCCACGGGATTCACGTCTCCCTACTGATAACTACAGCCTTTTTGTTTAATCCACGGCTTCTCCGCTGTTTTATTGTTTGTTTATTACAATTATAGTTATTGTATAGGTATTTTAGACTTACTTTACATTGCTCAGGTACCCATTTCCTTTATCATTCCAACCCCCATTACCATGTCTATCGAGGTGATCACTATCGATCAAAGAACTGTCACTTACTGAGTGGTTTCCATGCCCGGAGATGGCACCTACCTTTTCCATTCTCTTTGTTACATATTGCACGGCCATATCAGGCTCACTCTTGATATCCAGAGGAACATTCTGTCTTATGTATTGAATGACTGGGACAGGTTCAAGGTGTGGACTGATGACAGTACAGGAGATAATTATACTACACAGGAGCACTATAAGAGTGAAATGCTTAAGCCCTTCACCTATGGTTCTGCATGTGAGTTGATGGCTGCCGCTGAATTGTTCGGTTGTCGCTTTCAAGTGTACCGAAATGGCCAAATACTTTACACCTTTTGACAACCGCCAATGCCTCTTAAACATCTTAGATTCACAGGTGACGATTTCAGTAGTGGACACTTTGATGTTTATGTGTGTTTAAACTCTCAAAAGCTGGATGTGATTTTATCGATGAAACCAGTTGTATGCTTACAATGCTTGACAGATGCTGAATGTCACTTCAACACAACAAATCCTGCAAATACTAACGTAATTGAAACAAACCATGAAACTCAAACCGATTATGACAGCAGCAATCCAAGCTGTGAGATTTGAGACAAGATTACTGTTCACATGGCCAACTGTAAGTTACATGCTCAAGAGTAAGCTCAGCACACAGCTTGGTCATATTAAAACCGGAGGGCCGAACTGACAACATGGCATACAAAGAGATCCTTAACAAATAGTTATTGGCATATTTTCCCTCAGTTTAAAAAGGTTAAATTTTCTTCTTAATAAAAATTTTAAGGCAGTACTTCGCCGCTGCGAAGCGCGGGTATTTTGCTAGTATACATATACATATATATATATATATTATATATACACATACATACATATATATACATATATATATATATATATACATACATATATATATTACATATACATATATATACACATATATACACATATACATACATACATATACATACATACATATATATATACCTTCAAGCTTTAAGAGCATAAACAGAAAAAAAGAACTATCAACAAAACATACTGCATTGACATTTCATATTGCTTTAAGCCTCAACTCCCCATCTACAAAAAAATAATAAAATACACACACACATATATACATATATACTGTACATATTATACAGTATATACATATTATATATGTGTGTGTGTCTATGATAGGCCCTTGCCTCTTCTTTGTATGGCCTGGGGGAACAAGTATGGACAGAACAGTACCTCCCCCGGGACGCTAGAGGGCAGCCTCCAAGTGTAGCAGTGGTGCCTTAAATTGGAGTACTTTACAACCCTTTTGGGATCCGGGGGTGTCGCCAGGGGACGCTGCAGTGGTTCCTGAGCCTGTGTGGGCAGTTCTTCCACCACACCTGGAAGTGCAGCCAGAAATGGGTCATCAAACACATGCAGCACTTCCAGGTGGGCTATAAAAGGAGCCAGCAGCCACCACTCCAGGAGCAAGAGTCAGGAGACAAAGCTTGACAGAAAAGAGTGGAGGAGATAAAAGAAAAGAAGTATTGTGATTGTGTTTGGTGCTTATTGGGACTGTGTTGTGCCTATGGGAATGGGGAAGGCATTACCCACAGGTGAAGAAAAATAAAACATATTTGTTTTACAAGCGTGCCCCCTGTGTCTGTCTGTGTCAGGTTATGCACTGGTATGGTGCCTTTGTCACAACACACACAAAATAAAATATACACACACACACACACACAAACAAATAAATAAATGGGTGCAACCAGCAACTCCCCCTTAGAAGGCCAGTGAACTTCATCTAGGAAAGTAGATTTCGACAAAAAACGTCTCAGATTCATAAAGACAAACCACGGCTTTGAGAAGAACTGAAAGTCTGCAAACAGCTAAGCCTGTGGCGGTAAACAATTAACTCGCTCACCACAGTGACACAACTTAAACATTCAAGTCAAAAGGAGCAAGGGGCAGAAAGGCAACACAAACACTACTAGGCTAGATCAATAAAACTGTTCCGACATTCTACCTTGGAAAAAGATGACTAAACAGTTATTGCCCTTAGTTACAATCATGATGGCTCTTGGACAAGAACAGCCAAGTTTTTTATATAAACATTATCATGAATAAAACATGATTTAAAAAAAAAAAAAAAACACAACACATTTTACAAACATAAAGAAGTCATCATTAGATATCATCTCAGTGTCGTATTTGACACAAAATAATGCCAAAAATGCTTTAAAAACACCTAGCAAAGCTGAAAAGTGATAAGGTTACTGTATTAGAAAAACAAGAGTCCTACTGACAATATGATTTGTTTCCACTTTCTTAAATAAGTACTGTAAAGGCATAACAAGTAAAAAGGTCAAAACCTTGAGAAATTCATATTTTATATTATAAACACACACATACATATACATAAATATATACTGCTTTAGAACATTTCTCATTCCCTCTACAGATCTTTCAAGTAACATTTCAAGGACATGTTTTTTAAATTCTTACTGCCCAGAGAACGATCATAAAAATATTCTCATGGATAGCCTTTATGATTTCCTCACAGAATTTTAGTAAGAACTAAAAGCCTAATATTTTATCTTCTTCTTCTTTCGGCTGCTCCTGTTAGGGGTTACCACAGCAGATCATCTTCTTCCAAATCTTCCTGTCCTCTCCATCTTGTTCTGTCATCACCTTCATGTCCTCTCTCACCACATCCATAAACCTTCGCTTAGGACTTCCTCTTCTCCTCTTTCCTGGCAGCTCTGTCCTTCGCATGTTTCTCCCAGTATACTCAGCATCTCTCGTCTGCACATGTTCAAACCAACACAATCTCGCCTCTCTGACTGTCTCCCAACCGTCCAACTTGAGCTGACCCTCTAATGCCCTCATTTCTAATCCTGTCCATCCTCATCACACCAAATGCCAATCTTAGCATCTTTAACCCTGCCACCTCCAGCTCTGTCTCCTATGCCAGCATCTCCAACCCATATAACACAGCTGGTCTCACTACCGTCCTGTAGACCTTCCCTTTCACTCTTGCTGATATCCGTCTGTCACCAATCACTCCTGACACTCTTCTCCACTCACTCCACCCTGCCTGCACTCTCTTCTTCACCTTTCTTCCACAATCCCCATTACTCTGTACTGTTGATCCCAAGAATTTAAACTCATCCACCTTCGCCAACTCTACTCCCCTCATCCTCACCATTCCTCTGCCCTCCCTCTCATTCACACAGATGTATTCTGTCTTGGTGGTCCTACTGACCTTCATTCCTCTCCTCTCATATCTCCACCTCTCCAGGGTCTCCTCAACCTGCTCCCTACTATCGCTACAGATCACAATGTCATCAGCAGACATCATAGTCCATGGGGACTCCTGTCTAGGCTCGTCTGTCAACATGTCCATCATCATTGTAAATAAGAAAGGGCTCAGAGCTGATCCCTGATGTAATCCCACCTCCGTCACTCTTACCGCAGACCTCACCACTGTCACACTTCCCTCGTACCTATCCTGTACAACTCTTATGTACTTCTCTGCCACTGAAAATTCTTACATTTTTCCAGCTTTCTAATTATTTTGTACACACAAGGATCTGTTAGTTTATGTTAAATATTGTTTATATATATATTTTTTTTTTTTTTTTTTTTTTTTTTACTTACAGAGGCTGACGGGGGACCTTTTCCACTGTTGCGACCCCTGCAATAAAAACACAAAAAAAACACATTAAGAACTTCTAAATATGTGCTATGCAGAAAAATAAGGATATAAATAAATAATGCATCAGTAAATCTGTGAGGCTTGCATTCTACAAACCACACACCACCACAATGGGAAAGATTTGTACACATTCCACATGGGTGTTAGAAAGACAACAATCCCATGGTGAAGAATCTAATCAGATACACCAACCAATGTATTCTTCAACACTGTGTTCAGAAACCAAACACGCCGCTTACATCAACACAAAGTAAAAATCACAAACGTACAACACCAGCACCGTATCAACTGATAAACACCAAGTTATTTCCAGACCCTTGACTACTAGAGTCTCCTTTTCCTTTTTAACATTTGCACCCCTGTTATGCCTGCCATTCTGCAGGTCAGTCCAATAATTCACACTGCCTGTAAAGACAGTCTTGGATTTGCTTTCTTGATAAGCAATCAAACAACTGCTGTGGCTTATGCCCATGGAGCCCCCCAGACTTGAGCGTAGTTTTAGACCTTAACTTTGGTAATGACTTGTAACTGGGGGTTTCCTGTATACTGCTCACTATTTGTACACGAATGGCTAAAAGTTTTTCTTCAAATTTAATGAACTGAAATGCAATGAATGACCTGCAGTAAGTGCCAGAGGTTTAAATTTAAAGTTAAAGTTTAAATTTAAAGTTTAGGTTAGCAAAAACTGAAATAAAAAAGTAAAATTTCAGAGTATTACAAATGGGCCTTCTTCAGGGAAGAACTAATGGGTTACAACCCACACGTGTTCTGCTGCAGTTCAAGTAAATGAAGCCTTTCAAGTTGAAGTGTACAATTTGTACAGGTGTCCTAACTTGTGTTGATTACTTAAAAACACTCCGTGTGCCTTAAAGCCGAGCTGAACAGACCGTGTTCTTACACCATCTGAAGTGCTACTTGGACAATATTCCAGCGATAACGGAAAGAAAATGGCAATTGACAAATGAAATGAGATTGAACATCATTACCATTACAAGTGTAGGGCTTTCATTTAGAGAAATTGGAAAAACAATCCAAGTTTCAGTAAGTCCACTGGCGTCCTATTCAATCTTTTTAAGTTGAAGCGAACAGTTTGTACAGGTGTTCTAACTTCAGCTCAGCGTTTTTAAGTAATCAGCAGAACAGACCATGTTTCTACACCCTCTGAAGTGCAACTTGGACAACATTCCAGTGATAACGGCAAGAATTCACAAACGAAACAAGTCCGAGCATTATCTACATTTAGAGAAACCCAAGTGTCAGAGGAGTCCAAAGGCCATTGGAAACTGGAAAAAAAACTCTGACATGAAGAGATCCAGCAGAGCCAAAGTCACAAGCTAATCAGATGGCAAGTTTCTGAGAGTCACCAGCTTGCGTGATCACAGGCGCATTCAGCTTCAACAGCACAAGAGCTTCAAGCACAACTTAACAGTGCAGGTTGAAAAAAGTGAGCGTACCCTTGTAAAAAATAAGAAACAACTCATCAAAAATCTGAAATACAAAATAAATGGTTTTGGTTCCCTCATGGCACCTCATGGTTTATAATTATCCATTTAGAATACAAATAGTAGTGCCTTAACTGTCTTTGATGCAAACTGCTTTCCCATTTAGATGTTACCAAGAAAACTATAGAATAGACAGAATGAGGAACACTTCATTACTGAAATGCAAAACAAGCAAACTTAAAACTAGCACCAAACATACACCAAATATGTTAACATGCACATTTACATTCTAAATCAGTTCAAATTTGAATGGGTGACCAAACATTTGAACAGTACTTTAGATTAGATAAAACTCTTATTAATCCCATTGGGAATTCCAATTTATCTACTTCTATAAGAACTAGGAGGCCAAAACAAAGTCCAAGGAAAGTCAGCAACATGCTCCATAGTTACTGCTTTCTGATGCACTTCACTCTGAAAATGCTTGTGGATGCTGTTGAAGCCCATCAGCAACGCAATCTGAAAACCTTAAGTGATAGATCGATCGATTGATAGATAGAAACTTTATTAATCCCAAGGGGAAATACCCATATTCCAGCAGCAGCATACTGATAAAAATAATATTAAAATTAAAGAGTGATAACAATGCAGTTATACCAGACAATAACTTTGAATAATGTTAACGTTTACCCCACCGGGTGGAACTGAAGAGTCGCATAGTGTGGGGTCTCCTCAGTCTGTCAGTGGAGCAGGACGGTGACAGCAGTCTGTCTCTGAAGCTGCTCCTCTGTCTGGAGATGATCCTGTTCAGTGGATTCTCCATGATTGACATGAGCCTGCTCAGCGCCCGTCACTCCGCCACGGATGTCAAACTGTCCAGCTCCGTGCCTACAATAGAACCTGCCTTCCTCACCAGTTTGTCCAGGCATGAATTAAATTGAATTATTAAAGCCACTCAGTAAGCTTTTGGTGACACCACAGTGTAACCCGTCTGTCCTTTTCAGTTTCCTTTTCTAACAGCTATTCCAATGGATCTAACTTGGGCTTCCAACAGTGGACTATAAGACACTTTAGTAACCCTTTAGCTTAGGTACGGCAAAACACATCTATTACTCATTTACTTTTATGTACCAAGACCTTAACAAAGGCATATTTGGGTCTCCATAACAATTCTCAAATCAGCAGCAGACTGGTTATTCTTTTCTGTGCAGTGTGGCATAATGAAATGCTGGTAAAATGACTTGTTAATATGAAGGATATGGTCTTATACTAAATATGAAATATCCAGAGAAATGTGTCTCCGTTACACCCCCTCAGACTACTCCAGGGTGATGTTTTGTTAGCCGGTCACATTGCGGAGATGAACACACACTTCACTGATGCTGGTCTTGGTACATGACAGTATACAGGTAATAAACTCATATACCTGAAGTGCATCCAAAATTGCTGCTAAAACAATGCCTATCTATAAACAGAGCACAAGTTAAAAAGAGTTAAGGATTTTTGGAATGTTTCTACAACTAACAAATCCTTCTTATGTAATAATACACTACCGTCATGTCCCCTACCTCTTCATATTTTCTTGAGGCAGATTGAACACTTAGGTGCCAGGTTAAGTGAAAAATTAAAGAAAACGTACTAAATAATTGCAACACAAACACCGAGTTAAACAGTTTTAATGCAAAAAAGATGCCGGCGGCTAAGGTGGAGGAAAGAAGTGCTGCTCAGGAAGCAACAAGCGCATCAACCTTTGAGCAAACGAATGCTAAACGTACAGAGAAAGTGGATAAAAATTATCAATGTCCAAGTCAAGTGGATTCACTGCACGCTATCATGCAGTGCACCATTAGTGGTACTTATATAAAAGAAAAAACAATGTAGATTAATTCTTTCACCTACAGTGCGATTATGGCAAAACTTTACAGCATCCTTTTGTTCAAAGTTTTCACTCAATACAGTCATGCACCAAGCACCGGTCAACCAACCACACATCTCACTCTAATGGCACTGTGAACCAACATATTAATGCAAACTTTACACACAAATGAGATACAAGAGGCAGACACCATGTCAAAAATATTTAGTAGACTGGTGAAACTGTCAATCCAAAAAAGAAAAAGGACCAGACTCCAACAATGCAAGCACCACCCAAGCATTAAAGAACTACTGAAAACAGACATGCAAGTAAGAATTTCAAAGTACTCTGCACATAAGACAATACTACTGCTACAACAAAAAGGACAAACAGAGAACAAAAAGACAGAAAATTAAGCGCACCACAGACTAGGGCTGTGTAGTATACCGGTGCTGGAGGAGGACCAAATAACCTACATTTTTAAAACGGTATGAATAGCACAACTTTACGGGGATCCCCCATCTAATAACTCTGACAAGATCGTAACTTCACAGGGAAACATCTCCCCTTTCTGCTTCAACGGAACTGGGATATTGCTTCAACGCGATCAGAACCTCTGCTTACAAATCGGGACTTCACAGAAGATATTAATTTAACACAAGCGGAATTTTGTCTTCTGCATAATCAGAATTAAACGACGATACCCGATTCCTCTCAATACTCCATCTCTCGACACTCACCATCGCAGTGGTAGAAAATTGTCTATTTTGTAGACTTCAAGAAATGAACCCTACACCCTTCAACACAATCGAAACATCAAAGAGTACAGTGGATCAGGGAGGCGAGTAATTGTGCAGTGCATCAGCAAGACTGGAGTAAGATGGTGGAGAAGTTTGGAGTTGTCTGTTATTTCCTTCCGAACTGTTTCTTTTTTCCAGTACTACAGTCCGAAAGCTGGTATCGAGACCCAACTTAAAATTTTACTTGTTCTTTTAACTACCTAATTTTATTTGAAGAAAACAGCATTCCGTACGATCACTTTTAACTTATACAACAAAGAAGATAACATTAAATATAATCCAGTCAGCCAAAAGCATAAGCAAATTTTCAAAAAAACATCAACAAAGAATGAAGAATATTGTTTTCCTTGATATAAATGCCTATTCTAAAATACCATTGATTATATCTCACCATATTTTTTAAGAGGTTTTGAACAGATCCTCTAATTGAGAATTTTTTTAAAATTCAAATTAAAGGACAGTAATTACCCAGTAACTAGTAACAGTGATTTTTTCTTTTTTATGTTTTATCCTTTATTCACCATACATAAAATTTCTTGTACTATGAATTTGTCTTTTTTTTTTTTTGCAGTTTTGGGGTCAGAGCGCAGGGTCAGCTAATAGTACAGCGCCCCGAGAGTAACTGTAGGTTAAGGGCACGACTGAGGAGCGTTCCTTACGTCAGTGTTACCCAGCCTCGGTCCTGGGGACCCCCTGTGGCTGCAGGTTTTTGTTCCAATCAGCTTTGACTCCTGGGCTCATTACGTGATGTGATTTTTCCCAAGTTCTGTGTTTTGGGAACAATACAGAAATTAGAAAACTAAGTTTGGGAAAAAAAAAAAAAATGTATATAAATAAATAAATAAATAAATAAATAAATAAATAAATAAATGTATATATATATATATATATATATATATATATATATATATATACACACACACACACACAGTAGACCCCCGTGAAGTGAAGTCGCGGTTCAGAGTTCACAGCCTCAATCATTTGCAGATTTTTCCTTAGAACCTATCTAATACTTGTTAGCAGAAACAGCAAATATCCGCTGCAATTGTTATGGCTTTTTTCGTGGCAATACTGTACTGTAGAGAGAACAGGAAGCAACTGTAGAGAAAACCACGACTTGGGATGGTGAAAGTAGCCAATAGAATTTGAAACTGCAACTCCCAGCAGTCCCTGCAGTGGCTCCGATTGGTCTTGTACTGGTGGTGCTGGGGCTGTTGAGGTCAAAGGATGTCAGCACGGCTTTTAAATAGGGGGCCGGTGACCAAAAGCAAAAAAAAAAAAATTTTTGTAATTTGTGTTTTAAGTTCCTGTCTGTCTGTCTTCTGTAGGGTTACCTGTACTTATTCACTTTATCCTCTATTGTTTTGTGCATCTGGATCGTCTGCCTGTGTACATGAGGACTGTAAGTGGATTCATGGCCATCCTGCAAAGGAAGGGACGCTCCTGCACCCGTCCACCTGTCCACCATTTCAGAAACTAGCGGTAGGTCTATCTGTACATTCCTATTCAACGTGCGGATCTCTGGACTATCTATCTTCATCATTACATTTCATCCATTGCCATTTTTCATGAACTTTTTCATGATTTACTGTGTGTGGTTTGCTTTGTTGTATTTAATGTCTCTGCTCCTGTTGGGGGTTGTGCTCCCCTATGATGTTTGTCCATTGTTTAATCGATAACTAACTGCATATTGAGCTCCTTTTACTTCTGAAAGAGACATGTTTGTTTGAAGTGTTCGAATAAAGTTCCTGTCTCTACAATCTCCTGTGTTTCTGTGCAATTCTGTGCCCCAAGCGTTGCACTTTGTACATATTGCTCCAGTAGTTTTTAAAATAGTTTTTACATTTCATTAGCAGTGTGCAAAATGATTAGTGTTGTAGTAGTTGTGATGCTCTTTGCATGAAAAATGTGTTCCATTAAAATTACACTTTTTCTTTGTTAATTGTGACGTTTACTTAAACTGCAGCAAAAAAGTATTTGCCGTCCAGGGATGCCAAGTATGTGACAGTTTAAGGGTTAAAGCCCCAAGATGCCGCAGCAATGAGCTGCACCGTCTAAGGCTTCTGGCAATAAAAACGCGCTGGCATGAATTCCAGTACATATAGTGGTAACATCAGTATTTGACATTCTAGCACTGAGGGAGACATAGCAGGACAGTCCACAGGTTTACCTTTAC
>JANRMT010062838.1:5532494-5547344 GCA_026402145.1 Polypterus bichir lapradei | reverse complement strand
ATCTTGATTTTCATTCTTCTTTTCTAGGTGTTCTAATTGTTTAATGAATCCATTACTTACTAATTAGAGGGTCTGACACTAAAGTACTTGCAGCCTTTGATTATTCCGTGTTGTTTGCTAGCGTGTCTGTTCTGCTCATTTTTAATTGTCAATAATAAGATACGAGGGGGAAAACTGAACAGAGAAAGGGCAAAATAGAATGAAATCAAACAAAAGAGAGAGTTAAGCATTTAAAATCGATAGCAAAAGCAGAAATATTTCTAAATATCTTCTAAATGTAAAAATCATGCTACTGTGCTTTTCTGAATGTAGAATAAAAGAAAAATAAATCGCAGCTAATTCAATGAGCTCAGTGCTATCAGGTGTTGTCACTGATTTGGAATCTGGTTGGAACACAAACCTGCAGCCACAGGGGGGCCACAGGACCGAGGCTGGGAAACACTGCCTTATGGCACTGCCAGGATTCAAACTGGCAACCTTCGACTTACCAGCCCAGATCCTTTAGCCAGAGAACCACCACGTGGGCCGGGATTCTGCCAGTTGAGCAAACCAGGTGTATATGCTATGTGAAAGAAAAAAAAATGAACTGCCAGCAAGCTACTTTAGTTAACAGCTGACAAAGTCGATTTGCTCCAATGGCAGATTATTCATACAGGCATCTGTCATAAGACAGGGTGCAGTAAGCTGACAGAGGACAATTTCCAGATTCTTTAGGAATTCATCTCTTTGACACAGGAAAGATGACCTTTCCTTCTTTAGGGTCTATCCGACGAGTTTAATAAAAAAAAAAAAAAAAACAACCAACATAAAAAAAAATAAGAACAGATGGCCCATTAGTATAATCAAATAAGATGTCTTAAGTAAATGATATTATGATTTTTGATTAAGTAAGGGGAAGAAGGAGGAAAAATAAATTATAAAAAGCCAATCGAAAAATGGAACTTTGCTGTTCTGCCTTGCAATGTAGAATTCAGGGACTCATCTGTGACTGATTAAAAATCTAATTGATTGAACTATTCCTTTCTTCTTCGGGGGTTTCTTCCACACCCTCTTGAGCAGTCTGCAGTAATTAAGACGCAAATCCTGACAACTTTCTTGATGTTGCCACTACCCGAATTTCTTGTTTCACTCACGCATATCGCATCATAGACTTTCGATTTAGCCCAAGATCAAGGTTCAAGCCCCAGTGGCTCACAAATAATTGCACGGCAGATGGATACATCCCCTAGCATTTTTTTTCTATTTTTTTTTTTATGTAGTGTGTATAGAAAAGAATCCCCACCCCCTTCGAAATATTCCCTTTTTTTTGCTTTACTGGCTTAAATGAAAACACACACAAAAAATATTTCTTCTCAGCTTTACTTACTTATTGCCACCTTTAACATCCAAATGACAAAATATCACAGCTACTGTTCAGAAAAATTATTAAAAAAAGATAAAAAAAAAAAAAAAAATTCAAACACACGACTTAATAAAGGATCACCCCACCCCACCCAATGTCAATGTCATTTTGTTGAATGACCTTTTGCTTTAATGACAGCCTTGAGTCTGTTGGGATACTTCTCTATCAGATGGCCCATTAACGTAATAAAATAGTCTTAAGTAAACAATGTTTATTTATTTATTTTTATTTTTAATAAATAAGGGCAAGGGGGAGGAAGAAAAAATTATAAAAAGCCAATAGAAAAAAATTGACACAGGAAAGATAACCTTTCCATCTTTAGAGTCTATCAGACACGTACAAAAATAATACAAACAGGTGGCCCATTAGCGTAATAAAATAAAATGTCTTAAGTAAACAATATTATACTTTTTGATTAAGTAAGGGGAAGGAGGAGGAAGAAAAAATAATAAAAAAAGTCAATTGAAAAATGGAACTTTGCTCTTCTGCCTTGCAACGTAGAATCCAGGTACTCATCTGTGACTGAATAAAAATGATTGGCCGAACTTGTCCGGTCTTCTTTGGGGTTTTCTTCCATAGTCAGTAGTGCTGTACAGGCAATTACAATCAATTTGTCCTTCAATTTATACCCATCCGGGAGACCGTTAATGTGTTAGGAGTGATTGGGACACCAAGGCATTCAAAGATTTTTGTCCAGAATGATGTTCATTTGGTGCACTTCCAAAACATGTGGCCCCAATGAGGCTGGAGGTTGTTCACAGTTTGGATCTTGCCCTGGAAACATTTTCGACAATTTTAAACGAGAGATGCGCTCGATAAAAAGATTTTTAGTTGAATGACTGAATGCTTCGAACATATGGTGCTGGACTGTATTCTATGCATGGCTGTCTCCCACTCCTTTTCTGAGATATTAAGTGAAAAATATTTTCCCTACTGTACCCCTAGAAACTTTGCCAAAGTCTAAATTTTGGTTTCGTTCCAACACTATCATGGACAAGAAATCACAACGTTAAAGCACTCGGAGTTCATTTACCTTGCCCAACTTATTCAGATGGCTGCTACAGATGTAAATCAAATCAAAAAGAGAGGCGGGCAGGGCTGAGCCTAAACCCCATCCGGATAACATTTACTTTTTTTTTTTTTTTTAATATAAACATTCAAACCTTACTTTTTTTGGCTAATTTGGCAGCCCTAGTGCTCTCCAGGATATTCAGTCACCAAGTCTGTCAGGCTGCAGAAGCATATGTAACAAATACTATCCTTGAAATTACAAGAAAATACATCATCTTCGTCTTTCGGCTGCTCCCGTTAGGGGTCACCATAGCAGATCATCTTCTTCCATATCTTTCTGTCCTCTTCATCTTGTTCTGTTACACCCATCACCTGCATGTCCTCTCTCCCCACATCCATAAACCTTCTCTTAGGCCTTCCTCTTCTCTTGCAGCTCTATCCTTAGTACCCTTCACTCTTTATACCCCTCATCTCTCCTCTGCACATGTCTAAACCAACACAATCTCGCCTCTCTGATTTTGTCTCCCAACCGTCCAACTTGAGCTGACCCTCTAATGTCGTCATTTCTAATCCTGTCCATCCTCATCACACCCAATGCAAATCTTAACATCTTTAACTCTGCCACCTCCAGCTCTGTCTCCTGTGCCACCGTCTCCAGCCCATATAACATAACTAGTCTCACTGCCGTCCTGTAGACCTTCCCTTTCACTCTTGCTGACACCCGTCCGTCACAAATCACTCCTGACACTCTTCTCCACCCACTCCACCCTGCCCACAGTCTCTCTTTCATGTCTCCTCCACAATCCCTACAATAAAATATCTATTTTGTGCTGTCAAGAGTATTTTCCATTTTCTATACAAATATCATAACGTGGTCAAGTGGCAGAATAAAGCAGATTCCCCCATTTAGCACTTTTCCTGGGAAGGACAAAAGGCAATTATTAAACGTAAGATGTGGTTCATTTTTTGGGTCCAAACCCAAATATCACTTCTGAAAATGATTCATCAAATGATTATCAAAAAAAAAAAAGTTACTCTTAACATTGAAAACTGTAAAAACTGGACATGCGAGATCAGGATGTTGCTGTATGAAGAAATAACAGGCTACATGTGTAAATAAAAATCAAAGCACAAAATCAAATCTTAAATGATGGCACAAGATTAAGAAGTTTTGCACCTCTTACTGCTGCTGTGGTCTGTATGTACTTAGAGCAGCACCATTAAATCAAAAAGAGCGGCACTGTGTAAATATGTTTCAAGTTCACGGTACAGTATACTTAAACATTATTAGGCAATGTAGTGTTGCGTCTAAAATATGATAATATTGCAACAACACAGCCAACATGGTACATACACGCAGTGCTCAGTTTCACAATAAATGTCAGAAGGTAGCTTTAAACGGCTTAGATAATCTGGACAAGAACAGGCCATTCAGCTGAACAAAGCTGGCCAGTCCTATCTGCTTTATTCTTCTAAGATAAAATCACGTTGATCACATTTTTTATAAGGCTTCGGTCTCATATTTATTTGCTCCTTTTGATAAAACACGACTGCTTCAGTGATCTCCATTTGCCTTCTAAATCTTGTGATAAATGGAATGGATTTTGGACTGACCCAGGAACTGAGCTGCTGGTCTCAACGTTACTTGAACTTGGTGCCCCTTGCTTCACTTACACACGCTCTTTGCACTGCGTGATGTGGCCGAGTTAAGGCTGGCTGGATAAATACCCTGGGTTGGAGTACAATGCCATCAGTCCTTAGGCACGTTTTGATCAACATCATCAGAAGTGACATCAAAATAATCCCAAATCCTGGATGATTGAGGTTCCCTTTTCAAATTTTCTGAGGGCGTCACACACAGAAGAGAAAAAAATGCACCCTTCTCGGAATATGTTACTAGGGATCAGACTTGTAAAAGTGTGTTCAACACAGCCGCCCGTAATTAGTCAATCGCGTGATGCAAGGGCTTTCGATTGGCTGACACACCCACACGTGATTGGTTATAATGATCATTACTGCCGAGGGTCATCTTAAACTAGGAAAACATTCATTGTTAATAAAAGGCTGCAGTACTAAGTAGAATGTAGTAATGATGACTTGCAATTAGTTAATCAAAGCTGCTGTAACGGAAATCCTGGCGAGAATAAAATGAACCATACAACCATGAACAGCCACCTGATCGTGGTGCTCTACAGGACTGTGTAGACGACGTACCAACAGCAACATTGGCCTGGGAAGACTACCACCTACAGTGACGTGAGGTACAAACCAGACTGCAATGCCCTACGACTGCTGCCACCCCTGCCTCTTCAAACCACGCAAAGACAGCCTGGCAGCTAGCCTGCTGTACATTCCTGGTGAACTGGCGGCCACAGCCCACAGCAACAGATGTTTAATGTTGATTTCTGTGTGAAACCATGGCCTTGGGAGCTTTTCAGAAAACTTTTTTTAGAAAAAATATTCAGCCATCAAAGCAGTTTTCACGGCTAATTAATCATTTTAATGGTCCTGTTTTTAAGGTTTCAGTCCTCTGAATTGATTCGTTTCTTCATGAAATGGCAGCCAAACAGAAACGAGATGTGAAACGAGCCGACAGATGAGCAGCTAAATTGGGACATCAAACTCAAACCAACGTCACTCCAACCAGTTTCTCAATGAGAAGCCCATTAGTGCTATTAATTAAAGACATTATTGAATATCAGGACTTGTTGCTGCTCTCATTCTGTCACAGCAGACATTTCCAAAACAATTTCTTTTTATTTTTGGTTTGGATGACCCGAGTCCATCAACCTTACCAAGACTTTCACCTTTCTCTATTTTCAGGTGAGCTGGTCATGTGGCAGCTCATTTTGTGTCTCACTATTGTTTGGCTGCTAATTAAGATAAAAACAAACAACTAAGGGTTCCGAGTTAATTAAAACTAAGGCAAAAGAAGTTAATTAGCAACACAAACTGGTCACTAATTAAGAAGATGGTTAGAATGAAAACCTGCAGTGACTGCGACACTCCGGGCCTGAAGTTGGACGTCCCGGTTTAAGGGGTCAGGTGATGGTAACTCTCCACCAATTCAGGAGGTGGCGTTGTGTAATAACGTTCTCTCTTTTCCTCCCTCTGCAGACAGGATGATTGACAGCTCTCCTCCAATGATGCTGCTTGTGGAGTCTGTCAATCTGAACAGCTGCCATAAGACCCACCCACCCTGTGCAGTCACAACAAGACTCCAGTCTGAGAAGACTAAATTTTAAATTTTCATGCCCTTTATTGTTTTAATTTTAACAAAATTTTCAGCTATATGGGGTTTGACCGTGGGTGCCCCAACACCGATTGCCTCAGTTCATCTTATTGCACAGAGTAGCCAAGAGGACGCATCATCTGTCAAAGAAAAGCCAATTCTTGCTGAACGAACTACTCTCGTTTTTCATTCCATGGCTTGTTTATTGGATTAACAGAACATATGCAATATGCATTATAACAAAATTAGACAAGTGTATAAATTTAGGCACCTGAACAGAGATATGACAAAAGAACAAAGCTGACTACTGGAGGAGGGGTGGTAGGGGGTCTGGTGCTATTGACGACATCACTTTCGATTCCGGTCCCTGAAGACGTCACTTTCGGGTCTGACACAATTGATGATGTCACTTCTGGTTTCGGCCCCGATAACGTACTGGCCTGTAAAGCCGCCATTATGCATCCATACCATCACTTCTGTTCCAGACTCTAACCTGTGAGCATATCCTAACCATTACCATTTTGCAGCCAAGGCATATTATACGGGTGGCTGCCCCAAACCTTTGTGATGTCTCTCTGTTGTTTTTGTGACACTGGACACGACCTTAACTGTTAAAGTCGGCCCACCAAAGAATACCTCGCATAGGAGATTACATTTCATGTCCTGCAATGGGCAAGCCCTGACCTGAATCCCATTGACTTGTAGTAGCTGAAAAATGAAGAGAGCTTGCGGTTCATGCAAGGTAACCTTCAAACCTCACAGAGCTGGAGGATTTCTTTGAAGAAGAGTTGGAAAAAACAAAAATACATCAGCTCAACGTCGGGGAATGATAACGGATTGTAGGAGGCGAATGTGTCACGTTAGTGCTGCTAAAGGAGGTGCCACAAGTTTCAGACTGAAAAGGGCTCACTTCTGCACACAAGAGTATCGGGTGATTTGGTGAATATCACAGTCTAATACCGTAAAGATTTCAATACCTTTTTACGTGCTGAAGTGTTTACAGGCAGGCAGCCCTCGAGTTAGGAATACGTCACACTGCTGCCAATTTTCTATTTATGTTACAACTAGCATTAGAAATGTTGGCCAAAATGGCATAATGTATTCCTTATGTTACAGAAATTTCACACAAAAATATTAAATATTTCAAACTCAATAAAACGTTAATGAGGTAATATTACAGTACTTTAAACAAGTAAATCAAAGTAAAATGAACCACCAGTATCTACAGCATTGGTGTCAAACTCCAGGCCTGGTGGGCTGCAGGTTTTCATTCTCACCCTTTTCCTAATCAGTTTTCACTGCTAATGAACTTCTTTTCCCTTCATTTTCATAGCCCTGTTTTTAAGGAGTCAGTCCTCTGAATTGATTCCTTTCTTCATTAAATGACCGCCAAACAGAAATGAGACGTAAAACGAGCCAACAGATGACCAGCTAAATCAGGGCGTCAAATTCCAACCAAATTCACTCCAATTAGTTTCATAATGAGAAGTCAATTCTTGCTGTTAGTTACGCTCGTTTTTCAGTCCATGGCTTGTTGCTGCTCTCGTTCTGCCACAGCAGACATTTCCAAAACTCGATTTTCTGTTTCTCGTTAAAAACACCGTCAAAAGTTTTTGGTGACCTGAGTAGATCAACCTTACTGCCACCTTCACCTTTCTTTATTTCCACATATTGTGTGATGGGCACAGGTGAGCTGGTCATGTGGCGGCACGTTTTGTATCTGGTTATTGTTTGGCTGCTAATTAAAGAAAAAGAAACAAGGGGTGGAGTCAAGTTAATTAAAACTAAGAGAAAAAGGACTTAATCAGCAGCATAAACAGGTCACTAATTAAGAAGATGGTTAGAATGAAAACCTGCAGCCACTGCGGCCCTCCAGGACCGGAGTTTAACACCGGTGATCTACAGTATGTTGACCGTATTTGACATTTTTAGTCATGCAGTGCCTCAGAGCTGAAAAAGGCATAATAACGGATGACTGATACTCAAGGTGTGCCATCCTACTGGAGGGATCGCCAACGGTGACATCCCCCCAATACGCATGTAGCGGGATGCTTGCTGAGGATGCTGGGAATGCCAAGCAGCAGTTTCTACTCTTCACCTGAAATGGCCTACTTGCTGTCACTCAAGATGCTAGGGATTTAGCTTCCTGCATGGCTACCCAGTTCCGTTTAGCAACACGTGCGCACGAAAGCACAAGACGATTGCAGACGTGAAGTCTGTAGAGTGCAATACAATTCCTCATCGTTAGCACACACATCACAAGTAATTCAGCTTTGTACGTAAAAAGACAAATCCACCAGATGAACTTAATTGAAACTCAGTTGAAAAGAAAAATGTAAAAGTTTTATGTGCCCGTTCTTATCTGCCTGTATTTAGGGTACTCATTATTAACCATCTACACTCACCGGCCACTTTATTAGATACACTTATTCACCTGCTCGTTAACGCAATAATCTAATCAGCCAATCATATGGCAGTAACTCAATGCATTTTGGCTTGTAGACATTGTCAGGATGACCCGCTGAAGTTCAAACTGAGCATCAGAATGGGGGAGAAAGGGGACTGAAGTGACTTTGAACATGGCATGGTTGCTGGTGCCAGACGGGCTGCTGTGAGCGTTTCAGAAACACATTGTCTACTGGGATTTTCACGCACAACCATCTCTAGGTTTTACACAGCATGGTCCGAAAAAGGGAAAACATCCAGTGAACAGCAGTTCACTGTGTGACAATGCCTTATCGTGGTCAGAGGAGAATGGCAGATGGGTTCGAGCTAATAGAAAATTAACAGTAACTCAATTAAGCACTCATTACAACCGAGGTATGCAGAAGACCATCTCTCAATGCACAGCACATCAAGACTAGAGGCAGGTGGGCTACAGCAGCAGGAGACCACAGTGGACAACACTCCTGTCAAATAAAAACAGGCAACGGAGTCTACAATTCATACTAGCTCACCAAAATTGGACAACAGAAGATGGGAAAAGTGTTGCCTAGTCTGACGAGTCTCAATTTCTGCTGCAATATGAACATTAAGTTTTCAAACTGCTACTTCAGCGTGGATGAAAGGCCAAAACGCACACAACTGTCTGTTAGCGTGGACCAGGTCTAAAGGTTCACAGACTTTCAAAGATAACGATATCAAAATACCAAGAAGGTGACGGATGCACAAGTGGTCAAAGTGATGAACCACGACGAGGAGGAGTTTGGCGAGAGTTAAGCATCATACCACTGGGTTTAGAAGGCAGAAGACTGGATGGATGTACTACCACAACACTATGGCTGATATTGCTACTCTTCACAATTCCCAGATGAGAAATCAAACATCAACCAAGGACCTAACAAAAGAAGAGGAGTGATTCAAGGTCAAAAACGTGCAAAAATACACCCAGCTACACAAAAGGAAACATCCTGGAAAAGAAGTGCAGGCAACATTAAATTGTCGTATTGATGGCTATTAGGGTGAGGACATTTGAAAAGGTGCTGCTAGCTGCTGTGTAGGCCTAAGAAGGAGTTGGGGTCGTGGTCAGTGTTAAAACAAGGGGAGGGGAGGGTTAGGGGGGCACACTTGTGGGAGCCTTGCCCCAATCCACACCTTTAAAAGAAGACGCTACCTAAAAACTTTTTACATTGTAGTTAACAGTGACGGACAAGAGAAATTTTTTAATGTCATGTTTGCATGCAGATCGGAGATAAAAATTCTGATAAGATACAAGACAATGGTGACCAAAAAAAATCGGCACAAATCATTAAGAGAAATTTCTTTTGAACTGAAGACTCTCAAATGAATGAGCAACCTAAACACTTCAACAATCTGGGGGGAACATGTGAAAGAGCCAGTCTTAGAAAGTTAACGCTTTAAGTTAAACTCATATAAGCATTTATAAATTTGAATAGAATATCATTTTCTCCCATAGCTCTACAGGGTGGTCCAGATCTAATTATGCAGATCCAGATCGTCTGGATGACTTTGATTTACACGGGGTAAATTCCAGTTCGGCACGAAGATGATTCTTCATGTCGTCAGTTCGCACACTTCTCGATGGTCCAGGATTTTTCGGGCGATTTTCTATGTAATAAACTTAATAAGTTATAGTGTATTGAAAATTGCATAATTAGATCCGGACCACCCTATAGATTACGGTGTAGCCTTTACCCCCTGTAGTTAACGTGAAAGAGAACCTTCTTGGCTACACCTGTAACACAGAGTGTTAATGAAGTCCATTTTGTAATTCAGCTCATTACTAGAATGGACTGTTCGACCCATTTGCAGTTTGTAAATAGGTAGGCATACAGTTTTCTGATCGTTTAGAAACGGTTCAACTGTGTGAGCAAACTTAGAGAAATGAAACAAAGTCAAAGTCTTAAACAGAATTTTCTTATAACAAGGACGTTTCTCTACTTTGCAATACTAACTTTTTTTGTGTTGACTGTTTGGCATCGTACTTTTACTAAAAACTCGCAGGCAGGCAAGTCCATTTGTCCGATATGTCATTACAGTAACTCCAAATGGTACTCAGTAGTTTGTATGATGCCTGACAACGTCCTAATGAGATGACGGGTGGTGTCCTGTGGGATCTCCTCCCAGATCTAGACCAGGGCATCACTGAGCTCATGGACAGTCTGAGGTGTCAGACGGACCAAAACAATGCCCCACCCATAAGGTGTTCTATTGGATTGCGGTCAGGTGAGTGAGCGTTCAGTCAATGGTATAAATTTCTGCATCCTCTCGCCACATTAGGCCGGGCATTGTCATGCACCAGGAAGAACCCAGGAGCCACTATACCAGCACAGGGTGTGACAATGGGTCCAAGGATTTCATCCCAATACCTAATTGGCAGTCAAGGTGCCATTGTCTAGCCTGTAGAGGTCTGTGCGTCCCTCCATGTATATGCCTCCTCATACTGACCATCAGTGACTCACCTCCAAATCGGTCATGCTGAACGATGTGACAGACAGGGTAACGTTCTCCACGGCTTCTCCAGAGCCTTTCACGTGTGTCGCATGTGCTCAGGGTGAACCTGCTCTCATCTGTAAAAAACACAGGGTGCCAATTCTGGTATTCTATGGTAAATGCCAATCAAGCTCCACGGTGTCCACTAGAGGACATTGGGCCCTCAAGCCACCCTCTTGAGGTCTGTTTCTGATTGTTTGGTCAGAGACATTCACACCAGTGGCCTGCTGGAGGTCATTTTGTAGGCTCTAGGAGTGCTCATCGTGTTCCTCCTTGCCCAAAGGAGCAGACAACGGTGGGTCCTGCTGATGGGTTAAGGACCTTCTACAAGGGGCCTTGTCCAGCTCTCCTGCCTGTCTGTCTCCTGGAATCTCCTCCATGCCCTTGAGACTGTGCTGGGAGACACAGAAAACCTTCTGGCAATGACATGTGTTGATGTGCCTGCCATCCAGTAGAAGTTGGCCTACCTGTGCCAACTCTGTAGGGTCCAGGTATGGCCTCATGCTACCAGTAGTGACACTGACCGAAGACAAATGCAAATGAGTGACAAAACAGAGGGAAGGGGAGGAATGTCAGTGGCCTCCCTCCACCTGTTAAACCATTCATTCCTGCTCTGGGGGGGTTGTCTCATGTTGCCCCTCTTATGCACCAAAGCTGCTGATACTGATGAACAAGCCCCTCTGCTACTTAACTGGGCAGATCAATAGCCCCCAAGTGTCACTGACTTGATGCTAGACTTGGATTAAAAAAAAAAGTGTCCCTGTAATTTTTTTGAACAGTATAAATTGTGAGCACACACTGGAAAGACTAAGACAAAAGAAAACATCTGACTTGACAGTCCCAGTGAGGCACTAAACAGGCGTATTGCTATTGGTGTTATGGACCTCCTCCCCACCCCAAATTGTGTTTCTTGACACACATCTGCTGCATGTTTCCTTGGCTGAAAGTCCTCAGTGTTGGCGTGTTAGAGAGAGGATGTGCAGATTTGTTCATAATGGCCCTCAGTTTTATTTTAATTCTCTCCTTCACTACTACCTCCACAGTGCGTCTTTATAACTGAGCTTGCCCTTTTAATTAGGGGTCCTCTCTTAAAGTGATGTCACCTGGCCACCACAGAGCTGTACAAGATGTGAAGGATGTCATGTCCCCCAATAAAGGAATGCAATCTTCCAAAGAAAAAAAAAAAAAAGAGTCTGCTCTGCCCTTTCTTCTGTAGCTCTTCTGTGTTCCTAGACCAGTCCTACCTGTCACTGATGTGGACCCCCTCAAACCCCCCACAAGTAATGGCAGGAGTGTACCATCTCTTAATCCACTCATTGAATTGGGACCAGGCATAGAGGTTCTTTGGTGCAGCCCAAGTCAATGAGCAGTTCCTTGTTTTTGCTGAAGTTAAGATGCGGCCACTTTTCAATGTTCTCCCCCTGACTCCTCTCCTCAGTCTCGTCCCCCTTATCAATACTTGCGCTTGTAATTTCTGGAAGCACCTTTAGAACACACTTGTGTTTTGCAGGTTTTGAGGATACGACTGGGTCACAGACATGTGGATCACGCAAGACGAGTAACCCGAGGTTTTTATTTCTTTTGCTGTTGTATAGAATTAGGCACCTCTGTCTTCTGTGACACCACAATCTTGGTTATCTCCATTCTGCATGAAGACAAAAGATTGAAATTTTTTCTTGGTAATCACTACAAAGTACATAGGAAAAGAAACTAAAAATAAGTGGAATCTTCCTTTAAAATGGGGCTTAGGGACCAAACCGTAGTCAGGATTGCTTCCCTTGCTCAACAGAAACTGATCGGCACGGACTACAACACGACGCAACAACAACATTTATTTATTTAGCACATTTTCAAACAAATAGTAGCTCAAAGTGCTTTACAAAATGAAGAAAAGAAAAATAAAAGACAAAATAAGAAATTAAAATAAGACAACATTAGTTAACATAGAAAAGGATTAAGGTCCGATGGCCAGGGTGGACAGAAAAAAAAAACTCCAGACGGATGGAGAAAAAAAATAAAAATAAAATCTGCAGGGGTTCCAGGCCACGGGACCACCCAGTCCCCTCTGGGCATTCTACCTAACGTAAATGAAACAGTCCTCTTTGTAGTTACGGTTCTCACGGACACAGAAAAGATGGTGGCAGACACACAAAGAGCGAGATCAGCGGATGCCGCCATTAAGAGCTCGGCTAACAGTAGGGTAGAAAGGGTCTCTGTGTGACCGACTAATGGGGATCTCCTACTAGCTCAAACTGCAAGCAGTCCGCTTCCAAGACAGATATTGTGGGTTTGCGAGTTGAGGCGCTTCAGGGTGGGGTGAGAGTCAATGGAGGCTCTAATGCGGGCGCTCGAGAGACTGAGTGAGGAGTCCGAGTGTCAGGGCTTGTGAGGGTCCTTTAGCAGTGTGTCTGTCTGCAGGGAGAGTGTCGGTTTACTGACCTCGGCAGTGACATTCGTGACTCTTCTTATGAAGTCAGTGGACGGATTAGGAGAGCATGGGGGGGTCATGAGGTCACTTTAAGGGGGTGTGTGGCACTCCCGATTATCTCTGCAAAAGAACGGAGGTCCAAGTCTTCAGGGTCCCGGTGCTCCCTGTTTGTGAGACATGGACACTATCCAGTGATCTGAGATGAAGACTGGACTCCTGTGTCTCTCTGGAGAATCCTTGGGTACGGTTTGACTTTGTGTTGATCATGGAGTCCAAATGACCTGCATTGTGAGGGAGCGCCAGTTCCGGCACTACAGCCATGTGGCACCATTACCTTAGGGTGATCTGGCTCACATGACCAAACCAAGGGGACGCCTACCTAACACCTGGCTGCAGCAGGTAGAGGGTCATTTCCAGAGGGTGGGATTGGAGTGCGTGTCTACCAGGGGGGTTACCAACCAGGACCCCGACTTGTTTCGTCGTGTGGTGGGTGCGGCAACTCGCTGTACCAGTGCATGCTTCCCAACCTGATTTGAGGGTGAGAGTCCATGAAAATTCGTAACATATACAGTAATCCCTCCTCGATCGCGGGGGTTGCGTTCCAGAACCCCCCGCGATAGGTGAAAATCCGCGAAGTAGAAACCATATGTTTGTATGGTTATTTTTATATATTTTAAGCCCTTAAACTCTCCCACACTATTTATAAAAATTCTCCACACAGTTATACAGTAAACACTCATTTATCGCGGTTAATCCGCTCCAGACAGATAAATGAATTTCCACGAAGTAGGATTCTTTATTTATAAATCTAATATTTTCGCAGTTAGAGCAATGAAAACCTGTTTACGACCTTCTAAATACGTTTTTTTAAAATTATTAGAGCCCTCTAGACATGAAATAACACCCTTTAGTCAAAAGTTTAAACTGTGCTCCATGACAAGACAGAGATGACAGTTCTTTCTCACAATTAAAAGAATGCAAACATATCTTCCTCTTCAAATAATGCGTGTCAGGAGCGGAGAATGTCAGAGAGAGAGAGAGAGAGAGAGAGAGAGAAAAGTAAACAAGCAAAAATCAAAAGGGCTGTTGGGATTTTAAGTATACGAAGCCCCCGCGATAAAGCGACTGCAATGAAGGGATCAATGTGAAGGTAGTCTTTCAGCATTTTTTAGAGGAGCGTCCGTATCTTCTAAGCAAACAGCCCCTCTGCTCACACCCCCTCCGTCAGGCAGAGAGAGTGAGAGAGACAGACAGAGAAAAGCAATCAATCAAAAATCAATACGGGCTGTTAGAGCTTTGAAGTGTGCAAAGCACCGCCCGGGAAGCATATTGTATATCATTGAGGAGTTTTATTTAATACGTAATACATGCTCTGATTGGGTAGCTTCTCAGCCATCCTCCAATAGCATCCCTTGTATGAAATCAACTGGGCAAACCAACTGAGGAAGCAATTACCATAAATTAAAAGACACACTGTCCGCAGAAATCCGTGAACCAGCAAAAAATTTGTGATATATATTTAGATATGCTTACATATAAAATCCGCGATGGAGTGAAGCTGCGAGGGATCACTGTAAACATTCTAGAAAGTTAACTGTTCATCTGGACATAGTTTTTTTTCCCCCTCCAATACGTTTCATCACTCATCCAAGTGACTTCCTCAGTCTCAGTTGACTGCAGGTTTCTCCAACCTTATAAACAGTACCTTGGCCTAATGACCGAACTAACACCATTGACTAACAATGGGCCGTGTGATCAATGATATGCAAATTGTCCATTGATCAATGGCCATGAGTGATTAAAACATAATTGGGGGGGGGGGGG
>JANRMT010062838.1:5519465-5532394 GCA_026402145.1 Polypterus bichir lapradei | reverse complement strand
AACTATGTCCAGATGAACAGAATCAGCTTTCTAGAATTTCCTTACCTGGATTATTGAGCAGGCATCGAGACATATAAAAAACCAAACTTTATGTGGACTATTCCTTTAACTGTTAAGGGACACAAATGCAGTCTTATAACTTACTGGATTCCCAAAAGCAAAAGCTTTTTGTTCAAAACTCATGTCAAACCTCTTATCTTTAATCCTGAAACAAGTGGGAAGAAGTGCACAAGCGTAAGGGGGGGGGGGGGGAAAAAAAAAAAAGAGTGTGCAAAATGGCGGGACCAGGCTTAAAATTCTGCTGTTGTCTATAAACATGCGTAAGAATGCCAGGGGTCAGTTATTTTTCCATGAACAAACTGCAAGGTCCTCTTAAGGGACATTTAATTTATACAAATTAGTACAGCTAGGGTGAAAGGGCAACTACAGGAAAAGGGTCTAGCAGCAGTTCCCCGATTCAAGAGCTCGGCCCCACAGCAAACCGGATTGCTCGTTTATATATCACATGGTTTATACGTGCCAGTTGTATTAGTTGCCACGGCCATCATTATTCTTCACGAGACAGGTAACCCTTCTCACCACCCTCATCTTAAGCATAATATAAGGAAAACGAATCACGTGGTACGCCTTCAAACTGGGTGGGCTGGTAAAGATGCAAATCGTATCGCGTAACATCAATGACGTATAATGAAAAGGACACTAAACGTCATCTAGCATTAGATCAGTACTAAACATTTTGACTTGGCTATCAATACCAGCTTTACCAGTACCAAAACAGATAACTCGGGGGGGGGGGGGGGCCCCCCCCCACCCGGGTCTCACTCCAGCCACCCTGGCATAATCGCATGCCTCGCCAGCTCAGTTCAAGCGACGGCTCCCCCTTGGAGAGCGTTGGGGAGGCGATGTTTGTCCCCCGTGGAGACTCCAGCAAACTCACAAAGTGCAAGAATGAAAAGCTGAGCAGAAGGTTTTTGAAAACTACAGTTTACTTTTAACACAAGAAAAACAAAATATTGGTACCGTACCATTTTAAAGAACACATTTTGGTCATTTTTCAGCACCAGAATACTAGACAGGCCTAATATTATCGCTGCAAAATGAGTTCTGGAGCTGGAGCCCACTTGACTAAAACACCACCACCAAATGACGTGGTGCGGGAGGCACAGCCAGCTGCAGACAGACATTGTCAGGTCACAATCGCTGTCACCTCCTTCGACTCTGGCAGCCTGTTGAGATTTGCAGAATGAACTGATGATCACTTTGGCAGTCCCTTCTGGTTTAAATGACCCATCGCGTGTCCCGACCACCACCGGTGGGGCCTTCTGACCACTAAGAAAAGATGGACGGGGCGAATCTTGCATCACATTCATAAGAGGCTAGCATTACTATAGCTCTTCGAAAACTGGTGGGACGATTTAACAACCTTAATGAACTTTTAAAAGTAAAAGCCCAAATTCAGGTTCTTATAGTGCGGGATGAGCTTCATGAAACGTACACGCTGTTCCGCGACTCTCCCTCTTCCAACGCGGTTTGGGGGTGGGCCTGCCATAGTTGTGGCCAAAAATGATCGCCACCATTAACGAGTCGCCTGTTTGACAGGTCCCTGCAATCCGCGGCTCGTGTTGACATTGCGACCGCCTGTCCACTTAACCGACGACCAGAACCGACCCCCTGCATATGAGTGAGTTTAAACGGACGGACCGGCGGTGCCTGTCGCAGTTTGCCGTCCCGCAGGAGTATCCGCAATAGAAAACACATAACGACAGACAAGCCGGAGAGGAAAAGGGGAGGCACAGATCGGCTGCGGTCCGCTGGCAAAGGCCTGGCGGCCCCGAACTAGGCCGCTCCGTGCACACCTCCAAATCGAATGTCGCCACACACGCCAGCCTGCCCGTCCCTCTCCCTCACCGTCACCCTCGCCGCCGCCCCTCCGCTTCACACCAGCTCGTCGCGAAAATTGATAAAACGGAGCGGGGATAACAAAAGGCAAAAGGTATGAAAAGGCAAGAGTACTGACCTGGCGAGGCTCTGTCGCCCACCGCTCCCCCCTGCTCCTGAGGCCGCAGAAGGACCGCCACTGCCGCCGGGTTTTCGGGTGCCGCCGGCCTGCTTCATTGACATGCTACTCCCATAAACAACTTGAATTGGATGCTTTGCTTTTGTTTGGGATTCACGGGCCGAAACGTCTGCTTTAAAACTAAAAAAAAACTGTTTCCTTCTTCGGAAAATAATAAGACTAATAATAAGAGCTCGAGTGTCCTTTTAATGTGTAGTAAAGCCGACAACCTCCGACACTACGTCAGACTCACCAATCGCAGCTTTTGCTCGCACGCTCGCCTCTTTACGATATTTTTTCCCCCGAACTCTCTTGAGTTTCTTTTCTCCGTTGCTATTCGGCTAAAAGACCAAAACAGTCTGAAAGGAGACAAAAAAATCGCGGAAGGATATCACCAAGGCACAACGTTGCGTCCCCCTCGCTAATTGCTATTTTCTCGCCGTGACACTTCTTGACAGCCCCCGATTAAAGGTGCGAGGGTTCCCCCTTGGACGATCCCACCAATTCCTTCGAAAGATTCAGGTGAGCGACTCGTTTTTTTCCCAAATACCGGGGCGCAGGTTGGGCGGACTATTTACAGGAAGTCGGACGATCGCGCAACTGGCAGTGCTGAGAGCGACCACGTGAGCCGGCACAAGTATGCAGCCGCTACATGGAGGGAGCGAGCGAGCGAGCGGGTGGACGCGCATTCACGAGCGCGCCTGCCTGTGCTCCCGTGCGCGGCCCCGAGTTCGGGTCACAGGCGCGTTAAATCAGTTTTTACAAGTTGACAAGCAGACATCACACCGGAGTGAACAGCTCGGGACATTTCTCCGCGCCGTAAGTGGCACTCTAGAATATATCTTATAAGTTTAATAAAGCAGCAGTTGCCTGTCTTATTGTACATTAGTGTATTTCTAACTGGTGTCCAGTCATAGGAGGATGCCTGCCATGACGGCTAAGAGTTCTTGGCGTTTAAGGACAAGTTCAAGCAGATTGTTGGTCAGCAAATTCAAAGAGCTGTCACTGCCATTACAATAGCTTTGTCTAGGGTCGCCACCTGTAATGTGGAGAAATATGGGGTAACCCCCAAAGCCCATACAGTCCTGGCATGACGCTATAATACACTTGGCTATACTTAAAAGACAATACATGCTCATCGGAGTGTGGTTTATCCATGGGGCTTTCTCACAGATCTGCTGGGGGGGGTCCTCCATGAAGTTTTCACATGGGTCTGCTGGAGGTTTTCGTGTGGATTGTATAAAGTGTGATGTGTACAAAAATACAGAACAAATTGCGTTCTGAATCCGATCAACACAGAGCACGTCTTTTACTTTCCAATTATAAGACAGTTCTGTAGGCAGGGTGGTGTACTGGTTACAGTTTTGGACTTCAAACCCTGAAGCTGTGGGTTCAAATCCCACCACTGACTCTGTGTGACCCACAGCAAGTCACTTGGCCTGTCTGTGCTCCAAATGGAAAACTAAAAGAAATGGAACCAATTATATCATAAATGTTGTAAGTCGTTTCTATTACCCTGGGCCCTCATTTAGAAACCTTGGGTATGCATAAAAATCAGGCTCGAAATGTGAGCTTGCAATTTTCCCACACAAATTTCAGGATGTATACATGAAAACAAGGCAGGGGTGTTAATCATAAAAAGCGTTCGATTCTCAATGTAATCTGACACATTATGTTGATGTAGCAAGGGCATCATGCAAGAGTGAAGCTGCTTTTCCACACCATAAGGCATCCCATGGTAAACTGCCAGGCTTGAACCCACCGTGTGTGGTGCAGAAGTGTTGACCCAAAAGAAGCCAACATCCATCCGTCAACCACAAATATCCCACCTCTGAACACTGTGAGCGGTGTACTTCCTGGTGACGTCTGCCGATTTCCCTCTGGGTCAGCCCCCGCCGTCTTCTGCTCAGCCTTGCCACTACACTCCACCCATCCACGTTGCAAATCCCAGTCTTGTTGCCAATCGAATTGCCATGGAATCACCCAACATAAAGCATTCTCAGTGCACTGCCAGTGGTCCGCCGCCAACCAGCAACGTCTGGTTCAGAAGGTGGTCTCTTTCCAGTGTGAGCTAACAGGAGAAACACCGAGACCCTTTCTGAATGAACACTGCAAGCAGAGCACTTCTGGGGGTCATCAGCTGAACACTCTCACTATCAGCCCACACGTTTACTACGAAACATCAAGACTACAGAATGTATGGCTGTGTCCAAGAATGAAGAAGTGGCTACCTGCGACATCCGAGTTACTACTGAGGAGGTCAGACTACTTGGAACTTCTCATGCGAAGTCTGATTATGAAATCCAATAGAGGACAATGATGCCCTCATAAGCTGAGGAAGGTTCTCAAGTGCCGCGTCTACCCTGTTCTCTCGTATGGGCCAGATTGCTGGACAATTTCACCAACTATGGGTAAGGGAATTGAATCAGTGGAGTTGTGCTTCCTAAGAAGAATTACGAAAGTCAGCTGTCCCCACCAGTGAGGAAGTTCTGCTCAAGTCTGGCTGCAGAAGAAGGTTGCTGCTGACAGTCACAAAGAGACAGATGGAGTTTTTCTGCCCCATGATGAGAAATGGAAAATCTGGTACGTAACAGGAAAAGTTGAAGGAAGAAGAGATCACGGAACACGGAGAGGCTTACGTTCATGAAGAGTCTTTCAGACTGGATGAGAATGGATAGTATGAAGATCATTTGTGAGTGAGTTATGGAAGGCCATGGTTGCCGATGTCCTGTTTGGATATGGAATCTACAGAGAGAGAGAGACCCCCTGTCTAAAAAAAAATGTAAATCTCATGTTCTCATGCCAAATGGAAACAAAGTTTACGATGGTGTGCAACGGTGACCAATGATATACAACGGAAAACGATGAGAAGAACTGCTGTGGAAAAAAAGATCCTGCGTTACCCGAGTCGCATATTCCACACGTCAGTTATCCAGGTGTACGCTGAAAACATGCAAAAAATGTGGCCAAACTAGCTGTTACTTGTCACTTGACAAGTCATAGAATACATTTTAAAAATATTGTATATCTCTTTCCTTACGTGTCCCCTCAGCCTACGTCCTCCTTGGTATCCTTGCCTTGGCCGGCACGTCCTCTCTCAATCGTGTTCCCGTAATGCTTGCTTCTCAGACTCTGTCATTTCATGGCATGCCACTCGCCTCCTTTCTGCTTTTTGACTATCTCCATTCGTAGATGGCCCCCATTACCCGTTGTGAAAACGTCATTCGTCTTCTTGTGAATACTTCGCCATGCCTGAGGACAACTTTCAGCATTCCTACTACGTCTTTCCTTGGTATCCTTATATGTCTCAACTTGTCTTGGCTGCCACTTCCTCTTTCGATTGCGTTCCCGTAAAGCCCAATGCTCAGAATCTGTCATTTCATGGCATCTTGCAATCCTATCCGTTTTTTGACTACCACCAATGGTAGATGGGACCCCATTACTTGCTGTGAAAACGTCATTCATAATCTTGCAACAGCTTCACCATGTTTAAGGGAGACTCTCAGTGTTCCTCCCAACACCTTTCCTCAGTATTATTGTGTGTCTGAACCTCTCTCGACTGATGATCTTTCTCTAAAGCGTGTTCCCATAAAGCCTGCTCCTCAGACTCTGTCATTTTCGAGGCTTCCTATTCATCTCCTGTCCACTTTTTGAAAACATCACACATATACTTCTTGTGAATACTTCACTGTGTTCAACGGCAGCTCTTGGAGTTCCCACTCCGCTTTTCCTCAGTATCCTTATGTGTGATTACTTCCCTTTCCTGGCAATTTTTGTCTCGATCACATTTGACCGACCAACCACAACAAAACTACTCGGTCAGACTAAAGCCAAACTGACCAATTAGAATGCTCTGGGGACAGGACACACACACACATTAGCATTTTATTATATAGATACAGTAAAACCTTGGATTGCGAGTAACTTGGTCTGCAAGTGTTTTGCAAGACAAGCTAACATTTTTTATAAATTTTAACTTGATAAACGAGCAAAGTCTTGCAGTACGAGATAACAACTGAGCCGATGGTTCTTCTCTTTCTCGCTGCGGGATTGTGGGTAATCGTCTCCCATTCTCCGTCGGAGTGCCTCACTCATATATATAGTCAACATCCGTACAAGCGTATACTGTTTACTATAGCATGGTGACCACGTGTGTGTCCCTGTCTTGCACCCCAAAACACGAAGCTGAGTCTCAGTACTTTAGCAACACCAGCTTTATTCAGCTTGAAACAGGAATGGCGCGGTTATTTATTGTAGCGGGATCTGCCGCTCTGCTATACACAGACACAGCAGTCAGGCAGGATCGTGGCCAAATAATCCTGTGCCCTGCATTTATAATGTTCCTTGTATCACCCATCGATGGCAGGCGCTTATAGCACGTCCACAATCTTTTCGGATTTGCTTTTGCGGCGAACTGCTACAGCGCTGGGAGCCTGCGGTTGCTTCAGGGCCCTCTTCCACGTGTCGTCCTGTTGGGGGAGAATCCCAAAAGAGTTTAGAAACCTTACAGTGTGTATAGCGCTTTTTTAAATTTTGTGTCAAAGTGTAGCGACTCTTCACGCAAAAGCAACTGTCACTGGAGAGGCACCTTGTTAAAGTCACAAAAAAAAGAAGAAGATTCCAGTGAGCCGACAGACAGTAGGGATTCCGTTAGTTAGAGTGAAAGTCGTCCTACGCGATAACCCTCCTCTCTCTCGTCTCCCTCACACCAGCCACGAATCTTTTCAAAGGTAAAGTGCAGGTTAATTTGTTTGATGTATTTTTACTTTATATTTTGTATTTATCATTTTTATATGAACAGTTTTGGGTTTGTGGAACGAATCATCTGAGTTTCGATTATTTCTTAGGGGGAAATTCGCTTTGATATACGAGTGCTTTGGATTACAAGCACGCTTCCAGAATGAATTACACTCGCAAACCAAGGTTCCACTGTATATAAAACATTATATAAGTCATGTAATATAAACATAGAGACCCATTCAATTTTATATATATTGATTATATGCACACATAAACATACAGTATACATGATCACATGTGGAGACAGACACACACAGACCCTTTAACTAAAGATGCAGAGGCCCAGCTATAATTTTGTGATGGATGATAAAACTTCAGGTCTACAAAGCCTGGTGAACTATATGGTGATGTACATTATCAATGTATGCAAAAGAAATGAGAGGAAAAAAAAATTATTTTACAAAAATGAAGTCCTTTAGCATCACCCTAAGATTTCTCCATCTAAAAGAAAAAAAATGAAGACAACTGTAGCCACAAGCCTCTTAAATCCTAACAGCAGACTTAACTGGACTACTACCTTAAATACGACAGTTTTAGACTTTGTAGTCCTACACGATAACCCTCCTCTCTCTCGTCTCCCTCACACCAGCCAGCCACGATTCTTTTCAAAGGTAAAGTGCAGGTTCATTTGGTTGATGTATTTTTACTTTATATTTTGTATTGACTGCAGTGGGCTGGCGCCCTGCCCGGGATTTGTTTCCTGCCTTGCGCCCTGTGTTGGCTAAGATTGGCTCCAGCAGACCCCCATGACCCTGTAGTTAGGATATAGCGGGTTGGATAATGGATGGATGGATGGATGGATGAAAACAGTAAAGAGTTGCAACACCATAGTGACCTCCCCGTATGAGGCCAACTGAAAAAGTGACAACTAAATAAGTTTTCAGTCCTTGCAGACGTGAGTAAATATTCGACTGGCTCCAAGATACCGGTGGGGCCATTTTTCCCATCGGGAGAACTGGAAGAGATGGATTCCTGGTGATCAAGGGGTGGTATAGCGGGTCTACAGCTTAAATTGAAAAGACCAGGTTTAACAGATAATCGCTTCACTTGCGGCTTAGAGGGGGCCTGATAGTGTGGCTGGAGCGGCTCCCGGGAGCTTTGTGATGTGGGCGTAATTGTTGCTGGGAGTTGCTAATCGCCACGCCTGATCCACGTCCCCGTAATATATAGTAGAAGTGTGAGGCGGATAGGGGAGTCAGAAAAAAAGGAAAGAACGGGAATGGAAGTTAAGAGAAAAGAAGGCGGCAGGAAGGAGAAACAAGTGAGAGCACAAGCGAGAGCGAGAGAAGGTTGAATGCAGCTGGTAGGAGAGCCCCGGAGGAGTGTTTGGCCAACTCTCGGGGGGCCGATTGAAGCGGTCGCTCCAGTTAAGCAGTTTTGAGGAGCTGGACTGACCGGCAGAGGAGATGAAGGAAGTGGCAGTCGAGGAGGCGTTGGGCGTGTTGAGCCCCAACGTGAGCGCCCTGGCCGCTGAGGAGGGAACCCAAGTCTCGGTCCGGCTGGAGCCTTTACGTAGCCGGGGATGGGAAGGCTACCGGACCAGAATAGGAGGGAGCTGCATTTGCTGCTAGGGCAACTCCCCTGTTGCGGGGCCCGTATGGTTGAAAGTAGAAAGAAGAAAGCACCGGAGTTTTAAGACAAGACTGCTTCCAGCCATTATCATTTTACCCTTGTTTAAAAAGGATGTATTTATTGGATTTTAACCTCCACAGTTCACCTGTTTTAAAGGATTATTTATTTAAGAACTACTTGAGACACTGCACTTATTTATTTGGACACTGATTTTGGTTTTGTTTTCAATAAAAGCACCTTTTGCACCCATCCCCTTGCTGCGTTGTTGGCGTCTTCACTGTCTAGTTCCTCGGTGACATTACCGACGGTCTCGGGTTCGAGAGCTCCCCAGAAGCCTAGATGGGAGCATGGACCAGAACCCACATCATCACACAGGGAACCCGAAGTAACTATTCAATAGAGATGCAACTGTCAATCACTGCTTTTGCAGAAGCTCAGTAAATTCTGCAATATGTAACAGCGGGACATCCCTTGGTTGTCGAAGTCTGCTACGGACACCACAGACACATTCTTGACAGCAAAAAAAATCAGTCGAGCATAGACGGAAAAAGTGGAAATCGAGAGAATTGGGTAAGCAAACAAAGGTTTTCAAAATAAAAGGTTTCAAGAATCCGTAAACTCATATATGGGAATTAGCGACATGCAGTCTTTTATCCCATGGTGTCGAAAACAAGGTGTCATGACCTCCGAGTGCGAGTATAAAATGGCACTGCCCGGTATTCAGCAAACAGGGTGGTGAAAATAGCCCAAATATATTATTAAGAGTTCCAAGAAAGAAAAGGGCAAAATATATACATGTAATAAAAAACATATCGAAAATGGATTAATTGACTAGAGTTACTCGAGTGCCAGACCCTCTTGTCTTCCGCCCAGCAGGCTTTGTAACAGTCGGATGTGCGAATAATATTTATGCACCGACACTTCATGTTCTGTCAGCACACTTGATTCTCCATAGGTGTTCCTAATGGTCTTTGTAATGATGACGTGATGTCATCACAACTGACCCCTCACGCCTGCTGCTGGTCAAAACAAAGTGTGTACATCAGTGCGATCGAATGAGACCTGAAGACTGAAACTTTACGTCCTCCATTGTCCTCTCATACCTACTCCGGTATCCAGCAATCCTATCCATGGGTCAAGAAACTACTAAAACAAATGTGGAGAAAGAACTTAGGAAGAGGCAAAACAAAAATTCTGACCGTACAGTATATGCAGCCTCGACGGAAGTGAAATGGCAGGCAGTGACGTCACTTGTGTTGGCATGTCCTTCACGTGTCCACCCATCCCTTTAATATTTTTGTACAAGTTGTGCAATTCCTACCAAATACTGCATGAGGAAGTATTTAACTCAACACCAGTCTACTACAACCACACATCCCAATAGACTCTAGCTGCGGACCCCTGGAGCTCCGCTCCATTGGGGAGGTTGTCGCCGTCAGTGATAACAACTGGGTTACACGGTGGTTAAGATTAGGCTCGTCTGACTCAAGTCAAGTTAACCAAGTGACAAAAACCTGCAATTCGATTGGCTGTCCAACGAAGCTACTAGAATCACGGAGGCCTGCAGCTGGACCCGTCTCAGACGTCTGTCTACAAAAGGTGTGGAATGAGTTTGGGTGATATAAGCAAAAGCTACCCCATTGCACAGAGAACATGAGAAACTCCTCTAGACAGGAACCGAATCGGAGTTCAGGAAACATGAGATGGCCACTCTCTCCAGTGCCTTTCCTGTGACCTCTTATTTTCCTTTTTGAACCTCTGCCTGGTCCTCACCTGTCCTGTTCCTGCTCAAGTATGTCCGAGTTGTACTTCCTTCTCACGTGTCGTTCCCTAGTGACTTTATCTGCAATGCATTCATTTTTTTTTTTTTTTTTCCTTTGCTCGGCACATTTCGTTTGACGACGCCGGCTCCCTTTTTTTTTTCCTCTCTGATTATCCTGCATTTTGCTGCAGATCTGACGTCACGGGCTGCTGTACACGTTAGGGAGGTGGCATCCCTTATGCCGGGTTTTGTGAGAAGCTCAATCTCGTTGTCGTTTGCTTTGATCAGATCTTTAGGTTCATTTACTTTTCCATGGAAGTGCTACAATGAATTGGGGGGGGATTGGCAGTTAAATAAGAATAAATTGAAATGCCACCATTCTACGGGGTAGCTGGACCTTGAGCTCTGACTCTATGTGTGACCCTGAGATTCTGCCAAGTACACCAGTCCCATCGACGAGAACCAAAAAGGGTGGTGAACATGTAAAATGACAACCGGTGAACGAAACGATCCAAAGAATTTCATAACTCTTTAAACCAAAAAAAAAAGGGATCTTCAAAACACCCTAAATTGACTGTTTGATCTCTAAGGATTTCATGAGGAAAAAGAATTAAATACACAAACCAAAAAATAACTTTAACATCTGGTTAGTGAATTGCATTTGATGACAGGTCAGTTGGACTTTTCAAACTTGACACGGTTCAGAACTAGTCTGATCCTTTCCTTATTTAAAAAGGCCTCACTGTCTTGTTCTGAGTGAACACAATGTGGCCACAAGGGGGCGGACCACCGAGCCCCAAACCTCACATACAATTTCACCCAACACAGTTCTGGGTTCAAATAAAAAACTCTTTATTCGTCACCACCACCTACCAAGTGAACACAACCAACGTTAACACAGTAGTAGAGCAATTAAACGCTCCTTCTCTCTTTTCATGTGTTGCCCGACTCTCTCTCAGGTGTGGCGGCGGACTCCTTTTAAGGAAGACTCGTGATTGTTTCCGGTGTTACTAACATATCCTGGTCAGGAATGTCCAACAATCCTGGGACTGGCCAAGACTAACACCGTCACCCTTCCTGCACGGGGGGTGGGGGGTAACATCACCCTGTCCATCTATTATTTTTTTTGTCCCCAACCAGGACAAGATTTGCAAGGTGTCCCTGCCAGGTTGTGTCTCCACTTCACCCGCCCCTTCTATTATAGCCTCAAGGCCAGGCAAATCATCCTCAGTCCTGGTGGGGATGCCCATCCTTCCTGCATGGCACTTACAACAGTCTGCATGCTATAGAAACAGAGTTCCGGACACGGGTCTGCCTGTTTAGAGGAGGAGGTGCACCTACAAGAGTTGCATTTGAATGTCGACACTAACATTGATCACTTCAAGCCTGTTTTAGACCCTTCATAAACCTGAAAGTCACCACCATATTTCCCAAATTGAGGTCTACCTTAGATCCTTTAATAAACCTGAGATACAAGAGCATATTGCCCACTTAAGGCTTATCTTATGTTGTCAAACTGAACTAATCCAAGAATCAATACCATTTTGACCATTTAAGGCCTATCCCTGACCCTGGGGAGTCACCACCTTATTGTCCACTTGTCAAACCCAAGAATCTAAATCATACTGCCCACTTGGGGCTTATCTTAGACCCTTGATAAACCTGAGAGACACCACTATATTGCCCATCAAAGGTCTATCTGAGATCCTCAATAAACCTGACACTACTACAGTATATTGCCCACATTATACACTAGCGAGTCACCAGCATATTACCCGCATGAAGCTTATCTTAGATCCTTCATAAATACGAGACACACCACCACTTTGGCCAGCTAAGGGCTATCTTATATTTTCCACTTGACAAACCAAAGAGTCAACACCATATAGACCATGTTTGGCCTCTCTTAGACCCTTGATAAACCTGACAGTCAACACCATAATGCACCACTTGAAGCCTACCTTAGATCTTTGTAAAAGCTTGATAAACACCACCATATTGCTCACTCAAGGCCGATCTTATATTGTCCACCTGACAAACCAAAGAGTCAACACCATATTGCCCACTTGAAGCCTATCTTAAACTCCTGATATACCTGAGAGTCACTACCATCACTGAGTCTGCTCTTTTATGGAGTGAGGAATGGAGATTTCAGACAATTTCAGGCCAAGTGTGCCCTGTACTGGAGAGCAAGTAACATCCAGGAAATTTGAAACAGTAGTTATCCTTCTATCTGATCGCTGCTCAGATTTTGGGGGAGCCATACCTATTACCCATTACCCCTCCCTGTAAATTTTGTGTAACCCCTGCTCCTATTTGAGAATTTGCTTCTGGGATGCCCTCAAACCAGCCACCCTTGCCGCCGCCACAGACACAGAGTTTACCACCACATAATGGCCTCCACCAAACACACTGATGAGGCTCTCCCTTCAAATTCCTCTCCATTCCCAGCGTCCCTGCGGTGGCGACCCACTCCCACTGCCCTTTTCTTTCTTGGAACTCTTAAGCAGCCGAGCAGCTTGTGACACGACACAACAAACGTCAAAGACGTGTTACTCAAATTTAAGGAGGGGGACAAAAAGAACAAATTAACACTTTGTCTGTCCAACAGAAAGGGCTCTATGAACACCGGGCGCTGATAGCACCAGACACAAAGTGGCAACTTGCTTATTCGCAGCAGATTCATAAATCACATCCTTGAGTTCATTAAAAAAAAAAAAAAAAAAAATATATATGCCA
>JANRMT010062838.1:5489724-5519065 GCA_026402145.1 Polypterus bichir lapradei | reverse complement strand
CAGCTGTTTTGTAGCCTTTCTTTGCAAAACTGCACACAGGACGGCCCCTCAGTAACAAATAATAAAAGTAAGGTTAGATGACCAGGAGGACAGAAAAAACAAAACAAAAAAAAATCAAGAGGGCTGGAGAAAAAAAAAGGCAAAATCTGCAGGGGTTCCGAGGCCACAAGACCACCCAGCCCTCACTGTACCGTATATACTCACGTATAGGTCGGGTCATGAAACCCGAAAAATCAATCATAAAATAAGACCCTGACTTATTCGCTGTTCAAAAATAAATTTTATTTATTTTTTTTTTTTTTTACATCTTCTTACCTCCTCCAGTCTCACATCAGTTTCTCAGACGCATCGAATTTTGTTTCAGCAGCGTAGTTACCAATTTCTTTCGCCACTTCAATGACTTTTGATTTAAAACCAGCTTCATATTTTCTTTTGATCGAACACTCCATCGTAGATAATTAATGCTCTTATGATAAAGGTGTAAGAGGGTGTGAGATACAAAAAACACAAATCAGTGCAAACGTTGCTTCGGAATAGATCGGGTGTTACCGTGTGATCACGTAGGCACAATACATAGAACAAAAAGGAAGTGTACCCTGTAATTAGTCTCTCAGGTGGGCGTTAGCATATCGTAATCTCTTGGACCAATAGCGTGAGTTTTCCACATTTGACTTATACGACTGACATTATAAAATACAAGAAAGTATACGATAAAATCAAGCCCCGAATTATCTGCAGGAGAACTTAAATGCGAGTATATACGGTAGTAATACTCACAACAAAAGACTCCAGTACTAACTCACTAAACCACTGCTGGGTCTGACTGAGCTTATAAAGCCAGAGGGAGGAGCCAGCAGGGGTGATGTCAGTGTGGCCCCACCTCCTGAGGCTCCATATACAAAGTACAGGGAGTAGCAACACATTATAATAGCAGACAAAACACAAATAACAAATGAAAAGAAAAGAAAAAAAAAAACTTAAAATTAACAAAAGTTACATTGAACAATAAAACACAGAATAAAACACAAGCCAGGGAACAAACCTTGCTTTTAAAACGACACATAACAGCAGAAGGGCAAATCATGAGAAACAAGGCCTGGTAGAATCTATCCAACCACCCACCCATTAAATTACTGAACCCATATATTCCGCTATGTAGGTACACAGGGAGGAAGGAGACCATCTGAGCACACTGGCCACAAAGAAGAACCAACTCTGGATAAAACGGGACAAGGCACATCACCAAGGCAAAGGCCACTCCACTGCAATGGAAACCCCCTCCAAATACATAAAGTACTTGCAAATAAGAATTCAGGCAACACCCACTCAAAAACAACAGTCAGGGGGAAGTGGTAGGCATGGCACCACCCTACTATGCCAACTAAGAATGGGATGCCAGTCCACCACAGACAAAAAGTACACACCCACATGCACACGTACACACCTGCTGTCGCCCTGCAGGAAATTCACTTGGGGTGTATCGCCTACTACACGTCCACCCTGACAGGTATTAGTGGTGGGATTGGCAACATCACTTACTGGTTCAGACAGCACCCGTTTTGAATAAGTTGAGCTGTCATCCAGCTGCCAACGAGACCTCTGACCTTGGCAAGTGGTTGCGTCATGTGCAGCCACAAAATCTAAACTAAAACACACTAACGTGGGGCACCAGTGACACCAGAATACCCAAAGGAATCCCACATGAACGCAGCAGAACTTGATGAGTCAGAATCACACTCTTTTTCCTGGTGCACTAACACAATGTCACCCTTAAATACTGTAAGGGAGGTGTTGCACAAAAAATGCTGGGGGCCCCCCCCGATTCCCCCAGAGAATGAGTTCAGCTGATGTCCCCACAAAGCCCAAAGCTCACCCATCAGTCCACAATGTAAGGAGACCACTTCTGAGGCAAATGTTAGGGGTTTGCCGCTGACCCACTGGCACTTCACTACTATGCAGATCTACAAACGGAGGCACTTTGTGGTGCTTGGCAACGAGGATGGGATTTGCACTCTAGACGGGTGGAGTGTAGTGGAGTATTGTGGTGACACTGCACAGAAAAGGTGGGGTTGGACAAAGAGAAATCCACTGGCATCACCAGGAAGCACACCGCTCACAGATTTTTAGAATTGGTCGCAATTCACAGACAAAACATTCTTACCACCTGCTCAAAATTCTGGGAATCTTCCACGTGCTGACCCAACGAGACTTAGACTCTATAAGACCTCGGAATGTGTCCTGTGGCCTCTTGCACCAGAATGTTAAGTGCAGATCCACTACTTTTTGGTCAGTTGTGAGGAACCTGAATGTGTATTAAATACAGAGCAGACATCAGCACAAGTGTGGCCAGGGGTTCAAACATCAGAGTCTTCACCGCCATTAAGTAAAACACCTCTCCTTTTATTGTGTAACATTCTACAAATGAACAAACAGCACACATTTGTCAGAGAGATTGTTGTGACGCAACATCAACATAAAGCTAAAGCAGTCGTCTCAAAAATATAATTGAACCCGTGAAGCACAAAATGTGCACATTTATGAGGAGGAAGAAGATTGAAATAAATAAATTAAATTAAAGGATGCCATATTCACATTCTGGAAGAAACCTCAAACTGGGAAAACAACTTTTTATTTTCTCTCAACACTTTCCACATAGAGCGCCCAGGCTCCAAACACCTTACCTTTCGCACAAATGGCAGGAACTGAAATGTGGGATCTTGTGCTCCCCAGTCCAATTCCTCCACCATCTTGTCTCCCCCGAGCACAGAAGGTGGCAAAGCTCGGTTCCGGGTATCGCTCTGCACTTGTAATGACTTTCTGCAATGTGGTTTCTAGCTCCAGGGTGGTACACCTTGGGTTTGACGCAAGCCAGTTGCTGTTATCGGTGTAATATGTACTTTCCTCCCTCATCCGCATGATTTTGCAAGGAGTTTCTAAATTTTCACCCACATCCCAAAAGGGGGCGGGTTATTCTCCTTTGAAGGTGGGTATGTGGACGGGGTGTGCCTCGTGGTGGGCCACTGTCCTATCTGCCAGGTCATGCACTGACTCTGTGAGATCCTACAATGGTCACTGAGAAGATGAGATGTACCGCCATTAAACAGCTCCGTGGTGAGGCTCACTGTACAAGGTGCAACACAAAGTAAAGACTCGTCTGACCGGCTAGCATTATTTAAAGGCTTGGGCAGCTGAGACGGCGAAGATTTCATTGGACAAAAACCCAAAACAAGCTGATGTGGAGGTGGACAGTGAGGCTGTTACTGGGAACAGAGGTGTGCAAACACACAAACCACCATTAGTGTTGGACAGTTGTTTCCTTTACCTCATGTTAATTACACAAGAAACGATGAGTAGGCTGACTCCGTCGATACGTAATACTGTTCAGAAGCAGCATTTGTGAGTGTCAGACGGCACGCCGCAGCCGATGTGCAAATTTAGGTACTCACGCCCTTTGTGCCGAGGCTGGCAAGTCTGGGGCGATGCTATTTGGTAGAGGATGCCAAGCGGGTCACAGCTGACTTGTGCGTAAAGGCAGATTGAGGAGGAGGAGGAGGACGAGCATCCTCTCACAGAAACTCATTTGCCCCTCTTCCCTCGTCCCTTCCGTGCGGACAGTTTGCTGTTGCCCCCCGGCGCGACCGAGGTAGACGAGGCGGCGACGGCGATGTTGATCTGGCCCTCCTGGATCTCTTGTCTGGTGTCGGCCGGCATCTGGTCGATCTGCTGCTGGGTCTGCAGGTAGAACATAACGTCCCGTAGCTCCTCCTGCAGCTCCATGATCTTCGTGTCCTTCTGCTCGCACATCTCACGTAAACGCCGCTCCTCCTCCTTGAGCCGCATCTGCAGCTGGCTCTGGTTTGCACGCAGACATTTGTTCATCTCTTGTTCTTCTCTCAGTTCCACACCCAGCTTGGCTACTTTGGCATTCAGTTGTGTACACCTTGAAAGAAATGAGAAACTTGTAAGGACGTTCTACGTAGCATCATCTGCTAACATATGTCAAACAAACCAGAAAACAAATTGTGTCAACCGAACACAAGAAGACCACGTTGAAAATCTGCATTTGCACAGCGACACTTAATTCTGACAATGTACACAAGCATGGTAAGAGATTAATAACAATTAAATTCATTGTTATGAAAAATCAGTATCACTAAGGTTTTTAAACTGTAATGCATTTAATATAGACAAATAAAGAAACTGAATCCATCTTCACATAAAATATCAAGGTCTGTCTGTCCATCTGTCACGTAAGCTCAGTAGCATAACCCATGCTTGTTTTCGGATCCACGGTGGCCGTTGACAATGTTTGATTTATTTATTTATTTGCACATTTCTGCAACACTGCAACATTTTTCCCAAACAAGAACTCCTTAAGTGTACCTGTGCATGTAAACTGAGGTCTCTGCTTTAACCAGGTTGCTCCCCTTATCCTGGTTCTATGTGTTGTCACACATGCGCATTAGAGGGTTGCCTTCTGGGCTCGGCTTAGGTATGTAATGCCACTCCGAAACGAGGGCTAGGGGTGCTGCTGCTAACTTTGTTACCTGTTTCTTCCTCAACTCCACAGCTCCAAGATGACACCCACCGAGGGTAACTGACTCCTCCCCTTCCATGCCAAATCCTATAGAGCGAGGCACCCACGGAAGGAGACATCTCGCTTTTGAGTCAAGCCACACCGAATGATGGGGCTTCATGAATAGACAAGACCCGCTCGCTCGAGTGGCACAGTTGAATTAAAGGGAAGGCTACAGCTTATGTTCAAGTTCCTGTTTATTTTTGGTTACTTCTGCTAAAAGAATTAAAACGGGATGATCCAGTTGGTCCACAGTGCATAATGACCTAAAGAATGAGACAACTGGCACAAGCAGCCAAAATTAGCTTTCTCCTTAGGGTGGCCGGGCCAGGTGGCCTGGGAACGACTTGGGATCCCACAGTATGAGTTGGAAAGTATATGTAGGGACAAGAGACGTAAGGGCCTCACTGCTACTACCATCACCCCTGCGGCCCGGCTTTGGATAAGCAGTGGAAAATGAATGAATGAAAGGATCCGGTTGGTGGTCCAACATTTCTTTTGAAGTCAGGTTTTTTCTAATGTTTGACTACAGTGCTTTTGACGCAGTGGTTTGGGGTGCTGCTATGCCCCCTACTGGTCACAATCTATTTATTTATTTATTTATTTACTGGAGTACTGCGCTGCTTCCACTTTGTTTGGTTTTCTTAAAACTTGACTGTTTGTGTCCTCATTTGCCCAGCTCATCCTCTATCATGACTAACTGATGGTTCTGGGTTCAACAGCTGCTGAAGGACATGGAGTCAACCCGGAACATCCACCACTGGACACTATAAATGCCACAAAGGTTGGACGGGCATCCCTACCAGAGAAGGGGATGGTCCCTTACCCGGACAGGAGGCGCCGAGCAGACAGATGGGCATCCCGACCAGAAGGAAGGAAGGAGCCAGGCCCGGAAGTGATGGCTGGAGTGGATAGACGTACAGCCCACCACAAGATACTGCAGTGAATGTGTTATTACCCCAGAATGCAAGATGGCAGCAGCCCTCCGTATTGGTGCCCATTTGGGGACCAGCAAGAAATGATGGGAGATGTAGTCCGGCAACCCAGCCCTGCTGGGGACCATGGGTGCCAAAAGGGGGCACTGCAGGGAGATGAGCTCCCTAATAAGTGGGACTTCCATTTGACCTGGAAGTACTTCCATCAGGCACCAGAAGTACTCCAGGCGAGTCGGAGCTGGGAGGACGTGGAGCAACACTCAACTGGAGGAAAGCAGTGCAGTGGTGAGAGATATTATGAGGAGAGGTATTGTGGGAAGAAACTACGTGTGCTTGTGTGACTTTGTGGAAGGACTTTATTTGAACCTGGAACTCTCTGTGTGTTCGTGTGTTGTGATGTGAGATTTTGCATAGAAGTTGATAAATATTTTGTATGTCTTTATTTGTAACTTAGGCAAAGCAAATGTAATATTAGTGTAATTTTACGAGAAGGTTAGGGGAAGCGCCTCAAACCAGTTTGGCTAATATTTCTCTGCTGGAGTCTCTCAGTCAACCGCCACAAGAAAGCCAGGCTATCTAACTGCCAAGCTTTACCTTAACATATGGTTTGGAAGGTGGCAGGTGTGAAGGTGTTCTATTCTCCCATTGGTCTGAAGTATGGCTGTTTGGAACTGGCTTGTATCAGAAGCCTTTAAGTACCATGACGCCCTATTGGCTCTAGGGGTTGGACAGAAAACCTATAAATTTGCTTGCTTTATCTCAGTGTCTCTCTCTCACCAAACTGATGAAAGAGCATCTCACACACCATGAACTGAAAAGGACGACACAATGAAGAGCACAGCTTGGCAGCCATATTGAGACAGGCATGCGGCCTGTTCTGAAGAAAGCTGGCCACAAATGAGGACTTAACTAGAGACATTTTAAGTAACTAACAAGTCTGTGTGCCGCCTGAAACTACACATCAACATTTATCAGGTTGTATGGTTGCCAATATTTAAATGTACTTTGCATATTGTTATTATTATTTATGAATATCATCAATAATACATTATTTAAAATGTAACTTAACTCCTGCTTGTCTTTTACTACACCTATTTGCCTGAGGTTATAAATGTAGAAGGGAAGGTGGGGAGAAGTTATATGGTACAATACCTTATAAACAGTGGTAAGTCTGTGAGATTTGAGGCATTCTGCAAAGGCTACAAATTAATAATACAAAAGGGGAAAGTATAATATATTACTCTATCAAGATAAAACATTGTGTTTTGGGGTTTGAGTCTGGCTGATGCCCCTGGTTCTATCACAACACTTACTTCTTCTCCAGAGACTGCTTCTCTTTAACTAATTCGTTCAACTTCTGTTCCAGGCTGTCACATTTCTCAATAGTCTCCTTAAATTTGGTCTTCATGTTATTGATCTTAAAAACATAAAGACAATAGTAAATAATAGTTGGCATCTAATGAGCTCCGATAGATGACACAGTTTCAAAGAATTAAAATGTACCCTCCACGAATGCAAAATTAAATGAACTTCAGTTTAAAAACATTACACCAATAAACAGATGAAAGCGTAAGTGAACCAATTCAAGTAATCTTTATAAGGACAATACAAAGATACCCAATTTAACAAGTCAGCCCGCTTATTTCTCCCACATTGCCATGACATCCTCAAAGTGTGACCCACATGTGTGATTGCAGAGAGAGACAAAAGCAGTTCATCTTTTTGCATACTAATGTCTGTATTGCCCATCTCACGTCTGTTAGGGTGTCGTTCATTATAGATAATGGTAACATGTAGACGGATGAGGTCAACACTTTAAAAAGTTTCCACAATACTTACTTCTTCTGCCGTATCTTTTTCTAAATGAACAATTTTATTTTCCCAGTAGACTCGCTGTGACTCCAGCTGACTGGTCAGTAGGTATGAATACTAGAAAGAGACCCAAACATTAAAATTAATTTTCTCTCACTGTAAGGTATTTTTCAGCATTATAATACAAACTTCACTTAAATCATGAGGAAATAATCCATTAATTCCATACCAGAGTTAAGAAAATTAATTGTTTCCGCAAAAAACGTCTTTTAATATTGAGGTGGAGAAATTAAGAGAAAAGGGGAGCATGAATAAGATTATATAAAAAAAAAAAGAAAAAGGTGGACAGATGTGTGGTGGGGCCTAGCTGGACGGTGGGCTGCTACAAGTAACAATCCCTAAGTACATGGACTAGAGTTTGAACAGCGGTTAATGGGGACTGCAATTTAAACGTGTTTTTGAAAAAATATCACCATATTGTCATACATTTACCCCATTACAATTCCTCTTTGTTCTATTTTACCTGGGGTTCCTCATGGCTCTTGTATGTGTAGTTTGTTCACTGTTTATGTTAACATTGATGGTTGTTTAGTTTCTTCACGTTTAAATATCTTTTACTATGTGCCATGTGTTTTGTGGGTAGTCCCCCCTAAGGAGAACCATCACCATCAAGAGACTGCCCTCTGACTTACTGTATACAGATGGGAGGATAACCCACAGCCCCTTGCAGTTTATTCTGAATGCACTTGTGGTGGTGGTGAGTTCGTCTAGTGCAGTGTGCCATGGAACTAACAGTGTAGCGTACCAGGGTCTGAACTTGAGGGGTACAATATCAGCAAGTGGTCAAGACCTGTCTGAGGAGTACAGGGCTACTTGGAGAAGCTGGCATAAAAGCAGTTCCGCAATCGCTGTGTTGCAGCATTCTGGATGTGTCTCCTGGCTGCTGGAGTCCATCTGCCTGGTTGTGTGGTCTTCAACAGGCCTCAATGGGCTGGTGGATAAAGGGCAAACGAGTTGCTTCTGTGGCAGAGATGGGCCAGCAAAGGCTCAAAGCAGGTGGGAGATGCCACCAAAGTGCTCACTATCTGAGAATTCTCATCTCAGAGTTGCTTTTTAATTGGCTTCTCTGGTAGTCGCACCAGTTGAGCATGTGTATGAGATATAATTTGTTTGTGGTTAATAAAATAGTGGTGTGCCTTGGCATGTTTTGGGTTACAAAAGGGACGCCACCAAAGAAAATGGATTGGGAAGCACTGCTCTACTGTTATTGTGCTTTTTAAAATTAAATGGATATTTTGAACCTCTGCTCTATTTTTTGTCTTCGTCTCTTGGGTTTCAGATTAAGATTGCCTTTTGAAGGAGACTTTTCAGAGGTTATTTGTGCCGCAGAGCATATTTATTCATGAAGATTCTATGTGGCCATTTCATTACTGGCTGGGGTTTGATGGTTATTTCTTCCTCTAAGTGGGTATTTTGTTTTCCGGACATTGTGTGCTTGGGAACTCTTTAATTCAGTGTTTCTGAACCACTGGGTCATGACCTCATTTTTGGGATACGGGTTGCTGCTGGCGGATCACACTCTATTCCCCCCATGACACTTCTATTGGGAAAAAGTGAGTCGTGTCACCAAAGAGGTTGGGAAACACTGTTCTCACTCACAACACTTATGATTCTCTATATACATGACAAACTATATGTGTAGCAGCTTCAGGTGTTACTATTGCTCTAATTTTCCTATAATTTTAATTTATAATTAATTAATTAATTTTACAGAGTGTAAACTACTTTACATAAAGGAGAACCACTTTGACCACCACTAACTTGCAGCCTCTATTTGGATGACGGGACAGCAGCCAATTTTGTGTCAGTAAGCTCACCACATATTAGCTATTAGGTTGTGGGGGAGATAACCAATTAGAGACAGGTGTGGCTGGAGGCTGGGGGCCAGACCCAGCCAGGACGCCTGGAAGGACTGGGAACCACGAAGTGACAACCACCCTGGATAATGAGGGGACCACGGGGATGGAGCAAGGAGGCTCAAACCCATTGGGGCCGTGGCCACTGCCAGGGGGCGCCCCGAGCATCGTGGAACCCGGGAGATCTGCACTTCCGCCACACCTGGGAATGTGGAGGAAGGACCTTCCAGAGACACCCGGAGTGCTTCCTGGTGCTCATGTGGCACTTCCATCACACCAGGAAGCACTGCCGGAAGGACATCAATAAGCACCTGGAGCACAGCCGGGTGACTATAAAAGGGGCCGCCTTCCTACAGTCGGAGAGCGAGAGTCGGGTGATGGAGGAGGACGAAGCTCCAGCGACGGTGGGAAGAAAGGCGGCCCACAGATGTTGAAAGGCCCGTGATTTGGGGTGTTTAGTGCAGGAGCACTTTGTGCTGTGCGGGACTGTGTGTTAGGACTTGTTAATAAACATGTGTTTTTATAATAGTGCCAGGTGTCTGTCTGATGGAGTTCGGGCTACCTCTCACACAGGGGATGATTGGGGGGCTAAAATTGACAAAGCCATGATGGTCAGTTTAGCCAGCGCAACAGTGAACACCCTACACTTTTGAAAAGATGTCCAGGGGTCTTTTATGACCACGGCGAGTCAGGACCTTGGTTTTTACGTCTCGCCCGATGGATGGCACCAATGGAATTTTCACGCACACTGAGCCTTTTGCTGAGATTTCTGGAGATTTATAATTTTCCCAAGTACACTAGCTGGGTGCTTTTGCACCGATTTGTGTATATGCACTGCAGACTGTACAGTACCTCCAGTTGCAGGGCGTCTATTTTCTCATCCTGGCAAGTGTCTCCCTCACATTCATACTGCACAATTTTTCCATCAGTTTTGCTGGCAACCAAACGATGGACATAGTTATCTAAGAAAAAAACAAACAAAAAAAAAAAACATTATCTAATTGATTTTCTCTTTTTCCTTTCTCTCTATTATAATAAAAAAAAATCCTGGGACGAGACGAGAGAGAGATTTAAATACGCCTGGGGCCGGAAATAAAAGACAAAGAGTAGATGACAAAGCAGAACGTCGTAAAGAATTCAAGAACGGCGCGATACACATGCAGAGCAGGTTAGAAATAATGGAAGTACGAAAATTCGAAGGTCTCAAAAATTGGCATTAATGCTAACAAACGGAAATTATTACTCGGTGAAATAATGGAACAGTGAAAAGAGATCAAATATATTGTTCAGAGACATGTAGATTATCTAATTCGTGCTGCCATCAGGGAAAAGTAGTGTTTCTTCCCAATGAAGAGGCGTATCTGTGAGAATTAAAAGATTTGTTGTTCGGTAAAAGTGAAATCCACATACGCGAGCGGCAGAAACATTAAGTGGCTGGCGCGTAGCACAGCCTGGGGTTGGTGACCAAAGCAAGCAGGGGGCTTCGAGTATTTACATAATAAAGCCTAATTCTACAAGTACAACTTAATATTATCTTTCAGACATGAACTAAAAAAGACCTTTTATGCTGTTGCACCAAAATCATATGACGAGAAACAAAAAGCAAAAGACAAAAAGGAAAGCCCAGAGTCACTACCTAAGTAAAAACAAAATTAGAATTTACAACCACAAAGAACAAACGTGATATCCGTAATGTCAGACAGAGGCACAAACTTAATAATAACCTTTAATCCTGTTTCACCAAAACCATGAGACGAGAAACAAAAATCAAAAGTCGCTACCAAAGTACAAACACAATTAGAATTTGGAAACACAAAGAACAAACGTGATATTTGCAATCTTGGAGAGGGATGTGAACTAAATAATGACCTTTGATCCTGTTGCACCAAAACAATAAGACAAGAAACAAAAATCTAAGTCAAAAAGGAAAGCCAAAAGTCTTTAATAAAATAAGAATTTGGAACTGCAAACAACAAGGTGACATCCATAATCTCAGACAGAGACATGAACTAAATAATGACCTTTTTCACTGTTGCCTCTGGCGTCATGGGCCGCACATAGGCAAGTTGTTACCCTGGTAAACCGTTTAAAAAAAAAAAAAAAATGAAGGTGTCCGTAAGTAAACAAAACACAGATGAAACGACATGCAAAAAATTCAAAACCAAAAAACAACATAACAGATAAATTCCTAATATTCAAAAAAAAAAACAAACACAGAAAGGATGTGTACTTTCACATGGAAAATAACCAGGTGCATGATTTAAACCCAAGACTACGCCAACTCTGTGGCACCCTGACCAAAGACAAGACGTAATGCCAGGTTGCATCATGTGACTTTTCTGGCAATTTGCAGTCATAGACTTCATTTACATAACCTTAGCGAGTTGGGGACAGCCAGCGGCACTCTCCCATGAAGCCAGTAGCCTAATGTCACATGCCCAGCAACTCGTTCAAGCTAGCTGGTGTTTTTCACATGTGCTCACCACAGCATTCTGCAGAGAAGCCTCCATAGTGACCAGCTGAACATGACATTTCATGACATCTTCAAACCCTCAACCGAATAAAGTCAAATTAATAAAATAAAAAAAAAAAAAAAAAAACCGAAGTAGGAAAAATTCCAGACACACTAAACTAGTATTAAAACAAATGACACCCCACTTACCTCCAGCATAGTCCCAGACTCGGTGGTTGGTCAGCTGCATGGCATAGGTGTGCTGGGTCTCCTCAAAGTGCTTGTAGGCATGACGGCTGACATATCGGCCACACCCAATGTGTCCGCAGATCAAGCAGATCCAAAGGTTCTGAGAAAACAATGTACTTTTTATTTAGTTATCATTATCTTCTGTTATTAAAATAAAGTTATCTTTTATTATAAAAAAAAGCCTTTTGGGTGTTTCACATAAACTCATAAGTACAACAAAATTTTAAAAAATATATATAAACATATCTCTCACTCTCTCTCCCTCTATATATATATAAAATGTGTGTATATACACATATATATACATATATACACATATATATACACACAAACACATATATATACATATATACACATATACATATCTACATATATACTGTATATACCCATATATATATACAAATCTACATATATATCTACATATATACTGTATATTAGGGGTGGGATTAAAAAAATTAATCCAATTAATTAGAGGCTGTGTAATAATTAATCTTGATTAATCGTATGTAATCGCACACGTAAATTTGCCCCAAATCGCAAATGTGTTTTTTTAATTTAAAAGGGTTTTAGTGGGTGACAGAATCAAATAATAGACCTGGACATGAATATTGTAAACTCAAGCTCTTTTAATTTCTGAAAAAAAAAATGCTTTTAAACTGCATTTGAATTCAAAACAGAAACAAAAATATCATCCCTGGTTAAAATTGGGCAGACTTAAAAATAAAGTGGTAGTTTAAGTACTTTAAGTACATTTTCAGAATGGTATTGTCTTTAAATAATAATAACCAAAATTTCAACATAAACTGCAGTTTTTCTTCTTAAAAAAATAAGTCAGAAACATAAAAGGTAATTTGACCAACTTAATCTTTAAACTCTGAGTAACCTTAGCCAAAATTATTTTGTACATTAGGCTAAAACAGTGTGATCATTGAACATTTTGTAATTAGATGTAATTAGAATTACTAACGGTCACGGAACTCCAATGATTCCCAGTAAGAGCCACAAAGTCCGCTTTCTGTAATGCATCTAATTTTGCTTGCTTTTCACTGTGCACAAAACCATGCTTTTATCAAGGCTTTGCTTGGGTAGTTTTTTGAAATTAAATTTTCCTCCGATCAGGAACGCGCTTCATTCCGAGTGTAACATTTTTGTAGCTGTGATGTGTGCATCAGTGTAATCGATGTACCAGGAAATCATGCATTGACAAAAGTTCCCCTTTGCTTGGAATTGAAAGTGTGATTAAATGCGTTATTTTTTGTTATGGAGTACATGCATGGAAGCTTCTCAGCTGTGCTTGTGCTAAGAATAGGAAAGATTTTAAAAATAACGTAACATGATTCTGCGTTAACCGCATATTTTTTCATATGTCTCAAACCAAGGAAATGCGAGGTTAAAATGAACCGAGAAGCACGTGTACATACTCAGTACATCCCCTCTCGGGAATCGGACTTCGGATGTAGGCGATAGAGGCGAAGCCTCTACAATTACGCCACGGTGTGTGGCTTATTTATTTGAGAGTATGTAGATCGGGGTATATATATATATATTCGCAGCGGAGACGTAGTGTGTTAAAGAAGCTATGAAAAAGAAAAGGGAACATTTTAAAAATAACGTAACATGATTGTCAATATACAGTAATTGCTTTGTGAGTGTTGCTGTGATCAAGGATTCGATTATCATTATTTGTTTCAATCAGGGTCGTATTTGTACGATGTGTTGTGTTCAAATTACAGTCTGTGTTTGTCAGTCGTTGTAAAGATTAAATTCTGTACAGCCACATTAGCTCCACAAATGAGACACACGGGTTTACCGGCAATGTCAGTAAACATATACTCAGCCTCCCATCGTTTTTTAAAGGCTCTATTTTCAGAATCAACTTTTCTCTTCGGCATCGTGTGGGCTAGCTTCGCAATAACTTGCAGCAATGCGGTAAGTGTTCGGCAAGACATACACATATATATATATATACATATTGTGGTCCCCGGCCAGGGCTGGAGCCCGGCCGGGACGCCCAGGAGGACCAAAGGAGGGCTTGTGCCTCCTCCAGACCGAGAGGGGGCGTCCGTCCTGGTTATGCTGGAGGCCTCGGGTAAAAGGTTTGGAAGCCCAGCCCTGTAGGGACCCGTAGCCACCGCCAGGCGGCGCCCCAGTGCCTGATTATCCCGGGGGAAGACGACAGGGGACACCCGGACGGCTTCCAGAGGCGCAGCCGGCACTTCCGCCACACGGGGGTGTGTCCGCGGGAGATTGCCGGGAAGCAGCTGGAGCCCATCCGGGTTCCTATAAAAGGGGCCGCCTCCCTCCAGTCATTAGTGGATGTCGGGTGGAAGAGGACAGAGCTGGAGAGAGGACGGGAGGCGGTCAAAGAGAGAGAGGCACAGAGACTGTGAGGCCTGGACTGTGGGGAATCGGTGCAAGAGGCACTGGGGTTCGTGCATTATAAATATTGTAAAAATAAACGTGTGTTGGGTGAACTATGTTGTCCGTCTGCCTGTGTCCGGGTCCAAGTTCACAATATATATATATATATATATATATATGCGCTTTGTGTAGACACTGGCAGGTTAAGTTGTTGGCCACTGTCCAATTTCGATAGGTTAACAAACCTCTAGCCACCACTGTGGCACAACGCCCTGCCAGAGGTGAACTGGTAATTCTTATTACCAATAATTAATCTGTTTGTAAACAGTTGGCAGCATTGCCCAATAAATAAAGGTGCCCTTAAATAAAAGGTCACCTATCAGGTCCCACTTTCAGTTTTTATGCTGAATACTAACCCTTCTGCTCCAGCAGTGGATCAAAAGTATGCAAGGAAATTACTTGGCATTTTGCAGCAAGTTATTAATGCCAACTTGTCAATGTATAAATATTTATTTTTGGCTGTGGAATGCAGCTTATGAAAACAAGTGCAACAAAGCACTTTATAAACTCTTGTTGTTTAACTTTATTTTGCATCTCATGGACTACACTGGCATTTTGTCCACAAAACGATAGGCCCTGGCATTCGGTTCTGTGCAAGTTCTGTGCAGACACTCCATATTCACAATGCATTCCATTTTAGCCAAGTGTGACGTGTCCACATTATAATCCAATTGAGGATTAAAATGAAAATCCAATTAGCCAATTGCCAACTGTATATTAAGAATAAAAGTTGTCTGTGGACTTCTCCAAGGCACACATCACATAATACAGAAAGTACGGCTGAAACAACGCCAACTGAAATTGGAGCCATACAGACAACAGCCAGACTCAAATCAGCACTAGAAAGTTGACAGAGACAGAGAGCAGCATCCTCTCAAGTTTACTTTGGCAATGTTCATTGTGATCGATACTTTGTAACATTTTTGTTTTTTGTGTTGCAGTTTAAAGGGGATCGTCCAGTTGATACTTCAAAACAGCAGCAATACCCCTGGACAGCACCTTACTGGGACAGGCTTGGGAAGATTTGTTGCAGATACAATTTAATATCAGTAAATGTAAAGTATTACAGATAGGAAATAAAAATGTTAGGTCTGAATACACAATAGGCGGTTAGAAAATTGAGAGTCCACCTTATGAGAAGGATTTAGGAGTCATAGTGGAGTCTAAGCTATCGACTTCCAAACAGTGTTCAGAAGCCATTAAGAAGGCTAACAGACTGTCAGGTTATATAGCGCCTTGATGTGTGGAGTACAAGTCACAGGAGGTTCTGCTCAGGCTTTATAACACACTGGTGAGGCCTCATCTGGAGTCCTGTGTTCAATTTTGGTTTCCAAAAGGACAAAGCAGGACTGGAAATAAGTCCAGAGAAGAGCGAATAGGCTGATTCCAGGGCTACAGGGAATGAAGTTTAATGTCAGTAAATGTAAAGTATTACACGTAGGAAGTAAAAATGTGAGGTTTGAATACACGATGGGTGGTCAGAAAATCGAGAGTCCACCATATGAGAAGGATTTTGGAGTCATAGTGGACTCTAAACTATCGACTTCCAGGCAGTGTACTGAAGCCATTAAGAAGGCTCACAGAGTGTCAGGTTATATAGCGCCTTGATGTGTGGAGTACAAGTCACAGAAGGTTCTGCTCAGGTTTTATAACACACTGGTGAGGCCTTATCTGGAGTTCTGTGTGCAGTTTTGGTCTCCAGGCTACAAAAAGGAAATAACAGCGCAAGAACAAAGTCCAGAGAAGAGCGACGAGGCTGATTCAGGGCTACAGACTAAAAGAGCTGAGCCTTTACAGTTTAAGAAAAAGAAGATTAAGAGGTGACCTGACTGAAGTGTTTAAAATTATGAAGGGAATTAGTCCAGTTGATCAAGACGGTGACTTTAAGATGAGTTCATCAAGAACACGGGGACACAGTTGGAAACTTGTTAAGGGGAAATTTTTTCTTTACACAAAGAACAATAGACACTTGGAATAAGTGACCAAGTAGTGGGGTAGACGGTAAGACTTTAGGGACTTTCAAAACTGAACTTGATGTATTTTTGGTAGAAATAAGTGGATTAGACTGGCAAGCTTTGTCGGGCTGAATGGCCTGTTCTCTTCCAGAGTGTTCTAGTGTTCTATTTTAAAAACCTTCAGTAAATGGCCAAATATCCCCCTGAGGACAAATAAAGTTATGTCTATCTATGGAATAATACACATCCTAATATTTAGTGTCTGAAATGTTGCCATTTTTAGCCATGCATATGTGTTCTATAAGCTGCTTCAGATAACTAAATCCATGGACATTACCTCTTGTACACCACATTCAAAACATTTATTTTCTTCCACCGGCTCAGGCGTCTGACAGTATCTACATACAGGGCACCTAAAGCAACACAAACAAAAAGCATTAAAAAAAATTAACTAAGTCGGGAATAAAGTCTTTGCTATAAATAAATAACAACCCCTTCACTCTTATCCACGTGGAATCCAAGATACAAGCCCTCAGTTCTGAACACTTACGTGGCATCTTCCCATCGCTGAAGACATTGACTATGGAAACTATGATTGCAGAGGGTGGTTAATACGCCATTCACTGATTCGTCCATCCTCTCCAGGCACACAGTGCATTTTGGAAGCTCAGTCAGATCCATCACTGGTAGACTTGCACCCTGGCATTCACAAAATAAAAAAGAAAGCAAATGCAAAAAATAAAACAAAATGTCAGAAAAGGTATGAACGTAGCAGCTTATCAACACACCCAGCGCTTTGGCTGCTATACTGACCGTGCCCAGCTCGTGTCTTTAGTTGCCAGTCTCTGCAAAAAGAAAGAACATTTACCCACAATCCCTGCTTACCTCCTCAGATTTGATGACCTCTGCCCTCTCCACATAGACCAGCTGGCACACAGCCTCTTCAATGGAATTGAACTGTCGGCCATTGCAAGTGGCATAGAAACTGTCAGCATCAGCCTTTGGTAAAAATTAAACAAACAAAAAAAAAATTAATGTTCGGTAAGGGGCTAAAAAAGACGTGGAAATGGTGTTTCTGATGTAACAGTGGTATGCACCCACGTGACGAGCAACTTATTTTGGGTGTACATCACAGCATGAGTCTAGCATGAAAATTCTGTGCTACGTGTCGGTGTTGCTAATGCCTCACCCAGAATTCTATTGAAGACATCGTACAAAAGTCTGCTGTGTCATCACACACACGACACTTTTTAAAGTTTAAAAATTCAGACGTGAGCATCAGTAGGCCTTGCTCTCTAGAAACCAACTCTTCTATAACATTTTAATAATTTTTTTTAACACTGCTGATCTTTCTGATCATAAAATAGGTCATTACGATAGCAACTGATGAAAAGAATTCATAATTAACTGAAGAAATACGGTATTTGAGGGTTCCTCTAGAGTACCCCGTTCTCTTGCACAATTAGGCTTAAAAAACGAATCAGCGCATCATCACCTCATAACAGGGTGAAGTTTCGAGTTTGGGATTTTTCCATCCAGTCGTTTTAGCTATAGACCCTAAAATGTCGAGATCTATCGAAAAACTGAGATTGAAATTTTTAACAAATCTAAAGCTTTCGCTCCCCCCATACACAATAGATTATGGCGGGGGAGGGTGGAAAGCAATACCACCTGTCACACAACTGAGCAGTGTGCACCCTGTTAGCAGAAGGTCATGTGGTAGGAAGAGGAGAGTGACAGTGAAAAGAGATGGAATGATGGTTAATATAATCCAACTGTATTCCAGTCATTTCATGATAGCAACTTTTTTCCAGAGTAAAAACTTTAGCTTTCTTGTTTATGGTTAGCCAACCCCACTGCATTTTTTCTTCTTACTGTAAGCGCTGCCCCTTCAGCCTCTGCTTTTAAATCCCAGCTAAAGACTCACACCTTCAGTTTAGTATACCATGACTAGAGCTGCTCATTAGCTATTATGAAAAGGCATATGTTCAATATATTGATGTTAAGTGCTTTACAAAAAAAAAAAAAACTTGGCTGGCAGTTAACAGACAAGTGTGTCTCACGAATGAATTCTATAATTATACATCTTAATCATCACCGTTCATGTGTGAAAAAAAAAAACTCAGAGTAAATCAGGTATCACTTCAAGTTCAGCATGTTAAGTGCAATAACCGTGTAATTCATCCAGTTAAACATCATCAAGATGTCATTACCTGAGAGCTAAACTTGACAAGAACCATGTACTGGTTAGGAGTCGAGTCCCGGATGATCTTCATGTGTTCCATGACGTCATTGAAGGGGGCCACAAACTTCATGAGGTCGTGGCTCGTCATGGTGGCAGGCACAGCTAGGATGCACAGCATAGCACTTCGGCGCACATCTTCGGTCAGCGAAGTCATTTTGCTGTGGGAGTAAAGGCAGTCCAGTCAACCAACACTTGACAGGTTCAAACTAAGCAGCAAAATTTATCCTTGAAGAACAAACGTGGCTTTCAGTAGTTAAAAAAAATGGCTATGTACTAAGGCTTACAGTAGCTACAGAATATGAGTCTTAGAGGCCAAGGTCCTGCTTACTTATCTGAACTTATCATTACTTACAAACCAAAGCACACATTAAGATCTCAAGATGCCGGTCTGCTTATGATTCCAAGGATTAATAAAATAATAGTGGGGGAGTCAAACTTTTAGTTACAGGGCCCTAAACTGTGGAATGGTCTGCCTGCTACTGTAAGAGGTGCCCCTTCAGTCTCAGCTTTCAAATCCCGGCTGAAGACTCACGACTTCAGTTTAGCACACCCTGACTAAAGCTGCTGATTAACTGTGCCGACTACATCTCTGTTGTTAGTCATTAGCTGAACCCTCCTGTTCAGGACTGCCACCTCACCCAGAAGTGCAGCCGGAAGGTGATCATGGAGCAGATGGAGCACTTCTGGTTCCTCTATAAAAGAAGACAGCTGCCACAACTCAGCAAGCCAGAGCTGGGAGGAAGGAAGACTGAGCTTGCTGGGAGAAGAGTGGAGCCAACTAGGAAAGAGGAAGAAGGGACTGAGTACTGTGATGATTGGTGCACTGTGTCCTATGCAGAAATAAAAAATAAAGGTGTGTTGTGTGACAAAGTCATGGTGTCCGTCTGTAGTCCGGGCTTCTGTTACATCTGGTTCTCTAACAACCTGGAAGTGCTCCTTACAAGTCATGCCGGGTCACCAGAAGGGAGCCCGCTGCATTAACTGGAGAAGTCAGATTCGGGAGGTGACAGGTGACACTCAACTGGAGGCAGAAGGAGAGGACAGAGTTTGTTTGTTTGTTTGGTCTTTGGCGCTGTTTCATTGTACAAAGTGCTTGGTGGATTTAAAAAATCCATTATTTGAACCCATGATTGTGTTTGGTATTACTGGGTCTGGGGTTTGGGGCTCGGTGGCGGCCCCTACTGGTTACTATTGAAGGGGCCTAAAGGCTATCTGAAGTTGCTGCATCGTACAAATCAATCAAACCAATAAACTGAACAAATACAAAAGTAGCTTTCAACATAAAATCAATCCAAACGATTGGGCTCGTATGAAGATCTTCGTTCCAAAGTGCCAGATTGCTCGCGTAGCCTTTAGTTGCACAACATCCCATTCCGAGAGCCATAGGAGTCACCTGGGTGGCTGCCGTCACCAATGGAGTCGGGCCACCTACAGTTAACTGAGGCCCCACTTTGAAACTCCTTTTATTCCTTTAGAAATCAGAAGCTGCATTGTGCCCACAGGTGAAGCTAAAAACAGAGACTGGCAGCATCAGCAGAACATGGCAAAAGCACAGATGCTTCTGGATTCAAAGAGAATGCGCCAGCGGAGAATAAACAGCTCAACACACATGGGCCTGCTTTAACTAAATCGCATTGGCCATAAGCAGCCAAGTCTGCACGCCACTTATCAGGATAAATTGTGTTGGCCATTTCAGTTTGTTGTGCCTTGGCGTCACTATATGACTAAGCAGTTAAACAGTTTGGACAAGAACGACGCTTGATGTTTGACATACAAGCATATGGCAGATGAAGTAAAAATACACAACAAGGCTGTGGGCCGACATACTTACCAGGGCCCCGCATGGAACGCCTCGAAACTGTATGTCGTGGCAGTTTTTCCCCACATCCAATAGCGTGCAGAAACAAATTTGCTTTGAATATACGATGTATATTTCTAAGTCAAAAATCCTTGGAAATCCCAAAAGAACTGCTAAGGCGGACTCACTTGGTTTTGTAAAGGTGCATAATTCCGTGTACGATTTCCACAGAAGGGTTACCACTGAAGAACGAAATCTGGTCCGGAAGCTCTTTGGAAGGGGAGTCGAGAATGGTCCCCTGGGACTCCTTGGCACCTGGACTCTCAGCGTCACCCGATGTCCCGCCGGGGCCGCTCTCACTGTCCTGAGGAAGGGCAGAGGTTTTGCCATTTTTCTTCTCTGCAACGGGAAGGGAGTCGTCAGTGCTGACAAACAGGGAGACACACACACACACACTCCTCCAAGCCCCCCCCCCGCCCAACATTAGGACACCACCCTCACTTGAGGAGTTACCATGAGTGGGGCTGAAGGTTTCAATGACCATGTCGGACATGGCCCTGCTGCCAATGTGCTGGTGCAAAATCGCTGCTTTCTCTGTGCCAGACTTCCCATCCAGACAAGCTCTGGCTGCACTGAGAGCCTTCTCCCCGATTTCATCATCTGACATGTCCTCAGCTGTGAAAAGGAAGCATGAATAAAATATGACACCACTGCAGTAACTATTTTAAACAGAGACAGACAGATGAGAGAGAGGCAGGCCACTCCCAGCTCATCTCGGGTGATTTCCCTTTTTTTATTTCAATGACCAGCTTGTGGAGCTTTCCTTTGACAAACACAGACAACACAAATGATGACCGGCCTGAACGCTGCACAATTCTAGAAATCATCTGCTTCATGCTTATTTTAACAGTGGAGAGAAGCCAGGCCCCTAGCTGAGCATAAAAATCAGACAAAAAAAAGAGGGCAACTCATTTGAATTCAAATCAACTTTCAGAATGAAAACAAGGATGAATCCTCAGCCACAGGCAGAAGAAGGCCAATCGCCTCAATGCCCCGCGTAAACCTCATCCGATAAACAGGACAGTGAGGAGAGTCACTCACTTTAAAGTGCAACAACCCAAGAAGACACTTCATTCAGTACGCATTTACACAGACAGACGCTGGGCATCAAATAAAACCCGACTGTGCAGTGCAGTGCACTTTCAAAAATAACTAGCTGTCCACCCGCAGCACTGCCCACGCAGTAGTGAAACAGGACAAACTTTAAAAATAAATCAAAAAAATTAAAAAAAAATCTAATTCTGGCCAAGCGGACGGTCGGAGCACTCCAAACGTCGCCACTGTATCTGATCATCTTCATCTTCAGCCCCTGTGTGGGGAGAAAAGCACGTGGCAGTGATCAGGTAAAAGAATTAGAAAAAAAATGTAATCATTTGTATTGAGAAGAATTTACGTTTATGGCTTTCGTATCTGAGGGCCTCTTGATGTACGATATTTTTGGTTTTGCTATCAGGGCCGAGATGGCTAAATCTGTCAGTTTTCCTTTATTGAGTGCCTTTGATGGCTATTATTAGGAAGGCAACAGCATTCAAATATCAGACAACCGATAACATTCTCGTGATCTAATTCCTTTTAGCTAATTGTGAGAAACCTGTTGACTTTCAAAGTCCCAAGTCCCAATTTCACAAGTTCTTACAAGCATATACACGCTGGTTAGTTTTTCTGAGTTTAAACATATCTACTCTCTATATATAGAGTCCTAAGCCTAAAGTGCAACGATTTTATGTCACGCTTTACATTGGGCTTATTTGAAAACCTACATATATATGTTTGGTCTCATTCTTTTCAGAATGTATCGAACTTTATTGTGATGTTGTTAGATTTTCAGATTCCTTTTTTATTTTTAAGTTCTAAAGTAAAAATATGAAGAACTCACGTCCCGTAAGACGAGACTTTGTGCCAAGAGATTTAACCACGCCTGGGACTGGAAATAAAAGACAAAGAGTAGGACGGTCCAGATCTGGGAGGAGATCCCCCAGGACACCATCTGTCGTCTCATTAGCAGCATGCCCCAGCATTTTGGGGGTCACACAAACTACTGAATACGATTTGGAGTTGCTGCAATGAAATTTCAGCCAAATGGACTCGTCTGCCTGCCTGCCGCTGTATCATTTTTTCCCTTTGATTTTCGGGGTGTCCCTCTGTCGGTTGATCATTTTCATTTCCATCCTTTCATTCTTAACACCTCACCATATCAGTCCATAGCAGTAGAGATAGCCAGCAGCATTTGTTTTTTCCCGCATTGAGATCTGATGTGTTTTCGGCCTCCTCTCGGCATGAGGTTGTATCGCTTACCTTACTGGTCCCCAAAGCACACATGCGTCACACCTGTTATTAGTGAGACTTGAGTGATTTATTCTGTTCTACTCTTCTAACCTGTTTAATCCAGACCAAGGTCGCTGGGGTGGCGGGGCTGGAGCATAGCTCAGGTACCATTGGGCGCAAGGCGGAAACAAACCCTGCAGAGGGCGCCACACACACACACACACACACAAAACAGACACACATTAGGACTAGGTTAGCATCACCAGTTCACCTAACCTACATGTCTCTGGATAGTGGGAGGAAACCGGAGCACCCGGAGAAAACCCGCACAGGCACGGGAGAAATCAGCAACTCTACACTGGGGGGGCGCTGGAACACGAAGCATTTCATGTCATTTTTTTCAGGTACGTTGCACAATGCCAGAATGTTCAGCTGTTAAATCTGTGATCTGTTGTTTTTATTTTTTTATGTAATAAAGTAAAACAGCTGAATGAACATCCTCCAACAGTAGTGGCTCCAACGTTTTTGCCAGGGGTTGTACTTTGGCTACCCCTCTAGTGAACATCTGGTGTCAGCTTCTGCCCGACGTTTTCGTAAAGTGCCACACAACTCGTCTCGCCACTGTCATTCCTATCTAGTCCAGAGCAGCTTGTCATCGTGTGCACCTTATCATTTTATTCATATTAACATCCCATTTTACATTCCTTCATCTAGTATACTACCTCACTGGCTGCATTACCTGTTAAAGACAGCCAATAGAAAACACTTTAAAATATTGGATACCAGCAACGGCACATGCACTGCTAGAACGATAACGTGCAATGAATACGTTTGACTTATAGTTTTCCTCCTCTTACTCTGTACGTTTATCATTCGTTTGCTCAGAGGTTGATGTGCTTGCTGCTTCCTGAGCAGCTCTCCTTTTTTTCTACCCTAGCAGCCCACTTCTTCTCTTCTTTTGTCGGCATCTTTTCATGTTAAAACTGATTAAGTCAGTGTTTGTGTTGCATTTACTTAGTACGTTTTATTTACTTTTACATTTAAGATGGCACTTAAGTCCTCAATCTGCCTCAAGAATGATTTGATAAGAAGAGGTAGGGGATGTGACCGTGAGGGTGATAGGGATGTGAACGGCGCCAGTACGCATGCGCCACACGGCCGCCCTGGTGGCCGCTGCTGTTGATTCTACAATAAAATAAAATAAAAACAGGAATAATTCCATAACTCTTCACTTTTAATATTAAGCTGTAGTGCAGAGTTTCAGCGTGTTATATGTGTTCAGGCTACAGGTTTTCTGTTTTTCGGCCTTCGCCTTCCTGAGTTGACCTTTGACCCTGCCCCGAAAGCGGACAGTAGACGTTATGTAGTGTATGTGTACCAAATTTCAGGACAATCGGCCAAACCGTTTGCGAGCTACTTGTGATTTAAAATCCTGGACAGACAAACGGACAGCCACGGTAGCGTATTATATAAGAAGATTTAACATCTCCTACCTTTACGTGTACCCTCGCCATTTGTCCTACGCTTTTTCTCGGTAGCCTCACGAGTCTCGACCTGCCTTGGGCGACCGCATTCCTGTAAATCCTGCTTCTCAGATTTCCAGGGGCGTTCCTGGCCTGCTGTCAGCTTCTCGACTACCCACAGTAGCATACAGGTCCCCATTACCCACCGTGAAAATATTGTTTGTATTCTCGCAAATCTGCCCCGTGTTTTGAAGGCGACGCTCAGCCTACGCCTTTCCTTGGATACCCTTGCGTGTGTCAACCGTTCCTGCCCGGCACTTCCAGTCTCAATCACGTTTGACTGAGCAACCATAGCCAATCAGACCAAAGCCAAACTGAGCAATCAGATTGCTTGGAGAGATTGGACACACACGTAGACAGACAGGCATTAGCACTTTATCATACAGCAGATAAGTAGTACTGACCTGAAGTTAGCCCGCTCTCATTCAATATAGCGCCCTGAGTTTTGGACCCTATTGGAGACTGCACCATTACTATGACAGCCTTACCCTGTGTGTGATGTTAGACCTTGCTTTGCTTTATCCTCTTGCATGCCATTCTCCTGTCCATCTGCTCTTTGCTGTCTTGCACTGGTCAAATGATTTTTTTGCATTCAAATGCACTATGTGGCCAAAAGTCTGTGGTCACCTAACCATCACACTTTTATGAGCTTGTTTGATAACCCATTCTAAAACCTTGGGCATTAATCATTAAATAAATAATAAATAAAATTATTATTAAATTAGGGGCGGCACAGTGGGTGGCGCTGCTGCCTCGCAGTTAGGAGACCTGGGTTCGCTTCCTGGGTTCTCCCTGCGTGGAGTTTGCATGTTCTCCCCGTGTCTGCGTGGGTTTCCTCCAGGTGCACCGATTTCCTCCCACAATCCAAAGACATGCAGGTTAGGTGCATTGGCGATCCTAAATTGTCCCTAGTGTGTGCTTGGTGTGCCCTGTGGTGGGCTGGCGACCTGCCCGAGGTTTGTTCCCTGCCTTGAGCCCTGTGTTGGCTAGGATTGGCTCCAGCAGACCCCCGTGACCTGTAGTTAGGATATAGCGGGTTGGATAATGGATTATTAAATTAATAATTAAAAATGGTGCGACTCAAACCACCTATACCTTAACACCAGCAAAACCATGGAACTGGTGGTGGATTTTAGGAGGCCCAGGCCCCTCATGGACCCCGTGATCATCAGAGGTGACTGTGTGCAGAGGGTGCAGACCTATAAATACCTGGGAGTGCAGCTGGATGATAAATTGGACTGGACTGCCAATACCGATGCTCTGTGTAAGAAAGGACAGAGCCGACTATACTTCCTCAGAAGTCTGGCGTCCTTCAACATCTGCAATAAGATGCTGCAGATGTTCTATCAGATGATTGTGGCGAGCGCCCTCTTCTATGCGGTGGTGTGCTGGGGAGGCAGCATAAAGAAGAAGGACGCCTCACGCCTGGACAAACTGGTGAGGAAGGCAGGCTCTACTATAGGCACGGAGCTGGACAGTTTGACATCCGTGGCAGAGCGACGGGCGCTGAGCAGGCTCTTGTCAATCATGGAGAATCCACTGCATCCACTGAACAGGATCATCTCCAGACAGAGGAGCAGCTTCAGAGACAGACTGCTGTCACCGTCCTGCTCCACTGACAGACTGAGGAGACCCCACACTATGTGACTCTTCAATTCCACCCCGGGGGGATAAACGTTAACATTATACAAAGTTATTGACTGTTATACCTGCATTTTTATCACTCTTTAATTTAATATTTTTCTTATTAGTATGCTGCTGCTGGAGTTTGTGAATTTCCCCTTGGGGATTAATAAAGTATCTAGCTTTCCAACCTTTGCAGTGAACCATCTGTTGGAATGTATTTTGTAATGCATGTACATAGATAGATAGATAGATAGAATAAAATACACTGCATTTGTCATTCCAACAGATGGTGCATCAAACATTAATAAAGCTTTTTTACGAATCCCACACCAAATGGCTTATAAAAGAGGCATCTGCATTGCATTTGTATTTTCCTGAGAATGTATCACAGCGCTCTGTGCCTGCACTCAGCGAAGTGCACCATACAAAAACAAGCTGCACTGTATTTAAGGTTGACGGGCAGATCTAGCAGTGCTGATGTGTGGCAAAGATGGCATCTTAAAGCCACTGGCTCTTTTAGTCCAATCCTTTCTTCTGTCGAAGCAGAGTGCATGGCATCTTCAAGATATGCACGTTCTTGTCATAGTTGTTTTCATGCCCGTTATTTGTATTCGCTTTCCCGTGTCCGTGTAGGTTTATCCTCATGCATCTCCGAAGTTTGGACCAGTGCGAGTGTGTGATCCCCTGCCCTGCACTGTTTCGACATACTTTTTTTGTCCACAGAGTGTGTACATATAGCGCCCTACGCCTGTTCCTCTACCACCCGTTCTTCCTGCACTCACACATGTATCGCCCGGCACCACGTTCTCTTCCACTCGTATATACAGCAGCCTCCTACCTTCGCTAATATAGTGCCCTGCGCAGGTACAGAAAGCGCCCAGCGCCTCGTCCACTGACGCACTTGCCTATTGCGCCCCGTAGTCCTGCCTGCAGCGAACAGAGCCGATCGCCCAGAACGCGTTCTCGCTCCACTTACCGCAATACTGGAAATCTTCTGGAAACTGAGAACTCTCGGCTAGCTCCAGTCGGATCACAACCAGCGAAACACTCATAGGTGTTGGGCTGTGTGGCTCCGAAAGCTGCGGTGAAAAAAATATAAGTGAAGGGAAAAAAAGCAGCGAAAGAGCGCCGGCCAGACGTGTCGCGAGAGGTCCGATGCTGAAGCCGTGACATCAACATCCGGGTCGTGTGTGACGTCACGCCATCTTAAAGCAGCCGCAGCTGGAAGAGAGAACTGCTGTTAGAGATGGATGCAGGAGAATCTTATACCTATAATGAACACTTCCACCTATACTGTATAACGCTGTATACCGACGCCTGGAAAGGCAGTACATGTAGACTACGGATAGGACTGATGTTTCCTGATTTTCATATCGCACAACAGCCCGGGATAACTGATCATTTGTCGGCATGTAGAAGTGAAATAGTAGTTGTGGTGTTAGCTTTCTACTGGGTGGAGGAGTTGAGACCGTTAAGATCTCTTATAATATCTGAGCCCAGTTCAGCATTTTCGAGTCTGAGAGATTTTCTTTCATTCGGACGCTAGGTCAGACATATCGTATGAAATACTGCGAGCCCGATTTAGGATTAAAACGATGGGATTTGGTGGATTCCTGCTAATGAATTTGTGGGTGGGAATGAGCAAGGAGATTATCTTGGCCGAAGAAGCCTCAAGAAGGGTGGAAGTGGATATGGACATACGTTATGGTGAATTAGAGATGGAAAAGCATAATAAAAACTGAAATTGGAAGACTATAGAAGAGGCAATGGGATGAAGAGAAAACGGGGGGACATTTGTGTAACATTCAGAAAGAAGTGAGGAAGAGTAGAAGGGACCAGATGGAGGTCTGGGCACAAAGAGTTGAATAATAATTCATATGTAATAAAGATACTTCTAGATGGGAGGTGTACGTATTGATCTCAACAAGAAACAGTCGTACATGTGCTGGCAGAGTGTCCCAAGACCTACTCACGAGAGAGGACAGTGGTCTTTACAGTTGGAAAGGAACAAATTGCAAATTACATATTGGCATTATTACTTAGAAAGGGTCTCAAGACTTTGGCTTTCAATGTGTAACACACCTTCTCAAGAATACAGGTCGTTTTCATACAATATGATACTTGTTTACTCAGTGGGGAATTGTGTAGATTTAAACAGATAACTCCAGTTCAGAGGTTGGCAGTAATGCACTTGATGGCTGCTTGCCATCTGCCACATAATCAAAGAAGAAGAAGGATTTGGCGCCAATGTCAGACGTTACAGTGGGGCGTGAAGCTCATCGGGGTAACGTTATGTATTCGCTTATTGTTACTTTTCAAAGTAACTTGGTCTTGAATTAGTTCAATAGGCTTGACTCATTCTTGTCACCACCAGCACTGCTAGCTTCTGTGTGCGAGCTGAGGATATTAAGGAATCCCAACTGTCATCTGCACCCTGCATGACTTCCCCCTACAATGACATCACACCTGTGGTCTCCAGCGTCCCCGCCCCTCTAATCCCTGAACTGTGTGATCAATTGAGGAGAGGGCTGGGACAATGCTACATAAATAATAGAATCAAACCTCAGGGTGCTGAAAGAATGTGCCAATCAGCTCTGATGGGTCCTTTACCATCTGTGCTCTCTTTCCCTGAATTTGCAGAAGGATCCCCAACTTTAGAAAACATTACCAAACAAAGGGCACTCCAGTGATCCCAAAGACTTCAGACCAGTTACTCTTACGTCATACATCATGAAGACCTTTGAGAGGCTGGTCCTTAAACAGCTCCACCCCCTGGTTTCAGAACATCTGGATCCCCTGCAGATGCCTATCAGGTGTGGAGGATGCTCTGATCTACAGTACATTTTCCACAGAGCTTGCTCCCACTTGGACACAAGGATCCTGTTCTTTGATCTTTCCATTTTGCATCATCAACTGAGAAAGAAAGCTGGACTGCCTGAACAACAGACAGCAATTTATGAGGCTGAGGGTACTGTGTGTCATATATGGTGGTGTATAATAATGGAGCATCTCAAGGAACTGTCCTATCTCCCTTCATTTTCACCCTCCACAGAACAGACTTCCAGCACAATGGATTCTGCAGAGGACTCCTTCATCATAGGCTGCATTAATTATGAAGAGTAGTCGAAGTACAGGAAGCTTGTGGCAGAGGATTTAGTAAGTATTTACATTAGTAGTCTGGAGTAAGGTTGATCTAAAGAGCTCATCTCAGGACAATTGTCAGCAAGTTCATTCATTCTGTGACCGGATACGATGGTGGAGCTATTTAGTGAATAATACATAATACATTTTCTGAACATTAGAACAATTTAGATGAGAACTGACTATTCAACCCTACAAATATCATCAATGCTCATTCTCTTTGTATGTGGTTGGGGTTTTAAAAATCATCAAAATACTACGTTGTTCCACTATTATTGTATTCACTATTGTGAATTTCCCCTTGGGATTAATAAAGTATCTATCTATCTATCTATCTATCTATCTATCTATCTATCTATCTATCTAT
>JANRMT010062838.1:5453402-5489714 GCA_026402145.1 Polypterus bichir lapradei | reverse complement strand
TATCTATCTATCTATCTATCTATCTATCTATCTATCTATCTATCTATTAGCTTCTTTTTTGCTAATATTGTGATAAGAACGAGTAAATAATAACAATAACAGATCAAATTTTTAAATGACATGATCTCGTTCATTCGTAATGAAATCACGCCCTCTAAAGGTTAAAGAGAGGTAAAGCACATCCTTAGCCTACGCTCCTCCCTTCAAGAATCCCTTGCAGGGGGGCGATTTTAATTGGTTGCAGGGAACAGATACGGTGGCTGATCAATAACTACTACTACTATGATGATTATAGCAAATAATTTCATTTAAAGATGATGCTTTATCTGAAGCAGTAATTTTATAGTAGAATAAATAAATAAGCAATAAATTTACAATAACTTTACGGTACTTGAATATATGAAATCATTGGGTAACATACACACTTCAAGCCGTAAAGTTATTAGACTGCGGTTTTAATTGTAAATTAATTAGCACATCATTTGGCAACGAGGTACCTGGTTTCATAAAAATAATAATAATACATTTTATTTATATGGCTCCTTTCCTGTCTTAAACTTAGGCCACAGCCACATTAATACACAATAATGTGTACAAGTGTCTTAAAAACGTTAATGCATTACAGTCCAAAAACTTCACATACAGAAAGCTGATCATCAAAGCGCCTTACATTACATGAAATAACGTAACATTAGTTAAGAGTTGCTTTAGTTCAAAGCCCACGAACTATAATGATTTAACAAGTTAACAGTACCTGTACATTTGAATAGACGACAGAAGAAAAAAACTTATTCAGAAATGTGAATCGAACAATAATTTAATAACTTAATTAACGCACAAGCAGTCGCTGTTTTCTTATGGTTATTATGCAACATTTTTATGAAGCGATTATTTAGAGAGGAATACGTAGAGATGCTTTGGCAGATCGAGCTCCTCACAGCGGAAAGCCGGATGGAATGGGGCTGCTGACTCTGACCCGCCCACTTCTAACTATGCAAAGAACGAAAACATTACATGGGCAGGGCTGAAATTCTAACCCCACCCCGAACTTGTCTGTCCGCGCTACCTGAGTCTCTTCTCCGCCCCGCCCCGCCCCGCAGCTCCGAACTTACCACGTCTAACTAAACCTATGGTGCAAACGAGGACAACGTTACATGGGCGGAGGTGAAATCCTGACCCCGACCATGTCTGTCCACGCCCCCACTGAGCTCCGTGCCCACCCCCTGAACTCCGTCTCGCTCCCAGAGTACGTATCTCTGTCAATTTTGACGTCGGAATGGGGCGTGTCTAAATTTGTGTGCGCGAGGTGGGGGCGTGGCGAAGTGGTATCCCACAATGCCGCTCATTCGCTCTGTTTATTTGAGTTAGAAATTTCATTTCCAGCGCTGGTAACGTGTAAGCAAACGATGTGCAGGATTTGATACCGTCGAGTGGGTCGATTTATGTAAGTCAAAGCCCAAAGTTTTAACGACCAGCCGATGTGTGCGGTGCACTGAGTACTTTAAGCCACTCTGGAAGTTAAAGAACGGGAAGTGCGTGCTGTGGGCGGTTTTTTTGGTGTTCGTGCTGCAAGTTAGTGTCGGGCTCAGCAGTGAGGGAGAGTCGGGCAGTGGTGCTGCAGTTACAGGGTGGTATTTGTTGTAAAGCAATCGGGTGCACTCAGGGTCCTTTCAATGCAGTGAACCTTTGACGATGCCAATGAGTTAAAAGACATTTCGCATCTGCACGACATTGCCTAAGCAATCTGGTGTGCAGTCGGGGTCGGTGACCTTGTGAGTTGGTATGATGCCAAGTTTGAACCAGCGATTCGGTTCGTGTCACGGCTCACTTAGTAATTCATTAAGTTTCCTTCGTTCACTTTTAACAGTGATGACTGCATATTCTTGTGCTAATTAATAGTTTCGGGTTTAAAAGCGTACTCGTCTCACATTACAGTTGTATTTAATTACAGCTGTCTTTGATTGTGATCGCTGCTTTCTCTGGCACAGAATAGCCACATCTCTCATGGTACTGGGCGGAGAGGATACTATCTGGAGTGAGTGGTTGGACTGGCATTAAACTGTTACTGGAGAAGTAAAACAACCGGTCAGTAAGTCAGATAAGCAGATCTTTGCAGGCAACGGAATCAAATGATTTGGATCACTTTGGCGATCACGAGAATCCCATTCATTTCGCCGAAGAGGTGGCTGTTGAAAATGTAAATATGTAGATCGACTGAGGAATAGTTATTTGTTTGTCCCCAATGGAAAATTTTGATTTTCACAGAAGCTTAGGGTTTATGGTTTTGGCCACAATACACAACTAACTGTACTTTATATATCAACGTCCATTTCCTCAAATTTTAAGGTAATGATTTTTGTTTATCATTACTAGGGGGCTTCGCCCGCTAACTTCCCTGGCCTGCGCTACACGCCAGCCACTTTGCATATATTCCACTCGCATATGTGAATTTTACTTTCACCAAAAAACAAATCTGTTAATTCTTGTGGATGCACCTCTTCTTTGATAAGAAACACTACTGTTCCCTAATGGCAGCACAAATTACGAGAGATATCCAGAAAAAAAGGTTACAAGTGCCCTGGAGGGTGCAGGGAATTTTTTTTTTCGAAGGTTGGCATACCTGCGTGTACGGGGGTCCTAACGGTCAAAATAAGCCCGGGACCGTGTCAGTCAGTTGTGAAATGTCATCACAGCAAGCGAGTTCGTCAACCTCTGCTGAGGCCGTTTGCTCCACCTACCGCCGATGCGAGATTCGTTCGGTCATCAAGTTCCTCACTTTGCGTCGCAAATCCGCGGCCGAGATCCTTCATCAGCTTGTGGAAGAATTGTGAAAGAATTCTTGGGTGGGAAAAGTTTTTCCAACGATGAGGAGGTGAAGGAGACGGTGGAGAAGTGGCTTTCGGGGGTGGAGCGAAGCATATTCGACGAGGGTATAAAATAGCTGGTGCCCAGGCTGAAGAAGTGCATCGAAGTTGACAGCGATTATGTTGAGAAATAAACACATATTTTGGAACATACCCTGTAAATTTGGTTGAAATATATTCATTTTTCGATTTTTAACAGCTGTTGTAACCTTTTTTTCTGGATATCCCTCGTATATGATATACAAGTCTCTGACTTAAAGTTTAAATCCAAACAATATATTCGATCTCTTTTCGCTGTTCTGTTATTTCACCGAGTAATAATTTCTGTTTGTTTGAGCTAATGCGATGTTTACTATCCTTTTTTTGAGACTTTCGAATTTCCATACTTTAATTATTTTTAACCTGCTCTGCATGTTTATCGCACCAACGTTTTTGAATTCTTTACAACCTTCTACTTTCTCATCTACTCTTTGTCTTTTATTTCCGACCCCAGACCTGGTTAAATCTTTTGGCACAAAGTCTTGTCTCGCGGGACGTGAAAGTATCTCTTTTTTTTTTTATTATAATAGAGAGAGAGTTTGTTTTTTTTTTTTTAAATCATTTTAAGTTACAGAAATCCTAGTGTCCGTTTTTGTGTCTTTCTATTTTCTCATTTATATTCTTCCTGTTTTTTGCCTGTTAATTCTCCATTCCAGTTATTTATTGTACCCAAGGGAACACAGCAGATGCACAGCACTCAAAAGGAGTGCACAAAGTAAATATGTCCATAATGTAAAAAAAAAAGTTGGGTGCTTTTCTATTATCGTGATGCAAATCGTATTATCGTGACGCAAGATGGAAAACTTACAATTAGACACCTAATAGGAATTTTAAGAATAGGCACCCAGAGAGAACATTAACATTACGGACCTATAGGTAACTATGGTCCACCCCCACTAACTTTAAGGTCAGTATTTGTAGTTGGGGTAGGCCAGTTTTTGTGTCACGATAATAGAAAAGTACCAAAAGTTGAAATACCAGAAATAAAAGTAGTGTAGCCAGAGGTTTTATTGTACCATCTACTAAATGTGCCCTGACAGCCTCCACAGAGTTAGCTCAGAGCTGAAGGTGCTCCTCAGGTTGAGCACAGTCTTGAGGATTTGAGGTGGACACAGCTCAGTCAGTCTGGACGTTTGATCGGTTGGCAGTCAGAATGCATACAGCACAGGAGGCCTTGGCCATGCTCATTTCATGCCACCATTCCTCAGTGTGGTTCTTCTACTTTATAACTTGGCTTATACAAATGCCCACAAGTACCCGCCTGCATGGAGAAAAAATCTACTGTTTTAACTGTGAGGAGTAAAAGTAAAACAAACCAACCCTGGATGGGATGCCAATCTTCTGCAGAACAATGCCACTTTGTTTACTCCGATTTCAAAGTACTGGTGCACACAGCAGCTTATTTTTAAATTTAATTCAGCACTGTAGAGCGGGTTGTCCCAACTCGGGCCCAGGAGTGCTAGTGGTGCTGCAGGTTTTCATTGTAATAACGCTTTCTTAATTAGCGACCAGTTTTTGCTTCTAATTAACTTCTTTTAATTTTAATTGATTTGGTATTTACAACTCGGACCCTTTAATTATTTTCTTCCTTAAGTAGCAGTGAGATTCAAAATGAGCCAACACATGACCAGCTAAGTGATGTCCATCATACACTATCTGTAAATAAAGAAGGGAGAAGGTCTCAGCAGTGTTGATCTCCTCAGGTCAGCAGAACATTTGGTTGTTGGTGCTCTTAGAATAAAAGAAAATCATTTTGGAAATGCCTGCTTAAGAATTAAATAACATGTTTAATTAACAACAAGAGCCGCCTTCTAATTAAAAACCTTGTTGGAGTGAAAGTGGGGGTTGGAGTTTGAGGGCCCAACTTACTGTAGCTGGTCATCGGTCGGCTCCCTAACTTCACATCTCAATTCTGTTTGGGTGCCACTTAAGGAAAAAAAAATGAAGCAATTCAGAGAATTGAGTCCTAAAAAAAAAATCAATTAAAAGGAAGGGAAAAGAAGTTAAAAATGGTTACTGATTAAGAAAAGGGTTAGAATGAAAACCTGCATCCACAGCAGCCCTCCAGGACCAGGGTGCAGAGTCCCATGGTCTTGAATATGTAAAATACTAGGGGACTCTGCCCCCTGCTTGCTTCACTCACCAAACCCTGGGTGGGCACTATACGCTAGCCACTTCGTGATTTTGCCGCTCACATATGGGGAAGGGGATGTACAATTTAAACAGATTGTTATTTTCATGGGAATTGTTACATATGCATAACAGACCTAACTATTTTACATTACAGCGAGTAATCAACCATAGTAGAAAATAGTAAAACGTGATAAATTGAAAGAAAATTATATTTCATGTTGCGTTAGAGGTATTTGTTGCGTTATGCGTTTTCATTCTGTTTGGCTTTGAAATTAACATGCAAATACTTTTTAACTTACACTTTGTCTGTAAAACTTCAGTAAAAGCAATACTTGGAATGAACTTTTCGTCAAGATCACATTGAATTTTGATTCCGTGTTTGGAGTTACATTGTGACAATGCAACTTATAACTGCCTGGGAGTGAATATCGTTTCTTTCTCTCTAATAAATAAACTGACTTTTTCGAATGTTTGTCCCTGTGATTTATTAATTGTCATAACAAAAGCTTTTCTAACGGGAAACTGTAAACGTTTTCACGAACGGCATATCAAGATCTCCTTTGGTGTCTAATGTTAGATGTACTCCATTACCTTTCTTGTCGCCTGTTAAAATTTTACATGTCTGAATTGTTTGACCAATTTTGAATCCAACTAATCTTGTCCTATTGCAAAGCCCATCACTCAGACATCAATTATGCAATAACATTACGATACGTCCTTCTTTCAACAGTAATTCGGCCAGTGGAAGACCAGACAGTGTTAACGGTTGTAGATATTCTTCGTGATGTTGTAAGTTGATGTTTTCATCTTCCTCGCCATCACCACCAACTGTTGGTGTGTCTACTGATACACATTTAACCAATTTGCCATATAACTGATCGATAATTTTCACGTTAATTCATTTGACTTCATCGTTTCTCGGTGGTAGGATTGCCCGTGTACTCATTTCTTCTGTTGATAACCCTTCGTGATGAAATACAGTGAAAATCGTTTAACACGAACTGAGGGGACTGAAATATTTTTTCATGTTAAAAGAATTTCGTGTTAAAGGATATTACAAATATATATTATGTTATGGGAGCATTCTGAGATCTCACTTGTTTGAACCAAACAAGTAAAGCCGTCTCTAAATCCTCGTGCTTGGCCATTCTCATCCATTTTCGCTCTGGCTCAAACTTACTCCGTTCAAACATTTCCGTAATTTGCTCTCTTTTTTTTAATTATTGTTGATAATGTAGAGTTAGCAATATCAAAATCTTTACAGATTTCCGTTTTTGATCAACAGCCTTAAGAAGCTCCATCTTCATTTTAAGCGAAATAGCAGTTTGCTTTCCCCCTGAGGTCTTTGCCATTGTGCTCGTAAAAAATTCTTCTAAAATAGAAAAAAAAACCCGAACCAAACTCACTGATTTTTACTCACACTGCGATGTACTTGTCACCGAATTCCAAAGCCAACTGATGAGAGATGAGATGTTTTTGTGTGGCGTTTGTAGGGGTGTAGGGTGAAAGTAGCTTAGATAAACAAAATTGGCTCGTGTCACAGGCTATTCCGAGGGTATTTCAAAGCCAAGTTAGCCTCCTTTCTACGAAACATGTGAAACCACCTCTCTTTCATTTCACACCCCTCTTAAATCTCGCCTGCGCGGCTGGTGTTTTCCGTATTTTGTTCACTCCCAGAAGGGAAATCTTTTTGTGTTAAGCGATTTTCGTTTCGTGTTAAGAGAAAAAAATGGATGAAAATACGTAGTAGTTTGTCGGGACCGTTGTATTATTTCGTGTTAACCGATATTTCGTCTTAAGCGTTTTCGCGTTAAACGTATTTCACTGTACTTCAATAAGATTTGGACATAATACGTCTTCTTTTATTGGGAACTTAAAGTGAGGAAAACTTAAGAATTTATAAGAGCTGAGAGAGCAGGAACTGTGTGTGTCTGACAAAAGCATTCACACCTGTTGTGATGTGAAATTTTGCATACAAGTTGATAAATCTTTTGTATGTTTTTATTTGTAAACTTAGGCAAAGCAATGTAATATTAGTGTTACATTAGTGATAAGCATTCATGTTTACCAACCCCCTTTTTAGGAATGGGTCTCTTTGAATTTTATGACAGGGTTGGGGGAAGTGCCTCAAACAAGTTTGGCAAGTGTTTCTCTGCTAAAGTCTCTCTCTCTCAACCCCCGCAGGAAAGCCAGGCTGCCTAACTGCCAAGCTTTACCTTAACATGTGTTTTGGGGGCAGGTGTTAAGATGTTCTATTCCCCCATTGGTCTGAAGTATGACTGTTTGGAACTGGCTTGTATCAGAAGCCTTTAAGTGCCATGACGCCCTATTGGCTCTAGGGGCTGGACAGAGGCTATAAATTTGCTTGCTTTATCTCACTCTCTTACCAAACTGATGAAAGACCATCACACATCATGAATTGAGAAGGACAACACAATGAAGAGCACAGCTTGGCGGCCATGTTGAGACAGGCATGCGGCCTGTTATGAAGAAAGCTGACCACAAATGAGGACTTTAGAGACATTTTAAATAGCTAACAAGTCTGTGTGCCACCTGAAACTACACATCAACATTTGTTGTATGGTTTCCAATATTGTATGGTTTCCAATATTCAAATGTACTTTGCATATTGTTATTATTTATTAATAATACATTATTTAAAGTGCAACTTAACTCCTGCCTGTCTTTTACTTCACCTAATTGCCTGAGGTTATAAATGTAGAAGGGAAGGTGAGGAGAAGTTATATGGTACAATACCTTATAAACAGTGGTAGGTCTGTGAGATTTGAGGCATTCTGACAAAGGCTACAAATTAATAATACAAAAGGGGAAAGTAGATCAATATATTACTCTACCAAGACAAAACAACACCAATGAGAGGTGAGAGGACTGCAGGCATGGGCCGTGAACCAGCAATGGTTGAGAGGTGGGCGGGACTTGAAAACATCTCTTGACAATATTCTCGACTCGTCTCAAGATTTTCTTTTATAATAGAGAAACATATAAAGTGGATTCACACTATTATGGTCTTTGAAAATTATATATTTTTTCATAAAGGTCCTAATAGAACTTCTAGGTAATTGTATTTATGTATATATAAATATATATGAAATATGGGGTTCTGACACATGAAGAACTGAAATTTTAAAGTTTGTTTTGTAGTATCCACCTTCAATAAAAAGTTTGTACGTTTTTTCCCAACAGATGCCACCATTTTAGGCTTGTAGTGGAGTGTAAAATGAGTGACATCTTAGCATATTAGTGGGTAAATATTTTCTTTGATCATTATTTGTAAATTTAATGAGTCAGGAAGATGGACAAACAAGTTTTATACCCCCAGAGTTTCACTGATAAGGAAAGCAGCATCTGGGACAGTTTTATAGCATTGTTGTTTCCTTTCTTGCTTTTTTGTTTGGCACTACAGAAAATACTAAATTGGGGGGGATGGGTTTTGAGTTGCATGAGCTGTTTCATTGGTGAATATTACACTCAATGAAAAGGGAGTGTCATTGATGAATGGCCTCATGACTCGTTCAGGGATGTTTGTGTCAGGAGCTGCTATGCACTTCTTAAACGGCTTCCTCTATCATTATGATGTGGTTTGAGAAACTCTTAAACATCGATTTTAAGATAAAGAAGACTTTCTTCTTTAATGATGAAATAAATCTCAAGATTAAGGTCGAAATTTTGTCTTTCATGATGAACTAAACTCAAAGGATAAAGTGGAAATTTTGAGATTGAAGTCGAAATTCCGTCTTTATTTGCATGATAAACTGTGAGATTAAAGTCGAAATTTCGTCTCCAACGACACAGTAAATTGTGAGATCAAAGTGGAGATTTCCAGATTAAAGTGGGAATTTTAATCACCAAATAGACCTTGTTTTTTAGTTTATAAATGTTGGATCATCAAACAATGAGTCAATTTTTTAAACTTAACAAAAAAAAGGTTAAACATAAAAAAAAGAGTATTTAATATTTTTTTTTAAAAGACGTGTCACATTTTTCATAACTCTTCTAATTCAAAAGTCATTTCTTCAGCATCATTTTTTGCTGTTGTCCTCCAGGTAGAATGGCCATCCTGAGAATTTGCTTCAGTCGCAGACTGCTGCTACCGGCTGGCAGGTCTGTCCGGTGGGCTTTGTCATCCCATTGTCAGCCGTCACAGTTGAGACATGCTTCTTCGTCACGTTACAAAGCTGTGATCTTCGACATGGGCGGTGTTCTCCTTCCCTCACCATACCGGATGATGGCAGGTAATGTTAGGACTTTCATTTATGTACTGTCTGCAGAAAAGGGCAGTCAGTTTAGAACATAGGAGTGAGGCACAGGAGAAAGAACAGTGTTTCCAGTAGGCGTCGCTAACTCCCTAATTGGAATAAGTTCTTTTGTAATTGCGGCGTTTTAAGTAACCCGAAACTATATACAGAGGAACCTTGGTTCACGACCATAATTCGTTCCAAAACTCTGGTCGTAACCCGATTTGATCCTGACCCATGGTAATTTCCCCCATAGGATTGTACGTAAATACAATTAATTTGTTCCAGACCTACGAACTGTACGTAAATATATTTTCTTTAAAGATTTTTAAGCACAAAAATAGTTAATTATACCATAGAATGCACAGTGTAATAGTAAACTAATGTAAAAACATTGAATAACACTGACACAAACACCCAGGCTCCCTGCTCAGCTGCACGCACAGGCTTACTTGCGCTCTCTCTCTCGCTCTCTCAGCTGCACGCGAGTCTGCACTCTCTCTCGCACGCTCTCTTTATTTAGTTATTTATTAAAACTGGCCTTTTTGACGGGAGCTGCGGACCCGCTGTACCACAGGAGGAAGCTGGGTTGAGAGGAGGCTACAGTTTTGAGGGAGAGTCCCTCTGTGTGATGCACCGAGAACAATGTACAGTACAGGGAGAGACTGAACACGTGCAGAAATCATCAGCGCGTATGAACTGAAAGGGAAAATGGCTTGTTCGTCACCTGAGCGTGTGGTCGTGAACAGATGCAAAAGTTTGGTGAACTTTTTGGTCGTAACCCGATTTGTACGTGTTCCGAGACGTTCGTGAACCGAGGTTCCACTGTACATATAATGTAAAAAGACGATGTCCCTCCCATAGTGATACAGCGGTAAAAATCACATAAAAGAAAATAACTTAGCCTTCTTTAATGAGGATTTAGGCGGCATAACAGACGAAAGGAAGCCATGACAACACTTTGTGTAGTGTTTGTCATTTTTGTCGCTGCGCTGAAAGGATTTTCAGGACGGATGACGTAATCTTCCATCCATCCATCGGCTTCAAAATATTTGGCTGCTGTCCATGTCTTTTATACTGTCTCCTCCACGTGCAGGCCCTCACTTAGGTTCCAAACAAGGGAAGGAGAGGATTCAATTTCATCTCTAACATACAGAAATAGTACAGTGCCCATTTTCGTAGTTGTCCCCTTCTCTCTTCAAATGCTTGCCTAGCAGTTCTAAATGCTGAGAGCTCCAGTGTGCTAACTTTGGCCTGTACATGTGAGTGGATTTATAAAATAATTTTTGTACAGAGCACAATGACATTAAACTTATATTCTTATTACACAGAGTCAAGTAAAGTGAGGGTCAAAAAGAGAGAGAACGTCACAACCAAAGTGACAAAGATTTATTTTTAAAGGAAATGGGACAGTGACTTAGCCCGGTAATCCAGCACAGTTTGCCATAATTTACTTTTAGTTCATGAATATTATTTGTAATCATCTCCGAGATCTCTAAAACAAGTTTCTTTGTTTCTAAGAATGGGAAGTCCAGCATTGCATCCCTGCAGGCACGGTGGTCCAAGCAATACGAACTGGAACTGAGAATAATGCCTGGATGAGGTACATGAAAGGACAGCTCACGGCTGCCGAGTTTGTCGATGCCTTTGGACAGGAGTGCACCACCATTGTGAGTTGATGAACCTCTGGTCTGTAGACACACACGTTGGTGGGGTTACCTGTTGTTTTGTAATTTTTGTAGCCCCTGTATATACACAAGATCTTCACAATACTAAAGGAAACGTCAGCAACTGGTGGGCATTGGGGGGCTGCGCAGTCCTTTCAGCGTACTCTTTAGTTACAGTATGTGCTATAAGAGTAGGATTAAGGTTGGTCTGTAATGGCGTCTCAATTAGTGCATTTCTCTATGATGTGTTGGGTGTGCTCACCTCATTACATGGCCATCAGACCTTACTTTATTCTTTGTTAATTAGTATTGTCTAATTTTATTTTTATATCTTTCTTTTTTCTTCATCTTGTAAAGCACTTTGAGCTCCATCATTTGTAGGAAAACATACTATAAAAGTAAATATTATTGTTGTTGTTGCACTTTTGTCTTTCTTCACCCACCCTTTTTATCCAATACATCAGCTTTTTGTTTTGTTATCTTTGATTGTAATGCCTGACTAGTTGGGAATGGGTAATGGTTGACCTGGTGAGAGAGGGTATTGTAGGCAAGAAGAGATGAGAAAGGGCATAGACAGGGCCCACAAAGGGTCAAGAAATTGATGGAAAGTATGTCTGGGGTTGAGGATTTTTGTTCTTGGTTAGGGCCAAGAAGACAGACCCTCCTAAACCTTGTGTGTGTCCATTTGCTAGGTGTCCTAAAAGATGATACAGGAAGTTATCTTACGGTTGCAGCCTGGGAGGAAGCATGCAGTGCTCTCTTAGGACACTAGGGGGTGGTTGTCAACTTCTTCTTCTTTCGGCTGCTCCCATTTTGGGGACACCACAGCGGATCATCCGTCTCCATCTATCCCTTTTCTGCCACACACAACTGCCTTCATGTCCTCCATCACCACATCCATAAACCTCCTCTTTGACCTTCTTCTTTTCCTCTTGCCTGGCGGTTCCATCCTCGGCATTCTTTTCCCCCAAAGTACCCCTCATCTCTGCTCTGCAATTGCCCAAACCATCTCAATCTTGCCACTCTCTCTCGGTCACCAAACTATGGTACCTGTGTTGTCCCTCTAATGTACTCATTTATTCTGTTGTCTGCACTCATTACTCCAAGCGAAAATCATGGAATCTTCAGCTCTGCCACTTGCAGCTCTGCCTCCAGCTGTCTCTTCATACATGGCAGGTCTCACTACCGTTTTATAGACCCTCCCTTTCACTCTTCTGTCACAAATTACTCCTGTCACTCTTCTCCACCCAGTCCACCCTGCCTACACTCTCAGCTTCACCTCTTCACCGCACTCTCCGTTTCTTTGGAATCCAAGTATTTAAATTTGTCTACCTTCACCACCTCTTCTCCTTGCAGTCACACCCTTCCACCACCTTCCCTTACTCCTCCGGACTCTCATTCCCATACTGTCCAGTCCATACCTCCATCTCTCCAGGTTTGCCTCCACCTTCTGTCTACTCTCACTACAGATCACGTCATTTATGAGCATCATAGTCCTTGGAGGCTCCTCTCTGATCTCATCTGTCAACCTGTCAACATACTAGGGACAGACGTACTAAAAGTTATTAGGGACACCTGTAGGGATGATGCAGTGTAGAAAAGGTGTGGGTTTGATAGAGAACGACAGAGAGATCAGTTGACGTCACCAGGAAGCGGACTGTTTGCAGTGTTTAGAGATGTGACTGAAAGGAGTTTCTCCTGTTAGCTCCGACTGCAGTGGAACACTTCAGAGTGAGACGTCGTGGGTTCACGGTTGACCAACGTCCGCTGCCCAGAGTGTCATTCGGTGAACTGAGATGCTTCGTGGCGTTTGTTTACTTGGAGACGAGGGTGAGATTTGCACTGTGGACCTGCAAACTTTTGAATGGGAAGCAAGTTGTGGTGCAAATTCACAACAATTCAAAACCATCGAGAGTGCACCCATTTAAGGTTCATTACCATTCTCCCCACCTCCTTACCAATTGGGGTAACCAGTGCAATGTGGGACTGTTTTTCCACTTTTAGGGTTGTGGGTTTGCAGGATACCAGTAACAGATTTGTAGCAGACAGTCTTAGACTGGAAGGAATGGGCCCTGTATGGCCGTAGCCCCTTAAAAAACAACAGAGGACTCAAGGCTCGGGTGTTCCTGCCTCCAGAAGTGAATCCAGGTGTATGGCCATGAGTGGCCCTAGGACCAGGTATGAACTTGCCCTTCAGCCAGTGTCTCATTGAATGTTGATTTAGTAGGAAATTAGAAAGAGTGAGAAACCTGGAAGGTGGAACGTTAAAAGGGTAGTGCTTTATTGCGGCACTGTGTGGTGGGCAAGTGGGTGAATCTTTTTGGATGAGTACAAAGCTTGGAATGCTAAGTCCGGAGACTGCAGGATTTGTTTTGTTTTTGTCAGGTGTTTGCATTATATTCTCCGTTTGTTGATTCATCCAGGTTTTAATTACTGGTATTATTTGGCCCTCTTTGCATCATTCTAGGCATGATGACATTATGAGAACGCCCAATATCGTTTCCAGGTTCTTTTAATTAGCCATTTAACACTTTTAAGTCTATCTTCCTTTATTGTCATCTGACAAAAGAAAAAAAACAAGACTTTTTGCCACTTTCTAGCGCAACTATTATTGTAATAAAAAGAGATGACCAGAGTGTTACTATGCTCACGTGTGTTGCAGGGCTTTAGAAATGTCAAACCAGGACTTTAGAAGCATCGTGGTTGTGATGAGGGCTGAATTCGGGCAGATTGGTTCTTTTGTTTTGCTGTCCGGTGCATCTTTCACACCTTCCTGTTATACTTTCAGAATCAATGGTTGGCTCTTTTCATTCTCTGCAGGCTGGCCGACCCTTCCCTGCTGATTCTTTTCTTACCAGTCTAACAACAAAGCACATGGCCAAGCAGGTCCCTGCCATGACAGAGGCCATTCAGTGCATCAGAAACGAAGGACTGAAAACTGGCCTGCTGAGTAACAATTTCTTCTTGCACAATGGAGCCAGCTATCTTCCAGTGGACAGAACCCAGTTCGATGTGGTGAGTTAATGGTGGAATCCAAAAATAGCAGGATTTTGTTAGTCTGTAGATTTTCAGTAGTTCAAAATGTGACCTGACATGTGGCGGCCAGGGTGTGAGGCCTCCAAAATTACCATAAAAAGCAGGCCTGGACCTTCACTGGCCAGCCTGGAAGAGGCTCACTCCACCAGCTACTATCTGCAGGCTTTGGCCTAAGCAGGCCCCAGAAATGTTGGAGCTTAAAAAATGTGAAGAAGTTCCATAATGTAGAGACAAAACCATACAATGATAAATCTTTAAAAATTAATCTTGATTAACAAAAATAAGGCAAAATGAGCAATCAAAAGGTTTAACTAGAAGGTAATACACAGCAACTAAAAACACAAGCAAAATCTAAAAGCGGAAGTGAAAAAGTCCATAAATCAGAAATGAAACAATACATAAAGCTTCCTAACAAACTCAATGCACCACTGCTGAGATCCTCTCCCTGATTCAGTGTTTAGCTAGATGGGGGTCCCAGCTGTGGTGGCGTCATAGTGGCCGGCTGGCATCTTGTGGTACCACCCACAACGTTCAAGGAAAATGCACACATCTTAAGGAATACTCCGCACAAAAATGATACATTTTTGAATGTTACCCCATGTAGTTTGTAGAGGTGGCCAAGATAAATCTTAAATCTCATGTGGTGAAATTAAATTTTGAATATTCTAACTCAACAGAGTTCGATAGGTGACCAGTACCAAACAAAGTGAAAATTATACATGGGAAAAAGAAAAAAAATTCGGACATGAGTGTCGGTAGGCTTTGCACCCTAGGAACCAAGTTACCCAAACTACCATATAACATTTCAGTAAGTGTTTACCACTCTGATGCGGATCTTTCTGATCATAAAACAGGTCATTACGATAACAATTGACAGGAAGAATTCATAATTAATTGCAGAATTACAGTTTTTAAGGGTTCGTCTAGAGTGCCTCTTTCACTTGCATGGTTTTGGCTTAAAAATGAATCGGCACATCGTCATCTCATAACAGGCTTAAGTTTCAAGTTTGGTATTTTTCACTTGAGCCATTTTAGCTCCAGACCGTCCTCAAGAAAGTGTGACACACAGACAGCCATAATCGAAATATCGATCTTTTTTCATTAAGACTTTGAGATCCATCGAAAACCGGATATGGAAATTTTTGATGAATCGAAAGCTTCCACTCCTCCCCTATAGACGAGAGGTTATGGTGGGGGAAGGTGCAAAGCAAAAAATTATTGCAGACCTCGTGTTGCATAATCCACACATACGATATCCATTTGGCGAAGATGATCAAAATGTGTGCATTTGTTTGCTATAATATTATTAACCGATACTTAATGCAGTGCATGTAAACAGGGAAGACATCATTTCCGTAATGCTCTGTGTTTGAAGATCTGCTTCTCCCCCTCATTATTATTATTTTTATTTATTTAGCAGATGCCTTTATCCAAGGCAACTTAGAAAGCAAGTTATAATACATACAGAATGAAAGTGAAAGCATCAAAGTAACAGAAAACAAGGTGAAGTAACCTGTCATTAATTCAAATGCAAAGCACTGTTCGAATTATGTCTTCTTGTTTACATTCAATGCAAGGTTTTCAAAATGTAACTGTTAAAAATAATTTAGCAAAAAATGCACACATTCTGCATGTTCTGACCATACAAATGGATATCGGACGTGTGGGTTATGCAACACAAGCTATGTGAGAATTTATTTTCATTTTTCCAATGACGTTTTTCACATTGTTTACCGGTGGCCAGCTACAGACCCTGTTGGGTTTGAATATTCAATATTTAATTTCTCCACGTGAAGATAAGATTAAAAAGTTTTCTCAGACATTTAAAAAATCTATTTGGGTGGAATATTCCATTAAAGGGACAAAATACAATACAAAATACAAATAATTAACAAATCTAACAGAAGTAAGCTTTCTAATATTTCAGATTCGATGTTACAAGCTGGAGTGACAGACATGGCCAAAGGGATGTGAGGCCTCCAAAATGACCATAAAAAGCAGGCCAGGATCTTCGCCGGGCAACTTGGAGATATGAAAAAACATATAAAAAAAAATTGTTAAAAACTTAATACAATTAAAGCAACAAATAAATAATATACAGCTTAGGGAAAACTACTGAAGCCGAGAGAGGTTGTGCAATATTGTTATTTTTTTAAATTGTTTCCTCGAGATAATAGACTAAGTTTATCAAGATCTCGAGAAAATGAACTCTGTTTTCTCAAGATAACGGAGTAATTTCATCAAGATGTTGAGAAAACGAAAATTTGTTTACTTGAGATGACAGAATAATTTTATCGCGATCTCGAGAAAACAAATCTTAACCTTTTCTCCTGGCATCAGGCTTGCTTAGATTGCAACGCCTATACAGCTTAAGCCTTGCTAACCGTCTTCCTAAATGACGGACACTAATATTATTATTTTCTAAACTAAGGCATAACCATATTTCAGGCTGCGTCAGCCCTTGATTGAACAAAAATGTGACGCACTGATCAATACAGTTCTGCTCTTCTGCCATTTCAAACGGAATGTGGCTTCAATAAGCTAAACATTAAACATTAGATACCCATCCATCCATCCATTATCCAACCTGCTATATCCTAACTACAGGGTCATGGGGATCTGCTGGAGCCAATCCCAGCCAACACAGGGTGCAAGGCAGGAACAAACCCCGGGCAGGGCACCAGCTCACCGCAGAATGTTAGATACAATTATTTAATAATTTCGAGAAAACAATGTTTTGTTTTATTGAGATCTCGATAAAATTATTCTGTTATCTCGAGGAAATAATTAAAAAAAAAAAAACGATATTGCACGCCCTCTCTCGGCTTTCGTGGAAAACCCCTGGATGTGACCTAATAATAATTTAAGGAAAGCATGCATAGTCAAATCACACTGCTTATTATAGTTTTTTATTTTTTTTATTTTTATTAAGTCACACTCATATGCAACTATGATTTTGTTTTTTTATAGCTCACATAGTGTAGAAAATTAATATATTGAGTTAAATTAGTCAAATCTGGCATGCTGTTATTATTATAAATTTGACAGAGTCTGTCATCATTAACATTGACCTTTGTTATGCATACATAACTTGCCTTGCTGTAGGTCGTGGAGTCTTGTGTAGAAGGGGTTTGCAAGCCTGATCCACACATTTACAGGCTGTGTCTTGACCGCCTTGGAGTCCTCCCAGAAGAATCCGTTTTCCTCGATGACATTGGACAAAATTTAAAAGCGGCTGCCGCTCTGGGAATCGGCACAATTAAGGTACGTGAATCATGGAACTGCTGGGTTTTATACGTGCATCGCACCTTTATGAAACAGGGCTTCAAGTAAGGGACTTTGTACAATTCTATATGCATGTGCAATGTTGAACTGCTGTGGCCCATCTTGAAGATCTTCCGTAATACCATCCCTAAACCAGTATGGTAGATTTTCTCTGCTCACCATTCCCATAGTTGTTGTTTTGCCTTTAAACCACTTGGTTCATTTTATGTTTCCAGCTCAATCTTTGTCTTTTGGAAATCACATATTCTGTGTTGCAAATGTCCTAATCTGCCATTTGTTAAATCCTTTTTGAGCCTTTTCCTTTGTTAGGAGTTTTAGAGATCAATGACTTAAAATGGTCAGATTGCGTTTTGGATTTAGAGCCTTTTCAAAGACATTCTTTCTGAAATACTACTTCTTGCTGTGACAACTCAAGGAGCCACAGTGAAAATTTGAGAATTAGATTGGGGGGAAAAAAGACGTGGCCAAAGACAGGCAGAGGTCGATGACCATTTCCATGCTAGGAACCTCTGACTTTAGCAGCCGCAGTGGGTTCTGCCATTGTAGTTATACAGCCAGACAATTCATTGTTTTTTTATCATTAAGTTTTGAAACAGCTGTGAAGATGCAAAGTAGAGACAGCACACTCGTAAAGGTTTGGAGTGGTTGCCCCGTATATTGAAAGGTCCAGAGTAATCTTTCCAGACTGATACATCCAAAAGTGAATCGTAACAAGTACCACAAAATCAGGAAATGAGTGGATTTTTATAAGGAAGTGGTTGGAAATGAGATACAGTGGGAATGATGGGAAAACGGTGAAATGACGTGGAAAACTTGAAGCCGGAAGTGAAGTCATAAGGTAGGGCCGGAGAGAAGGCAGTTGTTGTTGTGCATGTGGAAGCGAGACGTCTACCACTCTTGCACTCTTACTTTTATTCTTCCGTTTTTCTGTTAAATAAGAGAGAGAGATGTAATTGCTTTATTCCAAACCTGCCTTCTTTGTGGTATCGCACTTCGTTGCACCTGTCAGCTGCTCCCTAATCGCGTGTGTGTGACACAGCATTTTCCAATCATTTCTCCAGTGCGTTTTACAAAACTATTACGATAGGTCACCAAAGTTAACAACTCAAGTTTTAAACTATATCACCATGAGATGGAAATATTATACAGAAATTGTGTTATCGTCTCCTGGAAATAGTATAGTATATTTAACAAAAGACTACTAGTTGGTTAAACAAACATGTAATGTAACTAATTTTAAGATTTCAACTACAAAGTAAAGTCATACAATCATTCATTTATAATGTGTAGAAGACCAGCCCGGATACAGACCCACAATGTCCAGAACACACACGTTTATTTGTGTCAATGTCCTGCACACAACACGGTGCTCCAATATACCCAAACTCAGTCCTTTCTTCTGCCTCCTCCACTCCTCACTCACAACCTCATCCTCCTCCACCTGACTCTGGCTCCCTTGCTGGAGTAAGGCGGCTTCTTTTATACCACACCCGGAAGTGCTCCAGGTGCTCCTGGATCACGTTCCGGCAACACTTCCGGATGTGGCGGAAATGCTGCAAGAGAATCCAGCTCCTCTACTGGTAGCACTTCCGGGTGTGGTGGAAGTGCTGTAGACCACGGCTCCGGAACTGTCCAGGCACCCCCTGGTGGTGGTCAAGGGCCCGCACAGGGTGGAGCTTCTAAGCTCCAGTTGCGTGGCCCTGATGTTAACCAGGGGGGCTGCCCTCTTGTGTCCTGGGGGAGGTACTGCTGGTGATATGTCCACTCCCCCAGTCCTCTCCTCAAAAGGGCGTTCCAGCCGGACAAAGTTCCCGGCCATCTATCACAAATGTGAGGATTATGTTTGTGAAATGCAGCCTTGTTTATTTATTTATATTCTGCATCCCTATCCACCTTTGCGTGCACACATCTCCCTGTTGAAAGACTCTCCATTTCACACCTCCATCCACAGGCCCCTGAATGACGTCACCAGGTCCTGTGGGTGCTGGTGGTCTGTTGCTGGAGGTCTACAGCCAACCTGTGTTGCAGAAATTCCTGGTTGGTATGTCACTAGTGGAAAGTGGACATACGGTATAAAGAATCTACTGTTCAATAAAACACCAAAGTCTGTGTGTCCTGTTCTCACTGAGTAATCTGATTGGTCAGTTTGGATCTGGTGTGATTGGTCAGTTGGATGGAAAATTTCAAATGAGAGACACACACGAGGAGGAGAAACGGCATGGGAGGTGTGCGGAGAACCACCTTCCAAGACAGAAAGTATAAAAGCAGACAGGATACGAGGACACAACCTCGAAAATAATCAGAGTCTGAGAAGCAGGCTGTACAGGAACACATGACAGAGAGAGATAGAGAGTGCCGGTAAAGAAATGTTCACACACACACACACACACACACACACACACACACACACACACACGAGAATACCAAGTCAAGCAGCTGAAAGTGCATGTAAGGGCAAATAATTTTTAAATGATTCTATAACCTTTCTTCATCAAGTAGCATGGCTAATATTTAATATTTCCCTCTCACTCTCTCTTGGTTTAACGGCCATTTTTTGGATTCAGTCGTATTTGGGCAGACATTTTTACAGCTAGATGCCCAACCTGATGTCTGACGTGCAAGATGAACGGCGGGCCTTAATCATCTCCATCTCACAGAGGTGTAAAGAATATGTAGTCCAAGAGTACACACATTGTTATAAAGACTGCATTTCATTGTGAACATCATGTTGTCCCGTCTTAATGATCCGTCTTGTGCCCGTTTTCTACTTAATGTTAGGTTGAAGACCCAGTAGAGGCCATAAAGGACCTGGAGAAGATGCTAAGCTTTCCTTTGCAAGGTTTTATTCCAGGAACCTGCTGTGTTAGAAACAGTATGCGCATCCCAGTTGAGCAGCTTCAGAAATTCCTGCAAGACACTTTGTCGATCAGCTCCTCAGGTGAAGTTTGTTGTTCATCTGTGACTTTGTAATAATGTACTTAAAAAATATTGCATGCAATATTCCTAGATTTTTTTTTATCTGGAAGACCTGGTATGGAAGCTCATATTATGTGCAATCCAATTCTGTTCACTAATAGTTTAGTAGGGTTTAGTGATCATACTTTTCATGTATTAATTAGCCTCCTTTAGTTTCATAAACTACAGATTTTCTTGTGATGTGTAATTACCATTGTATGCACTTAGGGGGTCCCTCAAAATAAGAAATGTCACATCCAGGAGAGTTCAGCACAGTTTTGAACCTGCAAATCTACAATCTAATGATGTCCTAATGATGTGTATAGGTGTCTTCTGTTTGTTCCAGAGTGACAAGATAATCCTGCTTTGTCTTTTTAAAGATCCTGTGGGGCTGAGGCAGTTTAGCCACGGACAGTCCAATCCCACTTACCTTGTGACAGTCGGGGGGCGCCACCTGGTTCTGAGAAAGAAGCCACCGGGCAAGCTCTTGCCTTCTGCTCACGCAATAGAGCGAGAGTTCAGGTGCCTTTTTATGAATACTTTAACACTAATTTAGTCTGTAGATGGCTGTACTCGTATCTTTTTCTTTATTAATTTTGTACACTTAACACTAGAATTACAGAGCCTACGAAAAAACTCATAAATCCGTCCCACCTTAAATCGCTTCTTAAAATCGTTCACAGCTCTCCACCAGCGTCTTTTGTCATCTAAATGTGCTGATAAAAATCAAAAGATTTTTGTTTCTGCAGTTATATTTTTGAATAAAAGCGCAATTGTTGTGTTAGATTCGTATCTTTTGTAAAAGTATTTCTTTGATACTTCAGGCTTCATACATTATACAGTTTATGCCTACATTTTTGTCATCTACTAGTAGAATATAAAAAAAGTTTCTGTTTTAACAATGTGTTTACACAGATTACTGTAGAAACGGAACAGACATGAAATGCGTGTGTTCCAAACAACGATCTATTATTTCCACTCTAAAACTCCACTTCACTCCCAGAAAATCAATCAAGGCATGAGCTGGGAGAAGTTTGTGCACGTTCTAAGTCGGTGGAGGGATGGAATAGCCGGCTGCTTGCAGCCTGATTTTTATCAGCACATTTAGATGACAAAAGACGCTGGTGGAGAGCTGTGAACGATTTTAAGAAGCGATTTAAGGTGGGACGGATTTACAAGTTTTTTCGTAGGCTCTGGTAATTCTAGTGTTAATGGGATTTGTGGACCATCGGGCTGGGGGGGGGTTAAAGGTATCAGGGGTGTAGTAGAGCAGGGGTCACCAACTCCAGGTCTGAAGGACCACCGTGGCTGCAGGTTTTCATTCAAACCCTTTTCTTAATCGTATCACCAGATCCACAACAGGATGACTGCTAACAACCACGACTGGAGTTGGACACCCCTGCTCTACATGCAGCACCCCTGCTCTATCAGTGTGATACTGAACGTCTTGTAACTATAAATATCAATTCAGAAAATATGCACCTGCATGATCTCTGTATTTACCAGTGGTGTTTGCATTTACAGTATGTACCAAAATATTAAAACACACAGGTATATGGTAAACTATGTTAACAAGACCTCATGTGTTCGAAGGCCTAAACATTTCAGAACAAACCAACATACCAAGTCTTCTTTGTCGTGTAATCCCCAGACTTTTACACTAACCTAACCCTAACCCTACACTAACATTACGTTTTATATTCCTCCTCAGTTTTAAGCCACTACTAGGAGGCTCCGTCCCCAACTCGCTTCGCTCGTCCACCCCTGGGTTAGATTGTTATTTTCATGGGAATTGTTACATATGCATTATTTTCACTTTTACTTTAAAACTTTTGTAAAAACAATACTTGTCCTTTATTTCCGGCCCCAGGCGTGGTTGTATCTCTTTCACAGAACGTATAATGCTGCTCACGTTGTGAAGGGGGGCATGGCTGAACGCACGCTAAGGAGATGCCGTCGGATCAGCTGCTGTCTCTGCTGTTACTTCTGCTGGCGAGGTGCGTTTTCTGCTAGTCACATTTGGTGTTGATCATTTAAAAGCCTGTACAGCAGCTGTCCTTTTGCCACTTCGTGTCTCTGCCGCTCGTGTTGTGAAAGGGGGGGTGGGGCTGATCTTATTCTGGGGAGAAGTATTCAGATCATCTGCTGGCTTGTTGCTGCTGGTGAGCTGCGTGTTCTGCTTGTCGTTGTTTTAATAGCTGGGATCACATGAAGCGTCTCTGGCAAAAGCATTCCAACAACTGCTAGGTTAGATGTCCGTGAACTTGTTTTAAATGTTGTCTCACTGATTTGTCTCGTGTGACGTTAAAGTGTCTCTTGCAGGACAACACATTGTCTTCCGAGAAGATCACGTCTCGTCTCCCTAGTCTCCCTCCAAGGATTTTTTTATTATAATAGAGAGAGAGGCACATCTTCACGATCTATATACAGTACAGGCCAAAAGTTTGGACACACCTCCTCATTCAATGTGTTTTCTTTATTTTCATGACTGAAGGCATCAAAACTATGAATGAACACATGTGGAGTTATGTACTTAACAAAAAAAGGTGAAATAACTGAAAACATGTTTTATATTCTAGTTTCTTCCAAATAGCCACCCTTTGCTCTGATTACTGCTTTGCACACTCTTGGCATTCTCTCGATGAGCTTCAACAGGTAGTCACCTGAAATGGTTTTCACTTCACAGGTGTGCCTTATCAGGGTTATTTAGTGGAATTTCTTGCTTTATCAATGGGGTTGGGACCAGCAGTTGTGTTGTGCAGAAGTCAGGTTAGTTGGATGATCATTTATTTTTCAACAGGACAGTGACCCCAAACACACCTCCAGGCTGTGTAAAGGGCTATTTGACCAAGAAGGAGAGTGATGGAGTGCTGTAAATGGTCATGAAAATAAAGAAAACACATTGAATGAGGAGGTGTGTCCAAACTTCTGGCCTGTACTGTATATAATTGACTAAGTCGCCCGACCATGGGATATGCACGACAGAGCAACGCCCGCCAACTTACAGAGCCCTGCCCACCAACTCTAAGACCATGGGATACGCACGACAGAGCCCCACTCGCCAACTCTAACCCTCCTCCCACGTCATGGGATACGCACGACAGAGCCCTGCCCGCCAACTCTAACCCTCCTCCTGCGTCCACCCTCGCTCTCGAGGCATGCGCACTGCTTGGTCATGTGCCTGCACGCAACACCTCACCAAACACAGCCTCAGTCACTTTCATCTCTGCTACAGTCCACATGCACCTCTGAGCCACGTTGATTTTTTATTGTTCTTTTCGGTTCCGGCTGCTTTTCTATATATATGATCGATCAAGTCGCCTAACCATGGGGTACGCACGACAGAGCCCTGCCCACCAACTCTAACCCTCCTCCCGTGTCCACCCTCGCTCTCGAGGACTTATCCCTACCGACGAAGTAACTTTCACCAGCGTTGACTCCATCGTCACAGACGATCCTGCAGATCAACTTTCATTCCCCGAAGAATTTCTTAACAGTTTTACTCCCACTGGCATGCATCCACATAAACTTGAAATTAAAATTGGTTCAGTCGTCATGCTGGTCCAGCAAAGGGTCTCTGTAATGGCACTAGACTTTCTGTTACCAGCATTTACCGCAATGTACTGGAGTGTAAAACTATCGCAGCTGCTACCTCACAAACTGTCCTCATTCCCCGGATTTCCCTGACCCCATCAGATTCAAATTTGCCTTTTACTTTTACACGCAGACAATTTCCTATTAGATTGGCCTTTGCAATGACAATTAATAAGGCACAGGGCCAAACTTTCAAAAAGATATGCCTGTATCTGCCAAAACCAGTTTTCAGTCACGGACAATTGTATGTTGCTCTATCTAGAGTTCCATCTTTTCATTCACTGACAGTCGTATCCTCAAACCCACCCCATTTGGACAACTGTGTCTTTCAGGAAGTCTTCACCCATCAATAAATAATTATGTGGCGTATACTATGCTGCGGGTTGGCTAGTTTTCTATACATTACCACCAATTGCAGGTTGTCTAATATTAAAGTGATTTTCTCAAAGGGCCAGTGAAGACCAAGTGGTGAGTCAAGTAACTCCCACATAAGGCATCTTAACGACTCACAGGTGGCACACGCTGTATGCGGACTGGCCATCTGCCTCCACTGCTTTAGAACATTAGAACAATCTGGATGATTACAGGCCATTCAGCCTAACAAAGCTTGCCAGTCCCTATATCAGGTTGAGTTTTCAAGGTCCTTAAAGTCCTTCTATTAACCACACTACTTGGTCACTTATTCCATATGTTTGTGGTTCTTGGTGTAAAGAAAAACTTCCTAATGTTTGTGTGAAATTTCCCCTTAACATGTTTCCAACTGTGTCCCCGCGTTCTTGAAGAAGTCAATTTAAAGTCACCATCTCGATCTACTGGACTAATTCCCTTCATCATTTTAAACACTTCAGTCAGGTCTTCACTTATTCATTTGAAAAGGCTCAGCTCTTGTCATCTTTCATCATAACTCATGCTTGTAATCAGCGTGGTTGCTCTTCTCTAGACTTTTTCCAGTGCTGTTATGTCCTTTTTGTAGCCTGAAGACCAACACTGCACACAGGACACCAGATGAGGCCTCACCAGTGTGTTATAAAGTTTCACCATGACTTTATTGGACTTGTACTCTACACACTATTATATTGTAAAGAATGGCATTGTGCACTTGGTAAAGAGCTTCAGCTGGGCATGTGCCACACACCTACATGAAGGCCCATGTTTGAAGACAGCCTGCCCTTTTAAGGTGTCATACATGTTGGTGTGTGTTCAGTCACCAGGTTCTGATGGGCTGAAAAATAACCCCACGTACGTCGTCTCAATGTTGAAAGGCAGTAGACTTACTACCTTACGTTTTGAAATACCTTTAGAAAAATTTATCAGGCTCACCTGCAAAGTGTAAGCCTCAGGTACTCACATGTATGTAGATATGGGAAAGTTTCTAACCGTTGACCTAACAATTGTTGGGTTCACTTGGTACTTTTCAGACCCTGTACTTGGGTTTGTGTGCATTATAATTATTACTAACACTGCATGATCGATTCTGTAATTTTGCACAATTCATTGTCTTTTTCTAGTGAGGCTAATAGGAGGTTAAACTGTGTCCTCTAATTTTTTTAGTCTTGTTTTCAAGTCTGACTAATGCCAATTTATCTTTTAATTACAGCGTCTCTTCACATTTAATCGAACATTACACATTGCTCGCTGAAAATTAATTTATGCCACATTTCACTTTAATTTCAGTTTATAGCGGGTTGATAAGCATGCAATGTGATCTTCTGAACTGATTAAGCTGCTTGGGCTCCATTCTGTGCTTTTCATTTGTAGACTTTGTCATTTCAAATTATCCAGCTGTCACTCACCAAACGTCACATTTCTTCCAGAGTCATGAAGGCGCTCAGAAGTGCCGGAGTTCCTGTCCCAAATGTCCTTGCTCTCTGTGAAGATTCAAGGTAAAGTTAGCTTTATAATTCTTTATTTAGCAGACCCCATTATCCAAGTTATAATACGAGGGATGTTCACAAAGTTTCCACACTTTTATATTTTCGTTGGAAAACGGTGAAGGCGGGAGGGAGGAGTATTGATTGGGCGTGTCTGAGAGTGTCATGTGACTAGTTCTGTCTGGCAAGCCGGTGTTCTGACAATTTGTCCTACTTTGTCGAAGTATCCTACCGTAGTTTATTGTAAGTCGTAACATTAAACTTATAACGTTATACCATGTCATCATTTAACATGTTGTATTTAGAAGTCGTCTATCAAATTTATGGAAATGTTAGCATTTCTCAATTTATTCTATATGCATCATTTAATGCCCGAAAGAGACATCCTTCTTCTTCTTATTCTTCCGGCTGCTCCGGTTACGGGTTGCCACAGCGGAATATCTTTTTCTATCTCTTTCTGTCCTCTCCATCTTGCTCTCACACCCATCACCTGAATGTCCTCTCTCAGCACATCCATAAACCTCCTCTTAGGCCTTCCTCTTCTCCTCTTACCTAGCAGCTCTATCCTTAGTACCCTTCACTCATTATACCCAGCATCTCTCCTTTGCACATGTCCAAACCAACGCAGTCTCGCCTCTCTGACTTTGTCTCCCAACAGTCCAACCTGAGCTGACCCTCTAATGTCCTCATTTCTAATCCTATCCATCCTCGTCACACCCAATGCAAATCTTAACATCTTTAACTCTGCCACCTCTAGCTCTGTCTCCTGTGCCACTGTCTCCAACCCATATAACATAGCTGGTCTCACTACCGTCCTGTAGACCTTCCCTTTCACTCTTGCTGATTACCCGTCTGTCATAAATTACTCCTGACACTCTTCCTCACCCACTCCACCCTGCCTGCATGCTCTTCTTCACTTCTCTTCCACAATCCCCATTACTCTGTACTGTTGATCCCAAGTATTTAAACTCATCCACTTTCGCCAGTTCTACTCCCTGCATCCTCACCATTCCACTGACCTCCCTCTCATTTACACACATGTATTCTGTCTTGGTGGTCCTACTGACCTTCATTCCTCTCCTTTCATATCTCCACCTCTCTAGGCTCTCCTCAAACTGCTCCCTACTCTCGCTACAGATCACAATGTCATCAGCAGACATCATAGTCCATGGGGACTCCTGTCTAATCTCGTCTGTCAACCTGTCCATCACCATTGCAAATAAGAAAGGACTCAGAGCTGATGTAATCCCACCTCCGTCACTCCTACCACAGACCTCATCATGTCACACTTCCCTCGTTTATATCCTGTACAACTCTTACATACTTCTCTGCCACTCCCGACTTCCTCATACAACAGTGACAAAAAAAAACAAAATTACTCATACTGTTTTTGTTTTCACCTGTCTGTTTTTCTCATTTTTAGCATCATTGGCACTCCGTTCTACCTCATGGAGTATTGTTCTGGAAGAATATTCAAGGACCCAAGCCTGCCAGGACTGAAGCCCACCGAGAGGAGGGAAATTTACAAAGCCATGAACGATGTACTTTGCCAAATTCATAAAGTTGAAATTGAAGCGGCAGGTCTGGGGGACTATGGGAAGCACAGTGAGTAGACTTTATACACCATTGCAACCCAAAGCTTTACAATCCTTCACAGCATTTGTATCTTTTAAACATGTTTAGCGATCATAAAAGGGAGTCAATTAGAATCTGTCACTTTCAACACGATCTTTCATAGGCCATCAGTGTGCTGTTTGCTTTTGGTTTACTCAGAGCAAAGTGCAGTTTAAGTTTTAACGTGTTTAGTAAAACGCACGATAAGCCAGAAGGATAGCCTACTTATTCTTATTGTTAATATTATTTATTTGGCCGATGCTAAGACAAGGATTGAATTGGTGTTTCATTGTGGGATGAGTAAAACTCGCCTAATTCGTTATTTGATTGGTCTAATCTTACAATCTGATCTACCCTCACATAAAAAGGCACACACACTGGCCCTGTCCAGTTAAGCACTGGTTATGAGTGACACCTACACTGCCAGTCACTCCTCAGAACTCCACATAGGGACTGACTCACTAGCTTCGCCATGACTAACACACAGTTGTCCCCGGATATATCCTAGACCTAAAGTTAACACACCTTGATTGATTGAGGCTAACCCATGTTAATTAAAGCCACTTATCAAATGTTCGATCTCAACAAGAAATTGAGGAAAGATTTTAATTAAAGGATCAGGAGATGAAACATGATCAAAAATACAAGTAGGGGTCAATATCAAAAAGTCAAACCGATATTTCACAGACCCAGAAGCCATGCTGTTGTCATAGATGCAGTATGCGGCTTAGCATTGTCTTCCTGAAATATTCAAGGCCTTCCCTGAAAAAGATGTCATCTGGATGGGAGCATACGTTGCTCTAAAACCCGTATATACCTTTTAGCATTGGGCTTTAAATTCCATTGTGTTACCTGCTGCACCGCAATCCAACTATTATAGTGATTTTAATTCTGACTTTAACATGCCCCAGATTCTCCATTGCATGACCACGTTGCCGTTCCCATCTGATCTGGATTGGGTGGCGAGGCTTTAATCCAGAACGCTCACACTTGAATATTGTTGTGTGCCCTCAGGCAGATACATCGAGCGGCAGGTGCAGACGTGGACAAAGCAGTACAAGGCCAGTGAAACGCATAAGATCCCATCTATGGAGCGTGTCATGGAATGGCTCCCGCAGCGTATCCCGAAAAATGAGAAGACCACGGTTGTGCATGGAGACTTCAGGTATGGCAGAGGTACAGATTCAGTGTCAGAGTCACTTGCAAGAATGAGGACTTAGTCTTATTTCTAAAACTGCTCGGAGATACGATGCAAAATTAGGAGGTTCAATGTAAAGAAACTAGAAGCACAGGAGATGTTTTGAGGGGTATGCATTAGTCCTGGAGGGCCGCAGTGGCTGCAGGTTTTCATTGTAACCCTTTTCTTAATTAGTGACCTGTTTTTGCTGCTAATTCACTTCCTTTGAATTAATTTTAATAGACTTGCTCTTGAAAACTCCAATCCCTTGTTTTTTTCCTTAATACAATAAACCAAAACATGACCAACAAACTGTGTCCATAATACAATATCAGAAAATAAAGAAAGGTGAAGGCCTCAGGAATGTTGATTTGCTCAAGTCCACAAAACATTTTAACAGATCTCATAGAAAAGAGAAAATTAACAATTTCGGAAATGTCTGCTATTGCACAATGAGAGCAGCAACAAGCCATGGAATTAAAGAACGGGTTTAATTAACAACAAGACTCCGAGCCTAATTAAGCAACTGGTTGGAGTTTGAGGCCCTGACTTGGATGATCTTCTGTTGGCTCCCTCACTTCACATTTCATTTTTGTTTGGGTGCCATTTAAGGAAAGAAATGAAGCAATTCAGAGGAACGATGGAGAAATTCAGGGGAACAAATCTTAAAAAAACATGTCAATTAAAATGAAAGGAAAAGGAGTTAATTAGCAGCTGTGGTATATGGCCAGCCTGTCATCCCGGCCAATACCCCCAGGCCGCCAGATGGAGCCCTCCCTGCAGTATGGAGGTGCCCCGAAGACCAGCAGGGAGTCATGGACTATGTAGTTTTTTATACACGACCCTGCTGGATACCACAGGGGCCGCAAGAGGGAGCTGCAGGGAGGACCGAAGACTCATTTGTGCCCTATAACCCGGAAGTGCATCATAGGAAGAGCGACAACAGAAGTGACGTGTTTCCGGGGTGAAGAAAAGGACTTGTACCTGACCTGGAAGTAATAAAGAATCACATGGACTGGGGGTTGGGAACACTTCCGGGTCAGGGAATATAAAAGGACTGTGGGAGCTCCCAGACGGCGAGCTGAGCTGGGTGGAAGGGTGGCAACGCGTCTGGGAGTGGTGGAGAGTATTAGTGATTTATTATTGTGATTGTTATATGAGTATAGTGGAGGAAAGGGTGCTTTGTGCACTGTGGCATAAAAATAAAGTCAACATTTGGACTTTTTCCTGGTATCTGGAGTCATGGACAAGGGTTCAAGGGAGCGATGCAGCCTCTATCTGTCACACAGCAAAAATTGGGCACCAATTAAGAAAAGGGTTAGAATGAAAACCTGTAGCCACTGCAGCCCTCCAGAACTAGAGTTTGAGACAACTGCATTAGTGTCATTGATCTATCTTAAATGTTTACAATAATTTTGAAACCTAAGTCACGTGCAGGTCCCCATTTTTGGCTTTTCTAGACTGGATAATTTAATCTTTCACCCGGAGAGACCAGAAGTTATAGCGGTTTTGGATTGGGAGCTGTCCACTTTGGGAGACCCCATTTCCGACGTGGCCTACAGCTGCCTGGCGCATTATTTGCCTCCAGAGTTTCCATTGCTCAAAGGTAAATATCTGCTCTACTTGTGCTGTGTCAAGAAGCCCCAAAGCAGGAGGTAACTTGGCGGAGAAATCTTTTCCAAAGGAACCGTTTTCCTCTTGGGCCATGCCAATCAGTTTTATTAGAGAATACAGTTGTGGATGACTCTCATGACACTAATGTGACTTGAATCACTGTCACAGAAACGTGACGGTTCCCAGTCAGTCAGCATGAGTGAAGCACAGAGATTTCTCCCACTGGTGCAGATCCAAGTATTTAAAATCCAATCTCATGTTGTAAAGAGGAAATTAATTTTTCACTCTAAACGGAGATCCATTGTTCCTTTTATATTTGCCGTGCACTCTTCATGTAGTCCTGCAGACATAACTAAAACAGAGGAAAGGAGTGAATGTATCACTCCATATCATGAAACCCACAAATGGGCCCATCCACAATGACGTAGTTTACTCCCTCAACAACCGAAGGTGGCATTTTTATACTGTGCAGGGTCACGTTATGGGCTGCACTGAAAAGGACGTCCCTTGTGCTCTCTTTATTAGTTTTCTTTATTTTATGGGAGAACAAATGTAATAGTAAGGTAGATAACAGTATTTATACCCCGTTTCCTGCCCAGTGATTGATGTTTTTTTTTCCATTTTTGGTTTTCTGAGGAATAAGCACCCACAGCTTGCCAGAACTAGGAATTCCCACTGCAGAAGAGTATTTTGCCATGTACAGCAGCAACATGGGGATCGAAACCGTGGAGAACTGGAACTTCTACATGGCTTTCTCTTTCTTCAGAGTGGCTGCAATCCTGCAAGGTGTCTACAAGCGTTCGCTGCATGGTGAGAAATCCAATGGTGTAAGAGCCATTTTTCTAGTTATTTAAGTTACTAGGGGGCTGTGCCCCCTGCTCGCCTCACTCACCAACACCTGGACGGGCACTGCGCACTAGTCTGTTTGCGGTTCTGCCGCTCGCGTATGGGGATGCAGATGTACAATTTAAACAGATTGTTATTTTCATAGGAATTGTTACATATTGTGATATCAACACAGACCAGACATCGTGAAAAGGTTTGGGGCAGCCACCCGTATAATATCCCTGGCTGCAAAAGGCTTTTGAAAATAACAGAGTTGTTCACAAGACTGAGTCCCAAACAGAACTGATTCCTTGGTGGTAAGATGGTGGCTTTAAAGGCCCGTATAGGAAGTAATGTCATCTAAGGGTCTGGAATCTGAAGGGCCCAGAAGTGGGGCATTCGGAGGTGCCGGAACCTGGCAGGATTTCTCAGGAAAGGTCTGCAGGGAACTGAGAAAGACAGTCAGTGCAGCCTGCCGCCCCCTGGTCGGATGTGGTATTACCGTTTCTTAAGCCCTTTAGCTGCCTCCTACTCGCATGTGTGTGACAATATGTATAATAGAACTAACAATTTTACATTACATCTAGTAATTAACCATATTAAAAAATAGTAAAACATAATAATTTGAAAGTAAATTATGTTTCATGTTGCATTATTTGTTGCATAATACGATTTTGTTCTGTTTGGCTTTGAAATTAACACGCAAATACTTTTTAAACTTATACTTTTACTGTAAAACTTCAGTAAAAGCAATTTTTTTAAATAGAATTTTGTCAATATCGCATTGAATTTTGATTCTGTGTTTGGAGTATTTATATAAAAATGATTAAAACAAAATCTTCACTCTAACTAACGGAATCCCTGCTATCTGTCGGCTCACCGGAATCATCTTCTTATTTTTACGACTTTAACAAGAAGCCTCTCCAATGACAGTTGCTTTTGCCTAAAGAGTCACTACACTTGGACGCAAAATGAAAAAAATGCTTTACGCACTGTAAGGTTTCTAAACTCTTTTGGGATTCCCTCCCAATGGGACGACATGCGGAAGAGTGTCCCGAAGCAACCGCAGGCTCCCAGCGCTGTAGCAGTTTGACGTAAAAGCGAATCTGAAAAGATCACAATCATGCTATAAGCACCTGCCATCGATGGGTAACACAAGGAACATTATAAATGCAGGGCACAGGATTACTTGGTCACTAACCTGGCCACGATCCTGCCTGACTGCAGTGTCTGTGTATAGGAGAGCGTCAGATCCCGCTACAATAAATAACTGTGCTGTTCCTGTTTCAAGCTGAATAAAGCTGGTGTTGCTAAAGTACTGAGACTCAGCTTCGTGTTTTGGGGTGCAAGACAGGGACTCACACATTACAACACACACACACACACACACACGTGGTAACAATGCTATAGTAAACAGTATACGCTCGTACGGATGTTGACTATACAAGTGAGGCACATCGAGTGAGACGGAACATGGGAGACGATTACCCACAATCCCGCAGCGAGAGAGAGAGTGAGAACCATCAGCTCAGTTGTGATCATGTGACGCTCGGCAGACAAAGCGTATACGTACTACTCGTATTGCAAGACCTCACTCGTTTATCAACATTATAAATTACTTGGCCACTAACCTGGTCACAACCCTGCCTGACGGCTGTGTCTGTGTATAGTTAGTGGCAGATCCCGCTACAATAAATAACCGTGCTGTTCCAGTTTCAAGCTGAATAAAGCTGGTGTTGCTAAAGTACTGAGACTCAGCTTCGTGTTTTGGGGTATATGACAGGGACACACACGTTACAACACACACACACACACACACACAAGTGGTCACAATGCTGTAGTAAACAGTATACGCTCATACGGATGTTCCCTATATGAGTGAGGCACGCCGACTGAGAACGAGCATGGGAGACGATTACCCACAATCACCATGTGATGCTCGGTGGACAAAGTGTATACGTACTACTCGTATTGCAAGACCTCGCTCGTTTATCAAGTTAAAATTTATTAAAAATTTTAGCTCGTCTTGGAAAACACTCGCAATCCAAGGTTTCACTGTAACGAGATATGTGGACGACTGGTTTAGTAGTGCTGTCCTTTAAAGAAATAAGTGCAGTCTTTTATTGTGACCGTCAGTACATTTCTTCATATACACAAACAATGTTTGTGTTGGCTCACACGCCGTTAATTGGAAAATAAAACCTTCTACAAATCCCAATTTGACTCCTTTTTTTTCAAAATAGACAGAACACTTTACATTACAGCACTTTCCCTCGATCAGTTCCACTCCTCTGCTCCCTTGGTAAACTCGAACGCTCGATCAAAGCTCCTCTCAGTATCTTCTAATCTGCTGAAATCTTTACTGTAATCCCACCGGTCACAGATTCAACCACAACTGCCATTCCCTTCTGTACAATATATCAGGAATTGGTTTGCCACACCATGGCTTCCCTGTTCACTCTTCTGTATTCTCTGCTACCAATCCGTCTAAAAAACAAAGATAGGATTTTGTTTTTGTTTCTGTCCTCCTGGCCATCTGACCTAACCTTTTACATTATTACATACTGCATAATATTATTGCCTAATCTTGCTTGTTTGTGTTTTGTAGATTAACTTCCATTTTATTTGGTCTTGTAGAGCACTTTGAGCTGCATTGTTTGTATGGAAAAGTGCTAAATAAATGTTGTTGTTGTCATGATTAGGGCTGAAATTTGAGGTCTTGTAGCCTTTTCTTGTTATGGAAGCCATTTTTGTGTACCGTCGTCAGGATCGCTTCCTGTGTTTCTAGGGGCGTGGCCTCCGTGATTGTGACCTCGGGTTTATCGGCAGGCGGGATAAAAGGTCAGCGTTTGCACTGAACCGTATCCAATCTGTGGATAATATCCTTATAAACCTTTTTTGAATCCTTTTTGTGATTAATTTTTTTTTGGTTCTTACCTGGTTTTCGATTTCCTGCCTGATTATTACTGACTGTGATTTTTGCCTCTCGTCCGGGTTTCGGTCGTTTCGTTTCATTTTTATTTTTGTTTCTTTAACTCAAGAAAATCTGGTTACCTGCCGAGTCAGGACAGATAGGTACCAAAAAAAGCATACCCCTTCTGTATTTCACTAGGGTGTTGTATCCCCTCCCAGTCACGTTTCTAATCAACTCAGCTGACATGTAATTTGCCTTCCTAATTACCCTTCATGCAATCTTTACTAGCACCCAGTTACTGCACTCAGTTCTGCCCGTGTGCTCACGTGTAACTCTGATTTGCCAGTAATCAACTCTACACTGCATCCTCCACATGGCTAATAAACTCCAGGCTGATGGCTCCTTCCCTTCCATCTGGTGATGCGTCAGTCACCCCGGGAGAACCTCGGCCAATGTGTGCTCCAGTGTCACTCCCAAAGCAACATGACACCCAGCACCACTCTCTGATAGGTAAGTGAACGTACTCTTAACCATTTACACTTTTCCTAAATTAGTTAAAAATACAAAAACTACACATCGTCTAAGGATTTATGATACGACCAGTGATACTTTCTGTCGGTCTTGTTGTTTTGTAACTCGGGTATTCCGATTTTGAAGTCAAAACTGCTGTTTAGCGCATTTATTAGCATTTTTCCGCAACACACTTTTGTGTATTCTGCATCCAACACCATTTCATGGATCACATTGTTGTGATGCAGATTCTAGTTGCCAGAGTGGTGTCTTCAGAGGTCAAGATATTGGGTAAGTGGGTCAAAGGTCATTTCAGTGGCCATTTTCTTATCCGAGTTTACGGATAAACCTCACATTCAAGATCTTTCAAAGCCTTTTGTTTTTTGCCTCTCTGGTTTTTGATCTCTTGCTCTCGGTTTTGACTTCTGAGTATTTGAAAAATAGGATGGACTTTCAGTTCTGACCACGGCCTGCTTTTTTCAACTACATGTCCCACTCGGTCCTTTACAAAAACATGTTTCTGTCTGTTTATGGGGCAGTACACTCACCTTCTCCCTTGGTAATGGTGTCGTCATTCTTCTTCATACGTAGCACTTTGCCCAAAAGTGAAGCTTTAATGAGCCTTCAAGAATTTTTTTTCTTTTTTCCTTTTGCAGGTCAAGCCAGCTCAGCGAATGCAGAAGCAGCTGGCAAACTGACAGAGCTAATGGCCAACCTCGCATGGGATTTTGCTGTCAAGGAAGGCTTCCGTGTTTTTAAATCCTTTCCACCTGTTAAGCCAGGAGTCTCACGGAACCTGAGCACTTGGAGGCGTGAAGATAAGCACTTTTCTACCATGGAGAAACGTTCGGCCGGAGTGGATCATGGCACTTCAGGGGCTCACCCGGTTCAAGGTCACTTGATCATCTCGCCTGATGCTTTACGGCCTCAGGTTAGGAAGATTTACCAGAGTTTATTGGCCTTCATGGAGGAGCACATCTTCCCAGTTGAGCAGCAGTTGCGAAACTACCAGGTTTCTGAACAAAGGTGGACCCCAAATTCTGATATAGAGCAAATGAAGGTATTGGGAGTACCGTCTTATATTTTATTTATGTGGGTAATGGTGTCATATTGAGCGACCTTTGGGTGAAAGTGTCTTCTTTGTCTAATTCTGTCTTGTTTGCATTGTGTTGTAATGCGTATTTATTATTTGTGTGTTCAGGAGAAGGCAAAGTCTGCAGGACTATGGAACCTCTTCATCCCACTGGAGCTGGATCCAGAGAGGAAGTTTGGAGCCGGACTTACCAACCTAGAATACGCTCATCTGTGTGAGCTGATGGGGCGATCGTTGTTTGCACCAGAAGTAAGTCTGAGCACGCAAGTAAGGATTTGGTGGTTATTGACAGGTTATTGTGTTTATTTTTGTTATATACAAACAGTGTCATAACCTGTGAATTTTACGTGTGTCCATCCATCCATTTTTCACGAAAGTGTATTTTTTCTGGATAATTTTTATTGTCATTCAGCGTTTGAAAATTTTCTAACATTTCTACCTGAACTGTTTTAAAAAGAAAAGTACAGTGGTACCTTGAAATATGAGTGCCCCAACGTACGAGTTTTTTGAGATACGAGCCGTCACTAGGTTGATTTTTTGCCTTGAGTTACGAGCCAAAATTCAAAATACGAGCCATTAAACAGCTTGTCGCCGCACATTCTGAGGAACTGACGACAGAGGAGTTGACGGAACTACAGACACAGCAACATACGGAGGTTCTGCAGGAGATCGGTATCGTGGAGGAGCCAGAGGCGGAGGAGGTTATCTCTTCAAATGAGATAAAGGAAGTGTTTGCAATGTGGGAAAAAGTTTTGAACTTTAAAGAAAAGAAACACCCTGAAAAAGTTGCAACTGATCGTGCAGCGGTGCTATGTAATGACACGTGCCTAACGCTTGACTTTATTGAAAAGAAACCCCCTGAAAC
>JANRMT010062838.1:5425880-5453392 GCA_026402145.1 Polypterus bichir lapradei | reverse complement strand
GTGCCTAACGCTTGACTTTATTGAAAAGAAACCCTGAAACAGTTACAACTGATCGTGCAGCGGTGCTATTTAACGACACGTGCCTAATGCTTGACTTTATTGAATAGAAACCCTGAAACAGTTACAACTGATCGTGCAGCGGCGCTATTTAACGACACGTGCCTAACTCATTTCAGAAACATTTTAAAGGGGAGGACTAAACAAAGCTTGTTTCTATTGAAATGCCCTGCGAATGAAAGTGCCAAAAGTGTGGCAAGAAAGAAAAAAAATAGTGAAGAGGAAAATTAAGTTAAGCAAAAGTGAAGTGAAAGAAAAAAAATTACAATACACTAATCAGCTTTGCCAACATCTGTTTATTTATTTATTAGGTTTTATTTTGTTTGTATACAATATTTGGTCATTATAAATACATTTTTCTTATGTTGAAAACATTTAACAAAAAATTGGGGTGGTTTTTTAGGGGCTGGCACGAATTACATGTAATCTGATTTCAATTAATTTCAATGGGGAAAATTGATTTGAGGTACGAGCATTTTGACTTAAGAGCTCGGTCACGGAATGAATTAAACTCGTATCTGAACTCGTATTACCACTGTAAACGTAAGGTGTTGTACCGTGTTAGCCATTATGGATGCAGTGAGAATTCAAGCAAAATGACGCCTCTTATTGGCTAACTGAACAGAATACAATATGCAGACTTTCAAAGCAACTAGGGCCCCTTCATCGAAAGCGTGTATATTGTAATCTGTTCAGTTAGCCAATAAAAGGCGTCATTTTGCTTGACATCTCATATGAGAAGTAAAGAAAACTTGTGGCCTTATACGTAACAAAACTGTATGGACTCGTACATTTTTAGTACTAGAAGGATCTCACATCATCAGCCTGTATGTGATTAAGGCTTCTGCTTCATACGTTAAACTGTTTTTCAAGTGTGAAAAATTTCACCAGCTATATGCATGCAAAGAATTGTTGCACAGGACGTGTTGCAATTAAGAATTTCACATACGCATCACAATATAACAACTAATGATGCTGATTTAAACAGCCATTTGGGAAAACATGCAGAGTCCATTTTGTGAGTATGGCCGTTAATGCTTTAATCAGCCTTGGATGGTGTGCTCGTACATTTCAGGACATAGCCATGTTCACTCGGTCATGCCTGTCCACCCTCGCAGGCTCATGAGGAACATGCAGACATGCAGGCCAGAAGTCAAACAGGGCAAGCAAGTAAAACTTTGTGTAATCATAATTGTGAAATAACAGAGTTGTCCTTGTAAAACAGTGCTGAGCCCTTGTGAAATAGCAGTTTTTGTGAAATAATGTACAGTCAAAGTAAAAAGTATGTGAACCCTTTGGAATGATCTGGTTTACTGCATGAATTGGTCATGAAAAGTGATCTGATCTTCATCTAAGTCACAGGTCCGTGATCTACACAATGAGCTGAAGCCAACGACACACAAAAAATTCTACTCTTTCATGTCTTTATTTTACAAATGCATTCAACGTTCATAGTGGTAGTGGAAAAAATAAGTGAACCTTGAGACTTAATAACTGGTTGACCCTCCTTTGGCAGCAATGACATCAACCAGGTGCTTCCTGTAACTGCAGACTAGACCTGCACATCGTGTGGGGGGATTTGAGCCCATTCCTCCCAGCAGAGCTGCCTTAACTCCTCCATATTCTTTGGTTGTCTTCTGCGTGTGGCTCTCTCTCTTCAAGTCATTCAATAGGATTGAGATCGGGGCTCTGACTGGGCCGCTCCAAAAGGCAGAGTTTGTTCTTCCGAAGCCATTGTGCTGTGGATGTGCTGCGATGTTTGGGCTCATTGTTCTGTTGCATCACCCAGCCTCTTCTGAGCTTAAGTTGACGGACAGACACCCTCACGTTATCCATGAGAATTTGTTGATAAACTTGTGAATTCATTTTCCCCTCAATGATAGCAAGCTGTCCAGGCCCTGATGCAGCAAAGCAGGCCCAAATCCTGATGTTCCCTCCACCATACTTTACTGTAGGGATGATGTTTTGATGTTGATATGTGGTGCCCTTTTTACACCAAATGAAGTTCTGCTTGTTCCTCCCATATAGTTCAGTTTTGATTTCATCACTCCACAAAACGTTTTCCCAGTACCGTTGTGGAGTGTCCAAGTGCTCGTTCAGCAATGTTCTTTTTTTGATAGCAGTGACTTCCTTCTTGGTGTCCTGCCATGGACTCCTTTCTTGTTCAATGTTTTACATATAGTTGACTCCTGAACAGAGATGTTAGCCAGTTCTGATGACTTCTTCAGGTCCTTTGCTGTCACTCTAGGGTGGTCCTTTACCTCATTGCTGACTTGTGTTCTTGGGGTCATCTTGGCAGGGCAAATACCAGATTGTCTCCATTTATAGACAGCTTGCCTAACAGTAGACTGACGAATATCTCAAATCTTTGAGATGACTTTGTAACCCTTTCCAGCCTTATGTAGATGAACAATTCTCCATCGTAGCTCTTCAGACAGCTCTTTTGTGTGAGGCGTGATTCCCATCTGAATATTGCTTCTTGTCAAAAGCTCAAACTCAAACTTTATCGTGTTTTTGATCAATCAAAGTCATTCTGGGCCACATCTCTAAACTCGTTTCATTAAATGGACTCCAGGTGTGTGAAATTCGGACCGCAATGAGCTTTTTAAAAAGTCATTAGCTTAGGGTTCACTTACTTTTTCCAATCTTCAGTTTCTCAGTTTGAATGATTTATTCAGTATGGTCAAAATTCTCTGAAAATCTGTGTATCTTTAGTTCTAGGAGACTGTGTTTGTTCATTATTGGTACTGACATGAAGATACGACCAGGTTTTATATGGGAATTAGACATAAATAGAGAGAATTCCTAGGGGTTTGCATACTTTTTACTTTGACTGTAATTATGCAAAACGATTTGTGTGCACATAGAGTTTCAGACATTTAAAGATTAATAGAGACAGAGAGAGAGGCACCTATGAACAACACTATGTGATAGATAGATATGAAAGGCACTATATCATAGATGGATAGATAAGGCACTATATTATAGATATATACATAGATGTAAAAGGCACTATATGATAGAGTAGTCGCTCACGGCTTTGCCCACATAGTAGTGAAACAAGACAAGCTTTAAAAATCAATAAACAAACAGGTTTCGCTAGCTAAACGGAAGCAAGGTCTGCTCCAAAACATGGCGAGAGATAGAGCGACTCGAACAGAGGCTGGTACATGAGTGAGTAGTGAGGAGAGCCGCACCCGGCTCCTCACTCCAGACGTCATGCTTCGGCCCGCAGCCTCTGTCTCGGATTAGCACAAATATATTGCTCCTACAAGAGAACTCTGATTCTTAGCGCGATGAGAGATGTCACAAAATCAACCGAAATGTTCAAGCAAATTCTAGAAAAAAATCCAATCTAAATCGGTTAAGTGGTTCTCACGTTCGCTAGCTAAGCAGATGTAAGATATGCCCCCGAGGCTGGCGCATGAGTGAGGAGGGCCCTGCCCCTCTGCCCTTGACCTGCTGCATCTCTCTTGGATTCGCGCAAATAAAGCGGTACCGGAAACGAAATGTGATACATAGCACGATGAGTGAAGTCGCATAATCAATCGGAATGTTCAAGCAAATTATAGAAAAAACAACCCGATCTAAATCCGTGAAGTGGTTCTCTCGTGAAAAGCAGACAGACATACAGACAGATGGAAGTTGGATTCTATATAGAGATAGGAAAGGCATTATATAATAGATAGATGTAAAAGGCACTATTAAATAGATAGATGGATATAAAAGGCACATATAGATAGATAGGAAAGGCATTATATGATAGATAGACGGAAAAGGCACTATATTATACATAAGAAAGGCAATGTATAATAGATAGATCAATAGATATATAAGTAACACTCTTATTTGTCCTCAAGGAGAATTTAAGACTTCTGAAACAAAACCTTTTGAAACATCCAGAGTTTATCCTTTTATTGACCTGGGCTTAAATGTCTTTCTTACTGTTGTAGTTAATTAATCATTTTATATATCATGTTATTAATTCTGTTTTTGGTTTTGTAGCTTCCTTGAAATAAGTTATGATCAAGCATGGGTAAAACACGTGTCTAAAGAAATCTCACAGTCCAAAAATTAGTTTTGAAAATATTTAGTGAAAGTTAAAAGCAAATAACACACAAGAATAAAAGAAAAAATAGTTACACACGTAGAATAAAAGGCAAAAAAAAGGGAAAAATGTATCTTGTCTTAAACGTAGCTTTTCTTGAGAAACTTTAGTTATTTCTGTACTTAAAAGTTCTTTACTTTTTCTTCTCTACTTAAAAATTCTTAAATTCTTATATACTTAAAGATTCTTAGCTTCTTCTTCTGTATGCTTTAAGCATACGGCACAGCACATGAATTAAGTGCTATTTTCTTACATACTGTATTTATTTCACACACTCAAAAGGCCCGCAAGCCGATTGGCACATAGACATGTGCCCAGGCACGGTTTAAAACCATATGCCTTCCATTCCTTACTCAAGGCAAAGCTGTCACTAACTGAAGATTATTGTTTTAGTCAAACCTGTTAGAAATGGCAGGTAAATACTAACACAATTCTATTCACGGGGGTTATAGGAACCTCCCATATATTATGCACTATCATCTAGTAAAATATTCATGAATTTTATAGAACTAGGAAAATGGCTCTTACGGGTTTTGTTTTGTATTTAAATGTTGTATTTGTCATTGTATTTCTTTACTTTTGCCTTCCTGTGTAATTTTGTTTTGTGTGCTGCCCTGTCTTTTGTAATTGGACCCTAAGGAGGTGGGGCCACCTTATGATGTAGCTGGTATTCTGCCTCCAGTTGAAGCTTTAGAATGCTCATCAGCTTTGGCAGTTAGTGCTTCATTTTGTTCTGCCTCACTTTGGCTTTGTTCATTGGATTGTCTGACTTTTGACTCCCGCTTTTTCTATAAAGCAATGTTTCTGATTGGTGTTTACCAGATTAGTTTGCTTTAAAGCTTATTCTTGCTACATTTTGTTATCTGCCTTGCTTTTTCAGCTTGTATTTTTAAATTTTTATTCAGTAAATCTTGTGTGCTGGATCAGAGTTTTCACAGTTTCCCTCTTCTCCATTTTTGTTGATATTTTCAGACTTTTAATATATAAGGATGTTAAATCCCATTTCGGGCCTGGCAGTCCCAGAAGCCAGCCTGTTAAGTCTGAGGGATGGTTGGCTGCTTCTGAGCCCTGAACTGATTCAGCATTGGTCTGGTGTTTTTTGCTTTGGCGGACCCCTGTTATTTGTGGTTCATTGTGGTAAAGAAATTCTGCACTCAAACTTATAAGTGCCATCCCTGGTTTTGAAGATGTCCTCAACTTTGCTGTTGCTTTCACTGTTTATTATAAGGTAGCTTGTGGTCTTCTCATTTTCTGTTCCTCTTCTGAGTTCCTCCATTTGCAGGTTAATTTTGCCTTTCTGAACTCCACCAGGGAAGTTCAACTCATCTGCCCTCAGCGTAAGAATGCAGCGCAAAGCAAATTGGGTTAACGATTCACCGTTGGAAATAGAGCTGTCATTACTGGGTTTTAAGGGCTACAACAACATTTATTTATATAGCACATTTTCATACAAAAAGTAGCTCAAAGTACTTTACATACTGAAGAAAAGAAAAATAAAAGACAAAATAAGAAATTAAAATAAGACAACATTAGTTAACATAGAAAAGGATTAAGGTCCGATAACCAGGGTGGACAGAAAAAACAGAAAAAAAACTCAAGACGGCTGGAGAAAAAAAAATAAAATCTGCAGGGGTTCCAGGCCACGGGACCGCCCAGTCCCCTCTGGGCATTCTACCTAACAAAAATGAAATAGTCCTCTTTGTAGTTAGGGATCTCACGGAGTCACTTGATGGTCATACAGACTTCTGGCTTTTAATCTATCCATCATTGTTGGAACATCACGGTGCTTTGAATAGATAGTGGTGGCGCAAGTCACCACCAAAAGGATACCGGAAAAGGAAACAGAAAAAAGAGTAGGGGTTAGTACAGTCTTGGAGGGGAGAAAGAGAAAGAAATGGAATCCTCCTTAGCATAACAAGGACATATATTTTTATTTTTCAGGTGTTCAACTGTTCTGCTCCTGACACAGGAAACATGGAGGTGTTGATCCGATACGGGACTGAGCAGCAAAAGCAGCAATGGCTTGTACCGCTTTTGGAAGGGAAAATCCGGTCCTGCTTTGCTATGACTGAGCCAAAGGTAAAATATATATCTGAACTAACATCTGAGAAAAAGATAGTAAATATTTAATGGTATTATTATCATCATGTCATTTCAATACTTCAGGAATGCCATTGGCAAACATGTCTAATCATCACTGGAAGTGCAACACTGGCAGTTCTCATATTGCTTATACTTGGTTATGCTGTGACAGTAAGGCCACGGTCTGGTGTTATTAATGGGCCAGAGTTGTTGTTTGAATTCCTTATGCAAGTCAAATTAATTTTAAAGAAGTACAAAAATGCACGTCGTTAGCCTTCTTTTAGGGAATCTTTGTCATTTCCTAGTTCATAAATTGAGCAATAATGTTTTGGGTTCCAAAAGCGGCCCCGTCGGTAGCTTGGCACCTTGTCTACTAGCTAGTAACGTCTGCAGACATACTCACCGATTTTTCTTTTCTGGTTTTCTTGCAGTACAGTACTTTCTGCTGAGAAGCACATAATCAGTAAAACACAAAAGCAGTAGGACCAAATGCTACCTTGGATAACTCGGATGAAATGGATGGCCTTGGTTCTCCCCGTTCCATTCGTTTGATAGTTTCTGGTTTCACTTGTAAGGATACCTCAACACGCTTCCATTTCCCGCTCATTGTGATAATCAAGATGAAGGCTTAATGAGCTACAGAAATGTAAAAACACATAAATTTTAAAGTGAACAAAACAGTACAAAACAGTCCTTGAACCGTCACCTTATCGTGGTGGAGGGGTTTACGTGTCCCATTGATCCTAGGAGCTATGTTGTCTGGGGCTTTATGCCCCTGGTAGGGCCACCCAAGACAAACTGGTCCTAGGTGAGGGATGAGACAAAGAGTGGTTCAACAAACCTCCAATGACAAAAGAAAATTTTGGACGACGTTTTCCCTTGCCCGGACGCGGGTCACCGGGGCCCCTGGAGCCAGGCCTGGAGGTGGGGCTCGATGGCGAGCACCTGGTGGCCGGGCCTGCACCCATGGGGCTCGGCCAGGTACAGCCCGAAGAGGTAACGTGGGTCCTCCTTCTCATGGGCTCACCACCTATGGGAGGTGCCAAGGAGGTTGGGTGCAGTGTGAGTTGGGTGGTGGCCGAAGGCGGGGACCTTGGCGGTCTGATCCTCGGCTACAGAAACTGACTGCTGGGACGTGGAACGTCACTTCTCTGAAGGGGAAGGAGCCTGAGCTAGTGCGCAAGGTCAAGAGGTTCCGGCTAGATATAGTCGGACTCACCTCGACGCACAGGTTGGACTCTGGAACTAATCTACTTGAGAGGGGCTGGACTCTCTACCACTCTGGAGTTGCCCCTGGTGAGAGGCACCGAGCAGGTGTGGGCATACTTATTGCTCCCCGACTTGGAGCCTGTGCATTGGGGTTTACCCTGGTGGATGAGAGGGTGGCCTCCCTCCGCCTTCGGGTGGGGGGAAGGGTCCTGACTGTTGTTTGTGCATATGTGCCGAACAGCAGTTTGGAGTACCCACCCTTTTTGGAGTCCCTGGAGGGGGTGCTAGAGGGCATACCTTCTGGGGACTCCCTCGTTCTGCTGGGAGACTTCAATGCTCACGTGGGCAATGACAGTGAGACCTGGAAGGGTGTGATTGGGAGGAATGGCCCCCCCCGATCTGAAACCGAGCGGTGATTTGTTATTGGACTTCTGTGCTCGTCACGGATTGTCCATAACGAACACCATGTTCAAGCATAGGGGTGTTCATATGTGCACTTGGCACCAGGACACCCTAGGCCTCAGTTCGATGATCGACTTTGTGGTCGTCTTTAAAAAGGGGGACCGGAGGGTGTGTTCCAACTACAGAGGGATCACACTCCTCAGCCTCCCTGGAAAAGTCTATTCGGGGGTTCTGGAGAGGAGGGTCCGTCGGATAGTCGAACCTCGGATTCAGGAGGAACAGTGTGGTTTTCGTCCTGGTCGCGGAACAGTGGACCAGCTCTACACCCTTAGCAGGGTTCTGAAGGGTGAATGGGAGTTTGCCCAACCAGTTTACATGTGTTTTGTGGACTTGGAAAAGGCGTTCGACCGTGTCCCTCGGGGAACCCTGTGGGGGGTGCTCCGGGAGTTTGGGGTACCGGACCCCCTGATAAGAGCTGTTCGGTCCCTGTACAACCAGTGTCAGAGCTTGGTTGGCATTGCCGGCAGTAAGTCGAGCCCGTTTCCAGTGAGAGTTGGACTCCGCCAGGGCTGCCCTTTGTCACCGATTCTGTTCATAACTTTTATGGACAGAATTTCTAGGCGCAGCCAGGGTGTTGAAGGGGTCCGGTTTGGTGGACTCAGGATTGGGTCACTGCTTTTTGCAGATGATGTTGTCCTGTTTGCTTCATCAGGCCGTGATCTTCAGCTCTCTCTGGATCGGTTCGCAGCTGAGTGTGAAGCGGCTGGGATGGGAATCAGCACCTCCAAATCTGAGACCATGGTCCTCAGCCAGAAAAGGGTGGAGTGTCCTCTCAGGGTTGGGGCAGAGATCCTGCCCCAAGTGGAGGAGTTCAAGTATCTCGGGGTCTTGTTCACGAGTGAGGGAAGAATGGACCGTGAGATCGACAGGCGGATCGGTGCGGCATCCGCAGTGATGCGGGCTCTGCATCGGTCTGTCGTGGTGAAAAAAGAGCTGAGCCGTAAGGCAAAGCTCTCAATTTACCAGTCGATCTACGTTCCTACCCTTACCTATGGTCATAAGCTATGGGTAGTGACCGAAAGAACGAGACTGCGAATACAAGCGGCTGAAATGAGTTTCCTCTGCAGGGTGTCTGGGCTTTCCCTTAAAGATAGGGTGAGAAGCTCAGTCATCCGGGAGGGGCTCTGATGAGGTGGCTCGGGCATCTGATCAGAATGCCTCCAGGACGCCTCCCTGGTGAGGTGTTCCGGGCACGTCCAACCGGGAGGAGGCCCCGGGGAAGACCTAGGACACGCTGGAAGGACTATGTCTCTCGGCTGGCCTGGGAATGCCTTGGGATTCTCCCGGAAGAGCTGGAAGAAGTGGCCAGGGAGAGGGAAGTCTGGGCCTCTCTGTTTAAGCTGCTGCCCCTGCGACCCGGCCCCGGATAAGCGGAAGAGGATGGATGGATGGATGGATGGAAAACAGTAGAGCATGTGTACTTGGTCAACACTGCCGACATACTGGCAATAGCTGAAGTGTGCAGTTGTGAGGGGTGGGAGGTGAGCGAGCCATGGGCACATGCCCACAGTCACCAGCTCCTCAACCACTCACTAAATATAGTAGTGGTGAAAAGTAAAATATTTACATGCTGTAAAAAGTACTGATAGTTAGAGGTGGCCAACCCCATATAATTCAAAGCAGTAATTGTAAAGAAAATACATGTTATGGCACAAGACGAGTTGTCCCGACTTTCATTGCAGGTAGACTGGCTACTATCTCTGCTCTTGCTCTGGGGGAAGCAGCAGGTCCAGGTGGACAAACCCCAGAAGTGAAGTCTGCTGGAATTATGTCAGTCATCCTTTCTGTAGAAGGGGAAGAAGAGAGGTCATCATTACACAGTGCCACCCCCTGTCTTGGCGGAAAATTACCGTCACCCCAGCCTTCAAGCTGTTTCCCAAGCTCATGTGTGACAACGCTTAGTAAAGTATTCACAGCAAGGCTTGTGTTAGACTTAAAAGTATTGTTTTACACTTGCAGGTTCACTTCGGATAATGTGGGAGATCAGTTAATCAGGGCACGGATAATCAGAGTTCTACTGTAGGTATCAAACACAGTGTTTTCCCTAGAAATTTTGACTTGTGTAGTGGGTTGGACTGGTTCCTGACCTGACTGGTGTTATATAAGAGCCCATCTTTGAGAGTTGATTTTGATAAATAAGTAATAATGACATTCTCACAAAAGTGAAACACACGCACGTTAATTGAATCGTAATCAAAACAGGTACAGCCTCAGAAAAAGTCACAGAGCAAATTGTTACTTGTATCACACTCAAAAAAGAATGCCCACACATTTTCAAATACACTTCTACCCTTGCGGGTTTACGATTCTCTGATCCATCTATTTGTGGGTTTGTCTTGAATAATTAAGTGGAAATTATTTTGCAAGTTTTGCAACCTATGGTTGAAACCTGATACTTCAATGGACTGCAAATCCCAGCAACCCTGCAAGTACTTTGCCATTAGGCTGCTTTGGTGATTTCCACAAGGAAGGGCTGCTGGGTAAAAGATGAGAGCGGTAGTGTTAAAAGTGAGTCTTAAGAAGCTGGATCGCAGCTGGTGGGGTTTGTTTCAATGCTTCAATTGGATTACAGTCACACCCATTAGATTACAGTTTTTTCTGGTTTTATGTTCTTCTCCTTTACCCTCTTGTTTGCGTGATTGGGTTGGAAAACGTGGTTGTCTGAAGAGTGCTCCCAAATTCTATAAATTCACATATATTGGCTTTGTGGTAGGACGAAGCTTTACATAACTTTCATGAAGATGTTCACCGGGGATTTCATAACTACACCACCATTATCTGCATCTGCCAGACTGGACTCCATCGTTGTGAGTGTTTATCATTTTGTGCAAGATTTGGCTCAGCCTGTGCCATCTAATGTCTGCAATGAGCTCTTATGTGACGGTGATAAACATAGGGCCACCTTATATGGACTCGTTTATATACTTCACGCTCAGAACACGTATGCACATGCATCATGGCTGCCGCGCGTTCCTAGCGGTCATTTGACGCGTCCTCTGAGAAGGTCCACAGAAATTAATGCAACCCGTGTGCGAGTTGCAGTACCAGCAAAAAGTCAGGGGGCGCAGTGTGATAAAAGTTGGAATGTGACGTCAGAGTCTCTGTTTACTGTCTGCAAGTGACAGAAACCCACTTTGAGGATCCTACGGATGGATGTGCGTGCTTCAATGTTTGATGAATGGTTCGATGTGGTGAAGCAAAATGCCGACATACAAATGCATTCGTGGTGCTTTTATATTCAAGCGTCGCATATTCCCGATCGTAATGGCACGATACATTGTGAAAGTCTCACATATCATCTTTTGTGTCATCTTTTTTTTTTTCTGGGGCTTCCTCCTGACCTGACAGCATCATTGCCACACAGAACACATTACATGTATGATATTCCAACTCTCTGCACATTTTTAGAATCCTTAGATTTATACTTGATATCACTTTCATGATGAAATGCATTAAAGTATGTATGTTACATTTTACAGATAAATCGTTAATTTCATTTAAATAATGAATACTGTTAATAATTACACACATGGGGGTGACACGGTGGCGGAGCGGTAGCAGTGCTGTCTCACAGTGAGTCACGTCGCTTCTTTTGCCTATACGTTTGGCCAGTTATGATGATTTTAAACTCTTCTGGACATCCTACTAGCACTTGTTCTCCCTGCCCGTGCTACTATGAAAAGAAGGCTGAGTTTGCCATCGAATGGGCCTAGGCTGAACGAAGCATACTGGAGTCTTACTATATTACTGATGCATTTGTTCCTCTTTAAAATGCAGGTTGCTTCCTCAGATGCTACAAATATTGAAGCTTCAATTAAGGAAGATGGTGACTTCTATGTTCTCAATGGCCATAAATGGTGGATTTCAGGTAGAATTTTAAGCAACTGTTTTTCACTTTATAAACAAAAATTAAAATAATGACTTTTGCATTTAACTCTGATCTTTAATATTAAGGAGGAGGTGAGATAGTAAAACTTCTAGGAGTTAGAAGAGATATGGTCACACTTACTGGAAAACATATAGCATAGTTATTTTTTTGTTTTTGATATGTAGGTGCTTTGGACCCACGATGTAAAATATGTGTGTTCATGGGAAAAACTGATCCAACCGCACCCAAGCACAAGCAGCAGTCCATGATTCTGGTTCCTATGGATAATCCGGGTGTAACGGTCACAAGGCCCCTCTCTGTATTTGGCATAGAAGATGCTCCTGGTAAGTAAATTTGATGGTTGTGTTTTGCTTCAAGGGTTAGGGGACATGAAAACCAATATACAATCATGATCAAAATTATTGGCACCTCTGCGTGTACTCCTTTCAGAATATGCACCACTTCGCACAGAAAATTGTATGAGCTAATTTCTCTCTGTGTCAGCCCCCATCTTCTCTGCAAAGCGAATAGGAGAACTCCATTATTTAGCCACACAGAGACTGCATCTGAATACTGCCAGTGGAGCACTTCCTGGTGATCTCTCTCTCTCTCTCTGTCAGCCCCAACCTTCTCTGTGCAGTGCCACCACTACACTCAACCACTTCACAGTACAAATCCCATCCTCATCGCCAATTGAACTACCATGGATGCAAGCTTTTAACAGTGGTGAGCTGTCAGTGATCAGCCGCAAACCCGCAGCATCTGCTCCATTATTTAGCCACACAGAACACTGCAATTGGAGCACTCCCTGGTGATGTCAGCTGATCTTTCTCTCTGAAGGCCCCAAACGTTTCTGCGCAGCATCACCAGTACACTCCACCCCTTCACAGGTACAAGTTCCATCCTTGTCGTCAAGTGAATTGCCTTGAATCTAGACCACAAAGAATTCCAGTTAGAAGCTTTGCACTTTGGTGAACTTTTGGCGATCATTTGTGAACCTGCAGCATCTAGCCTAGAAGCCAGATCTCGTTATGGTATGAGCTTATAGGAAGAGAATGGGCATCCCGAAGAAGAACCCATTAGCCGGATGGGAAGCCAGTATGATAACTCAGGCGGATTGGCAGGTGGAACAAATAAATAACTTTGTACCCAATGGAGGCACCTGCACAAGCCGAGAGTTAGGAGTGGTACCATCCACCATATGCCATGTGGTAGTGGTCCTTGTATGAGAACCCAATCGGAACACCTGCAGGGGCGCTTGAGAGATGGATTCCGGAAATGCAGCCCTGTCAGGATCCCTGAGGATTGAGAGAGGGCACTAGCGGGGGAGGACCTCCCTACTTTCGTTATGGCCGGAAAGTGAAGAAAGAAGAATTGGAAGTTTATTGTATAATTGTGACACATTGCTGGGAGGTCTGTGAAGGTGCATTGAGGAATAAATATCCTTTATTTCATTCTATTAGCATGTAGTGTATTGCTGGGTCTGTGGTGTCCCCTAGTGGTTACAGTTGGCGTAGTCAGCAGGATTTCTGTCCTCTGCTGGCAGGAACCTGTTTTAAAATATTTTCTTGTGGATAAACCCCAACACAATAGAGCTGCAGCACAAGTGAGCTCGCCGAAGCCCTTACCCGTCTAAAATGGGGCGGAGGAAAGCCAGATCAGCCAGAAAGGCAGCGAGGAGGGGCCCACTTGTTGGCATCATAATTGGCGGTGGAGCTGACAAGCGGAGTGTGGAGGAGATGAACAAAGCTTGCCTCAAAGAGAGATGGCAGAGTTATTGTGGAAGAAATTCTCTTAAAGGAGGATTGAAACCTGTGTAAGGTATTGGATTGAATAAAACCACTTTTGTTGAAGCCATTTGATTGTGTGAAAGCACTTGTGTTCTGGGTTTGAGGAGCTGCAGTGCCCTCTAGTGGCCAGAACTAATAGGAGAACTCAATTATTGATCACACAGAGACTGCTTCCGAACAAAGTGAGTGGAGTACTTCCTGGTGACATCAACTGATCTGTCTCTGTGTCAGCAACCCAACTTCTCTGCACAGCGCCGCCTCTACACCCATCCACAGTGTTAATTCCACCCTTGCTACCAATTGAATTGCTGTAGACTCAAACCACAAAGAACTTGTTAGTTGTTTTTGTACGCATCCACTAAATTAATGTCCTTCAGTCTGAGATGGAGAAAGCAACATACTAGCTATGTCACCGGGATGACAGTTTTCCATTGGTTCTGCCAAATATGAATTGTAAGTAACTGGTAGAAGAGGTGATATTTTTCACACCTTACCATTTTTTAAGTGTGCTTTTACCTGTCATGCTTTTATTAAGGTGCCATGTTTGTTTGTATGTCTGTCTGGTAATAATATTGTGTATTCCATAAGTCAAAAACAAATGAACCAGTTTTCATTATATTCTGTGGACATCTTCCATTTATTAGTCTTCGGAGCTGGTTAGGTTTTGGGTGAATTCCAGCTATTCAGCTTTGAACTTTTAAAGTTCAGTTTTTGAATCCATTATCAATAACAGCCAATCTACTGCTCAGAAGTTAACACCTTTGGCATACACATTTAGAGAATTAATAAACTGGATATTTCATATATTTTGGAAAATGTGCACCGTATACCGTGTTCATATTGTTGTAAATGTGCAGAAGTTTCGTCAGAGCCACGTCAGATTTTTGTAATGGAGAACAAAGCCTTAAAACAAGTGTAACTTGATTTGTACTTAACACAGTGGGGACCCAGCATTCTGTCAGCTTTCCTAATCGCTTCTCTGTGCTATCTGTACTTGTGTAACAGCTATTTATGGCAGGTGAACTTTGGTTTGAATATACTGTTTCTGCCCTAATCTGAATTCTGTTCAGATTTACCTGCACCGATTCTTGCAAATGGTGCAGATTTCTGGCCTATGCTGCTTAACCTTTTGCTCACAGAGATGTCATTACAATCTCAGCGGGAAGTCAATGACCAAAAATTACAAGAGCATGAGTTACATAACTTGCCACTGGCCGTTCTTTTGTAATTCTCCGAGTGCATTTGATTGAGTCTATCTAATAATACCGGCCAGATCCAAATTATCCATCCATATATATATTACTGTATACCCGTATATATCCAATTAGTCCTTTTAGGCACAGCCAAGTTTGAACCCCCTGAAGTATATATATATTTATTTTGTTCTTTATTTCACCTTATACAATTTCTTCTATTAGGAATTTGTTAGTTTTTGCATACCCCTTGGGGTCAGAGCGCAGGGTCAGCCAATGTACAGCGCCTCTGGAGCAATTGAAGGTTAAGGGGCCAGCAGAGTAGGATCTCTTTTGGCAGTGACGGGGATTTGAACTGGCAACCTTCAGGATACCAGCACAGATCCTTAGCCTCAGAGCCACCACTCCGCCCTATGACAGTTCCAACTGACTGATCACCTTTTGAAAGTGTGACTTTTGCATCTTCATAAAATTAACTATGCCCCTGCCGTCGTCATTTTGCGTAATCAACTTTTTCTGAAAGATACAAAATGCTTTTCTGCACCAAATTATTAAAAGATGAATGAATTTCTCTATATGTTTGGTTTTATTCATTGAAGGTGTTTTTTTGTTCCGCTCTCTCTCTCTCACTCTCTGTCTCTTCCTGCACCATTATGTCCAAGTTGGACATGGAGAGATGTTATTTGAAAATGTGCGAGTTCCTCGAGAAAACATGCTGTTGGGTCCTGGCCGAGGCTTTGAAATCGCACAAGGAAGACTTGGACCAGGTCGGATTCATCACTGCATGAGGCTGATAGGACACTCGGAGCGAGCACTGGAGCTTATGAAAAAGCGGGTAGGTGACACACGTACAATACGCTGTAGACCTTGGAAATGGCCCTCTGGCCAGCTGGCAGTGGCATACTCTGGGTGTGTTCAGCAACAGCAGGTGTACACAGAGGGGTTAAATAGCCCATCGCTCTAGAGGATTGTGTGTTGTGCAAGAAGAGAAATGTTTAGTTAAGTGGCAAAGAGCCATGGTAGAGTTCAAGCCATCTGAGGACAGCCAAGTGACCTGTCTGAATCACTAGTGTGTTGGTATTACATAAAGTTTATCCTGAAAGTTAACTATGTGTGGGGGAAAAATTGAACAAAAACGCAATCAATTATTCATTTAAGCTTGCAATTAACATTATTAATACTTTTACGTTTAAGGTTTTATTTGATTTTATTTTAAAGTATTGCCAAAGACAACAGCAAATAAATCGAGGTGACCGAGCCATTCTTTGTTTGAAGAAGACTTCTCCTTAAACTTTGGTAGACATATCTTTATATCTGTATTATCATGGGGTTGGTGGAACTTGACAAGTTCATTATGGGTTGGCCTACTCCAGTCCTACTCCAGTCCTTGGCACTCCAGGGGTGCTCCACTCCAGTCCTTGGCACTCCATGGGTGCTCCACTCCAGTCCTTGGCACTCCAGGGGTACTCAACTCCGGTCCTTGGCACTCCAGGGATGCTCCACTCCAGTCCTTGGCACTCCAGGGATGCTCCACTGCAGTCCTTGGCACTCCAGGGGTGCTCCACTCTAGTCCTTGGCACTCCAGGGATGCTCCACTCCAGTCCTTGGAGGTCTTCATTGGTAGTCCTGGCTCTTGGAATTATAAACAGACTTCCATTTGAAGATCTAAGGTTACAACTTGGAGTGTAGGGGGACAGGCATTCCAAAAGATATGACGGAACAAAATCATTTAAGGCTTTATAACCCATTAGTAGTATTTTAAAGATAATGCTGAACAACACGGGTAACCAGTGTAACGATGCTAGGCCTGGCGTCTAATTCTGAAACTGCTTTGTGTCCAGAGTGCTCATTTACTGGTCATTGCAGCCTGTCGGAGCATAAACTTGTAGATGAGGTAATGTGCCTGCTGTCCCCAAAGCAGTGATTGTCCACTCCATAGCAATGTCAGTGTGACAGACCCTAACCTCAGATTGAGGTTAACTAAAAGGCAAAATATACCCGTGACTGCAAATATGAGGTTTGTAAACCCTTAAATAAACAGTGACAAACCAGTAGGCGATTGTAAAGATACTGTTTTTAAGTCTGGGATTGAAAGGATTCAGAGAGCACAGGAGAAAGTTTGGGGGCAACCGTCCATATACTTGAAGTATGGCTGCCAAAGATGAAGGTTTGGTTCATATTAACTCGTCTTAACAGATCTCTGTCCACAAAACGAACAAATAGAAAGGGAAACTTGGCAGCTTTATAATCAGACAGGGGAGGTGACATCATTGAATCCAGGCGAAATTTCCCATGGTTGGTCTGTCGATGAAAAGAGAAAGGGTTAGTACATCCTGCCATCCCCTGGTCTGGCGTGGAATTACCTTCAATTGAGCCCTTCAGTTGCCTCCCATGCGCACGTCTGTGACAACTGATACACAGGTCAGTTCCCAATGCAGAAAAGATGTTGCTTCCTGGGATAGAGAGCCAAGCGATGAACTCTTTGCAGTTTGTACTTGGTGGTTTGTGGTGTTTGTGTGTTGTCCTTTATGGTTTGAATGTATCTGGAGTTAGAGATTTTCTCTATAATCATTTTACTTCTAATAAATTGTATTATTTTGCCACAAACAAGATTACATTTGAATTACTAGGCATGCTGGATCCGGAAATAAAACCCGACATCAGGAATATTGGTTTTGCAACTGATTTTACTCTGCCTCAGGCAGTCTGTGGGCTTCAGATGTGCAGTCGGACATTTGCAGAAATGTCTTAGCAATTGAACAGGGCACTGCATAACATGCTGTCCGGCTATATGAGGATTCAAAATGGGCTGCTAATTGAGAAGTGAACCTAGTTCACAACCTTCATCTTGTTCAATCCAATGCAGACTCAAGGATTCAAGTATTCTTATTTATGAGCTCACACCACATCAGGAGAAAACTGGGAATACTTAAGTGCCACCACCCATATCACTCCAAAATGGCCGCTTTCTTCTGCAAACAGCCAGCAGCTCTTTAGCTTGTGCAACACTGGATTTTATTATTATTATTACTTATTAATTATCTGTTATTTTTTAATTGGCTAACACCTTTTATCTGAAGCAGCTTGCAACATTTGAGATACAATTGGTTACATTTCTTTTTACGGGCTGGGAATCAAGCTAAAGTTAGAAAATGGGATTTATTAGAAAATGGAGCGAACCTTCACAAAACTGATCAGGTCATTTCTCAATGGAGTCTCCACCCTTCTCAATGCACTTGCACCACCTGCCTGACAGTGCCAGCAGAATGAAAGGCTTTGTCTTGTCCTCGCCACCACTCGTGCCCCAGAGTTATTGTTGAACAGCACATGCCAAGGGATACTACAGTCACTCTAAGTTCAAGTTACTGTGACTTGCTGGAGACCACTGTGAAGCGGCAGGGACTGCTGTCTCAAGGAGTCCATTTGTGGGCTTCAAGAACACCAAGGCTTGTGTGGAGAAACTGGAGTTTGTGGTATCGCCACATCCTCCTTATTTGCCAGATTTGGCACTGTGTGGTTTCCACCTTTTTTTTGAACCGCTAAAAAAAACATCTGGGTGGTCGTCGATTCAAGACAGGTGATGACGTGAAGAAAAGCAGTGCACGAGTGGTGGTGAGGACAAGACCAAACCTTTTATTCTGCTGGCACTGCCAGGTAGGTGCATTGAGAAGGGTGGAGACTCCATTGAGAAATGACAGCATCAGTTTTGTGAAGGTTCACTCCATTTGCTAATAAATCCCATTTTCTAACTTTAGCTTGACTCCCCCCGTACAAAGAAATGCAACCAATTGTATCTCAGTTGTTGCAAGCTGCTTCAGATAAAAGGTGTTAGTCAATTAAATAATAATAGCCAATTAATAATAAATCCCATTTTCTAACTTTGCCATGGCCCCCCTCATATTATACTAATTGGAGCTCAGGCAGGTGAAGTGAATTGCTCATGGTCACATGGTGTCAGTAGTGGGATTTGTACCCACACCCTCAAGTCTTAACCTTTAAGTGCTAGTGGTAACAATTGTTTGAGATCCCATCTTGTACTGGGAAAAAACCTGCTGTTGTACCTTTGATTGTGGTGTCTTTCAAAAGCACAACATTTCATGCTTGCACTTCATGTCCGCCCATTGAACATTACTGTGTTTTATTTGTGCCTACAGGTTAATTCAAGATTTGCTTTTGGAAAGCCGCTAGTGGAACAAGGCACGATCCTGTCGGACATTGCCACCTCTCGTATAGAGATTGAGCAGGCACGATTGCTGGTACTCAAAGCTGCACACTTGATGGACACCGTGGGGAACAAGGTGACTCGAAGCGACTCGGTTTTAAACGTGGAACATCTACTCAAAGAGATACATGACCAATTGCTCTTTTGTTAAATTTCCCCTCCACAGGTTGCAGCCCCGGAGATCGCCATGATTAAAGTGGTGGCACCCAACGTAGCACTGAATGTCATTGATCGTGCGATCCAGGTACATTATCAGTAAAAATTAAAAAATGTCCTCCCTTCTTGAAGTAGTGCAAGGTGAGATTAGAGGGAGGAAGCACTGTGAAAAAAGAAATCCTGTTCTGCTCTGATTACCATTGATCTTCTTCTCATTTGCCATTTGCAGGCCTTCGGAGCAGCAGGACTAAGTAATGATTATCCTCTGGCTTTGTTTTATGGCTGGGCGCGGGCTCTGCGCCTGGCAGATGGGCCTGATGAAGTTCATCGGACTGCTGTGGCTAAAATGGAGCTCAGACGCTAAAACCAACGTGCACTGTGCAAATATACCTAACATTACCTCACTCCTGCAGAAAGTGCAGAAATATACAGATGAGAATGTAGTGTTAAAGACACCTTGTCTAATCCTCTTCTTTAACTGCTGTGGTGGTTTTAGCAATGTGTACTAATAATGCAAGGAGAAACGAGTGATGCAATAATACAAACAGCGCTAAGTTTGTAGATTTTGATATATGCCAACAAAAGAACTGAAAAAAAATAATTACGATTTGTGTCATTAAGAACATGTGGACAGGTGCCACCTGTAGGAAATCAGTGGTAACTTGAAACAATGTTGGGAAATATTAGCGTGTAAACGTGAAAAATTTATTCATGTACAGAATGCACTAATCTGTGCTGGACTGCAGTGAAGTCCAAAGGTCCCAGATGTTGTTATTGATTCCTTTCTCTTTATAAAGATAGCTTTAATCTTTGTAGCTGGAGCCAGTAAACCTTTGCCAGAAATAAATGTGATATTCTTTCTTTTCTTTGTATACAAATTGAATGTGAAAAGTTCTTATAATGTTCATTAACGCGATTTAATAGACTTACAGGATCAGGCCTCAACCTCAAATAAGTGTTGGCACTGTGAAGTCAAAGCGTGGACATTCTGTGTGCCCAAGCAAGTCTGCATTTCAGATGAAAATATCCATACAGGGTGAGTCGAAATTATGTTAACACTAATGGTACTGCGGCATATATACTTCTATACAATTTATGTGCCACATATGGTACATGTGGTGAACATGATGGCGAACAGGTTGAGTCATTCCTGTAAATCATCTTGCACATCTCTTAAAAATATTTCTTTTCTGGTTCGTCCTGCTTCCACTAACCGGTCCCGCCCACATGCAGCCGACACGGCATTTCTTGATTCCTATTCGTCCTATTCCACAGATAACTCAACCTCCTGGCCAAAAGAACTGCCAACCGAATCAGGCTTACTCAATGCCAATTTTACGCATACAGATTATCAATGAGGAATACATTTAGTATTTTGTACTCCAGCGGCAAACTATTCCAACAGTACGTTGTAGATGCGTATGTTAAAACAGAGAGCGCGTCTCAACTATCTCAGATTACATCAACAAGATCTGCGCGTGGAACAATACAAAGGACTATCAGATGCAATGCAAGCAAAGGCTGAAAATAACAACGTACGTGTAGGCAAAATAATCATATTACCTTCCACATTTCCAAGAAGTCCAAGATACATGCAACAAAACTATTGTTGTACATGGCTTTTTCTAGGATTAGATCTTTAGACTCATTATCTGTCGTTTCCAGCAAAACACCTGTTCATAACTGCGTCTTTCAAGCAGTATTTCTTTCTTCTTGATTTCTGAATTCCTTTTTCTTCGTTTTCCGTTCCTATTCTTACACTTCCGTATGCTACGGCGGGCGTCAGCTAGTATCAAGTATATTTTGTGAATAAATTGTTTCCGCCATTCATATGTTAACATAATTTTGACTCGCCCTGTATGTGAGAAACACGTGTGACAGTTGACCGTTTTCTTTCTTTTGTTTTTTTCCCCATTTACTTTAGTTTTTCTCCTCATTCTGAAGTTGTACTGCTTTGGTTAACAAGCTGGCATGTTGTGCCTGTGTGTAAAAGTGTGATGTGCCATTAACTGGACTCCAGCTGTTTCCCAGCTTGTGCATGTGAATGCCAGAATAGTCGCACTGAGCCAGAGGTAATTCTTGAACGAGAGTAAGTGTCTGGGGACAACGCGCTAAAAACTTTGTAGTACATAGCTCCGCTTACAGAGGTTCTTCTAAATCTCTCTGTTATGATAAAAAAATCCTGGGACGAGACAAGACTTTTTATCCTGAGACGTGATTTTCTCAGAGAGACACTTTCACCTCCCGCGAGAGACGAGTCTTTGTGCCAAGAGATTTAACCAGGCCCGGACAGGAAATAAAAGACAAAGAGTAGATGACAATGTAGAACGTCGTAAAGAATTCAGAAGCGTTGGCGCGATACACATGTAGAGTAGGTGAGAGATAATGGAAGTACAAAAAATTCGAAAGTCTCAAAAAACTGCTAGTAAAGATCGCAGTTGCGCAAACAAACGGAAATTATTACTCGGTGAAATGACGGAACAGCAAAAAGAGATCAAATATATTGTTCAGATTTAAACTTTAAGTCGGAGACTCGTAGATCGTCTAATTCTTTTTGCCATCAGGTAGTAGTAGTGTTTCTTCCCAATGAAGAGGCGTATCCGCGAGAATTAAAAGATTTGTTGTTTGGTGAAAGTGAAATCCACATACGTGAGCGGCAGAGACGGGAAGTTGTTGGTATGTAGCGCAGGTTGGGGGGAGGTTAGCAAGTGAAGCGAGCAGGAGGCAAAGTAATAAAAAAAAAAAAGTCATCCAAATATCTCCAGTCCGTACACTTTTAAGAGTTTGGGGTGCAGTGTTGCATTTCTACTCATGTAGTAGACAAAAGTGAATAACAACTATGGAAAGACATGGAGGGAGACCAAGAAAATGGAACAAAAGACTTGCAAGAGAAAGGAAGAGAAAACAGAAAGGGAAAATTAGCTTTATCAATTCAAGAGCAGAGTATGTGAAGCTTACTGCTCAATTTATCATGCTCTCATTTTGACTACAGTGGATTCAGTTTCCGCAGTTTACTGTGGCCCGAAAGGATTCAATGGAAAGTTCCAGAAATAAGTGAATCCTAACTTTCAAATTGCACGCCTTTGTCAGCAAGTGTTTGGTGTCCACATTGCTTCACTGTGGGCACGGCATGCAGCAAAAAACCCAGTGTGCACTGGGGCGTTCCTCTGAGTCCGGCCCCATTTACACTGCGCTGACTTGTTCATTCGAAAGAGAGAGGGAGTGCACATGTTATTAATGATTAATTCACAGGGTCTCCTATGTTTTCTGACCTTTGGTGGGCCCTCCAAGGTTGGTTTTGATTGGAGCTGCTCCATGTGGCTGATTTTTATGCAGTCGGCCAGCACCACCTTCATTACACCGCAACTTTTCTCAGACTTTTTGCTCCCTCAACCCAGTTTTAGCTTTTTTAATTCATTGACAGCCAACTAGCAGATATTGTTGAAATCAACGTGATTGGGAGCCCCCCTTAGTGAAACGGGCTCACTTAGAAAACGAGTAAATATATCACACAGCGCTGCCAATAGCTTAGGCCACCCACCTCTACTCACTCACAAACCAGAGAGGGCAACCGGCGACTTGCCAACAGCACCCCGGGTCATAACCCAGTGATTGAGAGACATGGGCTTAGACAACCAGCGGCACGATCCTGGCGTGCGCCCCCCCCCCCCCGAGATTGGTTTGTACAGTTAAATTATGTGCACCGCTGACTCACACCAGACCCTCACAGCCTGAGATGCAGTGACCTGCACACTATATGACCGACAAACGACCCAAATGGAGCCATGAGCCCAAAGTCAGCACGTGACTGGATTTCATTAATCGCTGAAAGGAGTGTAAAGCTTGCAGTGATGCATTGAATATGAACTGGTGGACTTCATGGCTGCCTGCAAGCCCAATCCTCTGGGTCAAGATTTTGGGGATGCTATGCCCGATCCCGACCACTTCACAGCCTGCTGTTGGCAGGGTGATCAAAGTCAGAGGTGGCCGTCCGCAAACCTCACGAATCTTTGAGATGCTCTCCCTAGCAGATCCCAGCCAAGGTGGAGTCCAAAGTCTGCTTTAGAACGGATGGCTGCCTGCCAGGTATGTAAACACAACTGCTGCGGGGTCAAATGGCGGGTAACAGCAGCCCTGCAACTCATCACTTCTGTTGGGCCTACAACCAGATTATGTTTCATTTTTGAATTATTGTTTTATTGTCTGGGACGACTTTTGCATATGAAGTCAGTGCTGTCTTGGTTGTTTTTTGGCTGCTAAATTCATTGCCAGTGTTGGTTTTTAAATACCGTATGTACTCACGTATAAATCAAAAAATCGATAAAATCAGACCCTGACTTATATGCCTGTTCAAAAATGCGACATTTATTTATTTATTTTTTTTTACATCTTATTGCCTCCTCCAATCTCACATCAGTTTCTCAGACGCATCGAAGTTTGTTGCAGCAGCTTAGTTACCAATTTACTTTGCGACTTCAACGACTTCATATTTTCTTCTGGTTGAACGCTCCATCATAGATAACACAAATCAGTGCAAACGTTGCTTTGGAATAGTTTGGGTATCACTGTGTGGTTACGTGGGCACAATACATAGAAATAAAAAGGCCATGTGCTCTGTGGTTACTCTCTCAGGTGGGCGTTGGCATATTCTAATCTGTTGGACCAATAGCGTGAGTTTTCCACATTCGGCTTATACGACTGACATTATAAAATACTGGAACTTATACGGTAAAATCAAGCCCCGAGTATATACGGTATATATTGTTTTTCAGGTAGCTTCATATTGTTTGTCTTTTTTTTGATGCCATCTTGGTGTTCATGGGTCCCTATCGTTTTCAGGAGTGATTGCTACAGTGTTTCACTGCCTTGAAGCAACCTTCCATGTCTTACGCATTTCCTCTGCCCAGCCCCATTACTAGATGGACATTGTAGGTGACCACATTACTCTGCAAATTATGGATGGTCAGCAAAAAGGGGGATGCCCATCTGACTTCTTCAAGGTTACTGTGGTTCACCCAACCACCAGAAGGTCACCAGTTAATACCAAAACTCCTTTAGTGGACACCAGTCCTTCATATTATTTGAAATGTCACAGGAGTTTGGTTTTTGAGGGTGTTTGCTGATTTCTCCTCTGAATGGATCAATGTACCAGAGATTCCCATCAAGAAAATCACTGGAAATTAAACGTTTCTTAACATTGTCTCTTCAGAGAGACTGCGTAAGTGGAAGCACAACCCAGGCCAGTAGATGCCATGCAAACCCTCATCCCAGCTGGGATAACAGAATGGTGGATGGACTGGCTGAAGATGGAGACCGGAAGCAGTTCAGACCTCCGTTACAACAGCTGGCAGTGTCCCTCTTGATTAGTCCCAGTTGGGACACCCGCAGGAGTATGGAATTGCAGCTTTGTTGGGGGTCCTTGGGCGCCTCTAGAGGAGGACCTCCCTGGTTTCCATATGACCTGGAAGAAGGCTATGTTACCGGAAGCATTCCTGGGTCCAGCTTAAAAAAAAAAAAGCTCATCGCCTCACACCGAAGACTTAGAGTCGGGAGGCAGTAGACGACACCTGCCAGGTGAGGCGGAAGGAAAGAAATTGTATTTATGTTTTCAGTGGCTGTACACACTTGGAGGGGTTTGTGATAAAACTGTGAGATTGGGTATGAGGGTAGGGGCTCGGTGGCGCCACCCTGTGTTCACAGTGTTCATGGTAATATTTTGATGTACAGGATTCCGTCTTGTTTATTTTGGATAACAATGTGTGCTAAATAAATACAATATATTTTTTCCACAAATTCCTAGAACTTTTCCACATTAACTAAAAATAATTATTACGTTCGTTTATTATTATATTGTGATGAACGCTAATCACTGCAGGTTTGTTTGTGACTCACTGGTATAAGGAACCTCCCCCAGATATGACATACCTTTGAATGCATGTTGATGTCTGCTTATGCAAGACGTTGAGCTATTGTGGGGGTCTGTCTTTATTTCTGTCCCACTACACCCCTCTACACTCTTTGAACCGTGTTTTATGCAGGAAATGTAACCCTTATGATAAACAGTAAACCAAACAGTGTCCGTGATTCAAAAGGCCGGAAGTGGCGCAGGACACATCAAGCGACCCCCTAATGGGATACAAGGGGACAAAGTTACTCCTTATTCACAAAACTTTTTAATACGGGGATTGGTAATGTAGGCATGTGGAGTGTCGTTTTATGCTCTTTTGAGGTTTATGGTCACGAATGTAATCAGGCAGTCAGTCAGTCATTACTCAACCCGCTATAGCCTAACACACGTTCACGGGGGTCCGCTGGAGCCAATCCCAGCCTTGCTTAGGGCGCAAGGCAGGAACAAATCCCTGGAGCTCAGACGCTAAAACCAAGCACACACTAGGGACAATTTAGGATCGCCAATGCACCTAACCTGAATATCTTTGGATTTTGGGAGGAAACCTACGCAGACACTGGGAGAACCCGGAAAGCGAACCCAGGTCTCCTTACTGCGCCACTGTGCTGCCCGGAATGTGATCATATTTTTCATATTCATATAGCCCTCTAAGGGTCATTCCCAGAAGCTTAATGATAGTTTTCAAACATAAGCCATATGAGGTATCGTTTTAGACTATTTCAAGGTGAATGATTATGAATATGATGTTATTTTTGATGTTTGATGCTTTGCTATCCCGCAGTGGACCTCTATCAGAGGCTGACAAATCAATCATTTCTATTATAATCAAAAAATAATTAGACTTAAACATTTCAATGGAAGCCCATATTTTAATATTTAAAATGTTTGACTCAACTATTCTTATTTATTATTTACTTCTACCTCTTGGAGTAAAGCATCACATTTTTAATGAACACCACAATTTAAGGAAACTTCTTTTATTCGTCTACGTCCTCTCGTGCGCGTGATCGAACACGAGCCGTCAACGGGCGCGCGCTTTTCTCGCGAACTAAAGAGGGGAGCTGGGGAGGATTGCGCGTCAGCGCATGCGCGTCGCCTTGTCGTTCAAGTTCAGGCTGAGGTAGGCGTGAGAAGTGCGTTGTCTCAACCCGCCTTTTTTTCCCTACGACGCTGTTCCTTTTTTACCCCCCAACTTAATTTCAAGTCTTTACAGAGTTCGTTGGTTCATTCGAGACCCTCCAGCCCAACATGCTGCGCCTTTTACTCGCTGGCAAGCTTTCCCAAGCGTGTCGACTGTCGATTCGCGTCCCAGCCTGCGGATACTCGGCGGCGATCCCCGCTCCGAACACGAGCCCCGACGTGCACTACAACAAGGTAAAAAGGGGGCGAATGGAGAGGAGAGTGTCTTGTGTAGTCGTGCAAATGGGCTTGGGTGGGGGGCTTCTACGTGTGCTGGAAAGAAAGGCATGCAGCTGGCGTGACGAGCTCAGGGATCGCGGTGTTTCTCTGCGGGAACCCCGCAAGTTGGTGTCGGTTGTAAGCGGCCGCCTCCTCTCGGTGAAAGGGAGTCGAAAAGCTGTGTGCGTGGGAGAGTTGGGCTAATTCCAGTGAGCTTCGTTCAGTTTTGTTTCTATTTTATTTTATTTTAAAGTATAATCAACGCCGATTAAGCACAAAGTAGGAACCATCCCAGGACGGGTCGCCCCAGCTGACGGCAAAACAAACGCAATTCGATATTCGCTGTTGGACCCTCCCATCCTGCACCACTTGGTTTGTTGGTTAAATAAGCGGGCGATCTTTTGTTTTTGCATCATATGAAGTGGTTACCAAGACCAGCAACCCTCTGCTGCCATGGGGGATGTCAAAGAAAGCAGCAGAGACCCGTAGGAGTAAAAAGTGTTTAGTCCCGAGCGGTCCTTGTCCTGAGTGTTGACAGCTGCCTCTCGCCTTAATGAGACCTAACCTACAACTTGCACTTTTTCATACTTTGCATTCTTCCCATGCATACAGTTCTTTTTTGTGTTTTCATTATTTCTTTCTTTTTTTTATGTTGTTTTTGAGTGACAATACTTGAACTTGATATAATGAGTACCCTGAAAACCGGCAGCACAGGTTCGTTGGTAGGTAACCTGATCTCCTATACGGGGTGAGTGAAAAAGATTAATTTGATGTCAAAATGATTTATGTCGCTTGTAAATCATTACAGAACCGTGCAGTAAATTGTAAATAGTTTGGGTGATAAATGTTCTGAACTGTTGGAGGATCACTGTCATCCTGCCGAAGGAACTCAGGTTGCACAGTCTTGACGGATTCACTCTTACTGAAGTGGAGAACACAAAACGTTTTCTGCTTAGGGGGGTCGCCATCTCCTCGCAGACTGAAGGGAGCCATCTTCTGGTGACAGTCAGAAACTTTGACGGGGGGGGGGGGGGGGGGGGGGGGGGGGGGGGGGGGGGG